>JABWTJ010000405.1:705399-1305399 GCA_016801875.1 Solanum sitiens | reverse complement strand
AGTTGGAAACTACGGACATGCAGAATGGCCCGTCGATCAATTGACAAACCGTAGTCCACTTCCATCGTCTGACACTTAGAATAGTTTTTAAACTCCCTCAAAACAGGGTCTCAGTTGGAAACGACAGACGTGCAGAATGGTCCATCGATCAGTCGACGGACTGTAGTTCCATTCCGTCGTCTTAGAGTTAAACAATTTTAAGGTTTCCCAATCAACGGACCCTATCGACGGCCCGTCAATCAATCGACGGTCCATCGACGGGTCTCGTGCTGTTGGCCTGAGATAGATTTCAGGCCTTGCTTTTATTATCACATTTTGACACCTTTTAGACCCTCATAAGTTTACCCAACACATAACAACAAATAAAAGACCATTTCTTCATCCTTAGGGTTTCGCTTTCGCAAGGTTCCTTCTTGGATTCAAAGATGCTACCAAACCCTAAGTCGGAAAGTCGATAAAATCATTTTAAACAGATTACACCACTACCCATTAACTTTTATCATTATAAGGGACAGTTTACCCAATTTTTAACAAGCACAAACATACAATTTTGTCCCTAAGTCAAGACCCACATTCTATGTTTCGTTTTCAACAGCAAATGAACGAGGATTCATCAAGCAAAGGGAATCGAAATACCTAAAGATCGTAGTGGAGTAAATGTGTGGGTGATCTTTGCAACAACCTACGTGCCCGCCTTTAAACACCGATTGGAGAAAGTAATAGGAATTAAGTAGAATTTGGGAAGAAGAGAGTTTTGGGAATTTGGGAGAATTTGGGAGTTTGGGGGAATCTGATGAATTTGGAAGGGAGAAATATGGTGTTGTGATGAGAAAGGAAGGAAATAAGGGAAGGGAAATGGTTGGGAAAAGAATTTGAAAAGATTTTGGAGGCTAATGAACGGTTTTTCTTTTAATACAACCGATCGGGTTGGGTCGGGTCACTGGCTCTTTGGACTGACGAAACCCCGTTGACGGTCCGTAAGTCAGTCGACGGGTCGTCGATTGGACCGTCGATTGCACAAAGACTTAGACAAAATTTCAAGACATACTTGGGATCTGTGGACACCATCGATGGTCCGTCGATGGAGCGACGGCCCGTTGATGGGGTCCGTAGAACTGTGTACCACACCATTTTCTGCAGTATTCTTGGTTTTGGTCCCTGCACAATGAACACCCATTAATCTATTCATTTTGTATTTTTCTGGACACTTTTGAGACACGGACCCTAAACTAGTCTCTAGCCAACACTAAAATAAATAAAGCATGAGTATGAGTAAAACAAAACGAAACAAGTGAATGCAACTATTCCTACAAAGAAAAGAAAAACCTATTGTTGGCTAGAGGATACACCTTGAGTTGCCTTCCAAGAAACGCTTGATTTAACGTCGCGGAATGACGAAAGATCCTTGATTACTCAGACTTCATCAAGGTGATATGCCTCAACCACTTCATGGACACTCTCCGCATGCCCTAGGTAGATCTTAATTCTTTGCCCGTTGACAGTGAACTTTGCACCCTCCTTGTTCTCCAACTCAACCGCTTCATGTGGAAACACTTTAGTGATAAGGAATGGTCCCTTCCACTTGGACCTGAGTTTACCCGGACACAAGCATAGCCTAGAGTTGAATATAAGCACCAAGTCCCCAACCGCAAATTCTCGCTTTTCAATCTTTTGGTCGTGGTACTTCTTCATCTTCTCTTTGTAGATGGATGAACTTTCATACGCTTTTAGGCGAAACTCATCAAGTTCATTCAACCCATTAAGTCTCTGTTCCACTGCTTCATTCCAATCCATCTTCGGTTTCTTCATTGCCCACATGGCTTTTTGCTCTAACTCAACTGACAAGTGACAAGCCTTCCCATATACAAGTTGATATGGAGACATACCTATGGGGATCTTGTATGCGGTCCGGTAGGCGCAAAGAGCATCATCAAGCCTCCTTAACGAATCCGTTCTATTAGCATTTACCATTTTTGACAGAATTTGCTTGATCTCTCGATTGGACACCTCAACTTGCCCACTAGTCTGTGGATGGCATGGAGGGGCCACATTATGGCGAACCCCATATTTCTCCAATAGCCCTTTGAACAACTTATTGCAAAAGTGAGATCCACCATCACTAATAATGGCCTAGGTGTACCAAATCTGGAGAAGATGTTCTTTGTCAAGAACGCGGTGACACTCTTCATTTCATTGTTAGAAAGCGCTATAGCTTCCACCCACTTTGACACGTAGTCCACCACCACAAGTATATATTTCATCCCACGAGAACTCACAAACGGGCCCATAAAATCAATGCCACATACATCAAATAACTCAATCACTAGAATGGGATTTAAAGGGAGCTCTTGCCTCTTCGAAATTCCTTCATCTCTTTGACACCTATCACATGACTTGGAGAACTCGTGAGCATCTTGGTGAATGGTTGGCCAATAGTACCCACACTGCAAAATCTTGTGGGCAGTTCGAACACCACTATGGTGCCCACCCACAGGCGAGGATTGGCATGCCTCCAAAACACTTAACATCTCAACTTCCGGCATGCAACCGCGAATAAGCCCATCAGCACAACTCCGTTATAAGTAAGGCTCATCCCAAAAGAACTTTTTCACATCATGCATGAACTTCTTCCTCTGATGCAAGGACAAGTCCGATAGGACTATATCACTAGCTATATAATTCGCAAAATTGGCGAACCATGGAATCAAGTCATGAGAAGCGGCCAATACATTCTCATCAGGGAAGGTATCATCAATTTCTGCCTTTTCACCCAACTCTCGCATAATTTCATCCTCCAATCTGGACAAGTGATCGACAACTTGTCAGTCTTTTTTCTATCCTTTACCTCAAAATCAAACTATTGTAATAATAGCACCCATATAATCAGCCTTGGATTCGCATCATGCTTTTCTATAAAGTACCTCAAAGCGGAGTGGTCAGTATGCACTATGACTCTCGTGCCAAGCAAATAGGAGCGAAATTTTTCGAAAGCAAATACCACCGCAAGAAGCTCCTGTTCAGTTATAGTATTGTTCTTTTGTGCTTCATTTAGGGTCTTACTTGCATAATAGATGGGGTGAACTATCAGTTGACTGTCACCATATACGGTCCGTCGATGGAACGACGGACTGTCAATGACCTTTGTAGGTCACCTCTGCACTAAATCTCAGCTGCCTTATGCGTTTTGGGTTTGGACACCTTTCATGCAAAACATAGATAAAAACATGTTAAAACTACTACAAAAAGGCTCTAGACACACACCAATCTTAAGGAAAAAGCATTGAAAGTACCGTGAAACCACGATACATCAAAATCAGGTAGAAAACATAGGTATGATTCGATGGAATTCAAACGAAAAGAAACTTAGAAAGTTAGGGGACTCGCGACCCTGACACACTAAGTGGCTCGGGGCGCCAACCCCAACACTAATTACCAATGTTTGTGGTGCACTAAGTGGCATGCCGCGCGAGGCCCAAAACTACTTGGCAGTAATTTTGGCACTATGGTGGTGCACCGCCCCAATCCTTTGCCCAGAATTTAACGAATTTTCTTGTTCTTCTTCATGCTCTAACTCCTCTAAAATCAAACGATTTCCATTAAACTCTTATGGATTATTAGACCCAATATAATAAAAAAGAAATTCACCCTAAATTACTCAAGAGCACTACTCAAACACAAAATCCTCATCACAATAACTCAATGAATTCTCATACTTAAAGAATAGGTAACAAACTTGAAGGAACTCATCAAGAATTTATCAAGAACTCAAATATACTCAATCTTATGGATGAAATTCAAATATGTAAATCATGTTTGGCATGTGAGTGAATGAAACCAACACTATGAATTCTTACATACCTTAATTTGGTGAAACAATCTTCGATTCGAAAGAAAACTCGATGTACACCTTGAATTTTTCTCCTTTCTCCTTTCCTTGAGCTCTCCTTAAAACCCCAAGTGTATTTAGGATTCGTAAAACTGAACTAAATCGGTTTTGGCCTAAAAATAATACTAATTTCGTTGTAAGCCGATGGGGTAAGGAAAAATACCTGTCACTAATTCAGGTAACTTTCTTTAATTGGACATGCATATTTCAAATGGACTTATCCCCCTCACCCAAACTTGAAAATTAGCAAAATCAGCGGAAAGAGGATTCCAGGACCTTTAATTTCATATCTTATGGTCCACCTAACTCATCTTGTACTGAAAGTTATGGTCTTTTGAAGTATACCCAAAACTCATGACTTTAGATTAACTTAACTAAAACTCAAATTGGCTCTTTCCAAATTTGTTCTTTCTATATTTATCTATTTCTAAGGCAGAATGGTTCAATATCTCTCCCTTGAGAACATTCATCCTCGAATGAGATCACTCTAAACTAGAATTAAGAGTGGTAACATCTAACACCCATTTCAAACACACAACATGCATTTAACACAACATAGCATATCAATTAAAAGAGTATTTCTAAAAAACATTACCTTGGTCTGAATTTTCTTCGGAATAAAAAAGATGTGGGTATCTCTTCTTCATATACTCCTCAGCCTCCCAAGTAGCTTCCTCTACAAACTGATTCCTCCATAAGACCTTGACTGATGCTACCTCCTTGGTTCTCAACTTGCGAACATGGCGATCTAGAATCTGAACGGGTATCTCCTCATAATATAAGTTGTCCTTAATACCAATATTTTGAGTAAGTACTACAAGTGAAGTATCGCCCATACACTTCTTCAACATTGAAATGTCAAATACCCGATGGACTGTTGCTAACTCTTATGGTAGCTCTAACTTATAAGCTAATTACCAATCCTCTTGGATATCATGTAAGGACCAATATACCGGGGACTAAGCTTCCCCTTCGTACCAAACTTTGTAATAATCTTCATGGGTGAAACTTTCAAATAAACCCAATGATCCACCTTAAACTCTAAGTATCTTTTCTAACATCAATATAGGATTTCTGATGACTCTGCGCTGTTTTCAACCTATCTTAAATGATTTTCACTTTTTCCATAGCTTGATGACCCAAGTCTAGTCCTATTGACCCAAGTTCACCAACTTCAAACCATCCAATAGAGTATCTACATCTTCTCTTATAAAGAGCTTCATTAGGAGCCGCCTGGATGTTAGAGTGATAACTATTTTTAAGAAAAGTCAATGAGAGGTAAATGATCATCCCAATTACCCTTGATATCGATCGCACACACCCTCAAAATATCCTATAAATTCTAAATTGTATGCTCTTCTTGTACATTAGTCTGCGTATGGAAAGTACTACTTAACTTTACCTTCGAACCCAAATCTTTCAGAATTGTGCGGTAAATTGGCACCTCTATCTGAAATGATGGACACTAGAACTCCATAAAGTCTGAATAATTCTTGAATGTTTATCTTGGAATAATCCTCTACTGAATAAGCAGTATTTACCTGTAAAAAGTGGGCTTATTAAGTCATCTGATCTACAATCACCCAAATAGAATCATGCTGCATGCGAGACCACGACAACCCAATAATAAAATCCACATTGATCATCTCCCACTTCCAATCCAGAATATCTATATTCTGAGCCATACCACTAGGTCTTTGGTGCTCTACCTTTACTTGTTGACAATTTAGATAGTTAGCAACGAACTCAACAATACGCTTCTTCATACTGATCCACCAATAAACTTCTATCAATTCAGGATACATCTTTGTGGAACTCGGATGGATAGAATATCTAGAGCTGTGAGCTTCCTCCATGATCCTCTATTTGAGTTCATCCACCCTTGGTACACACAAACTACCTTGATACCTCAATACACCATCTGCCCCATTGTTCAAAAGTCATCACTTTTTTCTTATGAAAATTTGCCTTTGATTCAAGCAAATAGGATCTTGGTCTTGTTTCTCTTTCATTTCGGAAACTAGTGACAATTCAACTCCATTCACCACCACTACTCCACATTTACTAGGATCCAAAAAACGGACTCCAAAGCGTGCAAGTCTGTGCAGATCCTTGACTAATTCCTTCTTTTATTCCTCATCACAGGCAGTACTACCCATAGAAAACATGCTTAAAGCATCAGTGACAGTATTAGCCTTACCTAGGTGATATAGAATACTCATGTCATAATGCTTGAAAAATTCCAACCACCTCCTCTGTTTGAGATTAAGATTCTTCTGGATGAATACATACTTAAAGACTCTTGTTAATAGTGAAAACATCTACATAAACACCAAAAAGATAGTGACACCACATTTTCAAAGCAAAGACTACAACAACCAACTCAAGATAATGGGTTGGGTAATTTCTCTCATCAATCTTAAGTTGTCTGGAGGCATAAGTTATAACCTTTCTATTCTGCATTAATACACAACCCAGTCCAACTTTGGACGTATCAGAATATATAACAAATCCTAGTGTACGCTCTAGTAAGGTCAACACTAGGTCAATAGTTAACCTAGTTCTCGATTCCTGAAAGCTTTTCTCACAAGCTTCAGACCATTGAAACTTCATTGTCTTCTGAGTATACTTTGTCCAAGCGGATGAACTAGATAAGAACCCCTCGATAAATATCCAAATTTTGAGTGTCAACTCGAATCCCATCACCAGAAACAATGTGGCCTAAGAATGCCACAGCCTCGAGCCAAAACTCACATTTAGAGAATTTATCTTATAACTCTATATCCTTTAGAGTTTGGAGAACTACTCTGAGATGACTAGCATGATATTCCTCATTCCTCGAATAGATTAGGATGTCATCTATGAATATGATAACAAACATATCCATATATGGCTTAAATACTCTATTAGTAAGTCCATGAATGCTGCACCTGCATTAGTCAAACTAAATGACATGACCAGAAACTCATAATGACCATAACTGTACCTAAATGTTGTCTTAAGGATGTCACTTTCTCTTACTCTCAACTGATGATAGCATGATTAAGGTCTATCTTAGAAAAACAAGTGGTACCCTAAGTTGATAAAAATATCATCAATCCTCGAAAATGGATACTTATTCTTGATCATAAACTTATTCAACTGACGGTAATCTATAGACATTCTAAGAGAACTATCTTTCTTTCTCACAAATAATATCGGAGCGCTCTAAGGTGAGATACTTGGTCGAATGAAACCTTTTTCAAGAAGGTTTTCAACTGCTCTTTTAACTCTTTCATCTTAACTAGAGCCATTCTATATGGTGATATAGAGATAGGAAAAGTATTAAGAAGAATATCTATGCCAAAGTCTATCTCTCTCATGAGGGACTCCGGGAATATCATCTGGAAAGACCTCTAGAAACTCACTCACAACTAAAACTAACTGAATATGTGGTGTCTCAACACTAGAGTCATTAACTCAAACAAAGTGATAGATGCACCCTTGGAAACTAAATTTCTAGCCTTAAAATATGAAATAAAACGATACTTAGGAACTGCTGAACTACTCCTCCACTCTATAAGACTTATTAGGAAGCTGGAACTTAACTACTTGAGTTTAACAATCAACTGAGGCATAATAGGCATGAAAGCCAATCTATACCTAGAATAACATCAAAATCTACCAAGTCTAACTCAACTAAGTTAGCCATAATGTCCTTTGTGATTGAAAAAAATGACATAATCACAATAAACACTCTCAAATAGAATAGACTCACCAACAGTGTAGAAACATTGAAGGGCTCAAGAAGTTGCTCATGATGAATATCAAAATTCATCTCAATGTAAGTAGTCACAAAAGATAGACTGACTCCTACATCTAGCAAAACATATACATCAAAAGTAAAGATTTTGATCATACAAGTGACAACATCTGGCGAATTCTCTCACTCCAGCATACAAATAGTTTGCTTCTCCGTTGGTCCCTAAAATAGATCCTCTAGGTGTAGCTCTGTCTGGTGTAGCCGCTGAAAAAGATTGAGCTCTGTAGAATCCATTACCACTGTGCTTGTTCTTAGGGCACTCTCTCATGAAGTGAAAATTCCGACCACAATTGAAGAAATTAGTAGATCCATCACAATACACTCATGAGTGGTTCCTTCCACAATTAGCATATGCATGAGTCCCATTACGTCTTTGTGCCACACTACCTTGATATTGAGCAGGTGTAGCTTGTAAATTCTGTGAACTATGATTCTTGAACTCACCTTTATTCCTTGGTGCAGGTGCACTAGCAGATGATAGAGCATGTCCATTTTGCTTTTGTTGGAATGATGATCGGTTCGTATTTCTTTTCTGCTATTCGAACTCATTTCCTATTGTCTTAGCTTGCTTGTTTTGGAACTCTTCTCTATCTCTCAGCTTGACCTCCTCAACCTTCTGCACATGGATCATAAGCCTTTTTATGTCCATGTCCCCTATCAATGTAGTTGCTTTGCTGTCCTTACTTGACAGGTGATACAACCTAGACACAAACAAACTCATCTTTCTCTTTATATGAGCAACCATCTCCGGAGCATACGAGATATTTAGGTAAACTTGAGGTTGTACTCATGTACTCTAATAGATGCCTGCTTAAGAGTGAGGACTTCTCTTACCTTAGCCTCTCTTAGTTCACGGGGAAAGAAACTCCCCATGAAGGCCTATTTGAACACAACCCAGCTCACAATTGGTGCACCTTCATCCCTATTCTTCTTGGTTAAACTTGATTCTAGCGACACCTTTCAATTGGTATGAAGCTAATTCCACTCGCTCTGCATCAGCAACATGCATAATCTCGAAAACCTTTTGTAGCTCTTACACAAAGTTTTCCAAATCATCAGTGAAATCTAAATTGGTGAAGTCTAGATGATTCATCCTTAAGAACTCCTGGATCTTGGACGTATCAGCCACATCCTGTCGAAGCTCTCTCTGTTTCCCAACTTGGTTGGTCACAAATTGACTTAACATCCAAATAGCTTCCTGAAACTCAGCATTAGTGATATCTCCTTGGTGTTGCATTTAAGGTACATTTGGGACCACTTGATATTAAGGATCAACATTTCTCCTAGCGGGACGAACTCAAAAAACTATTTGTAAAGGCATGATATGAAATACACACGCAAGAACAAATCAGAAAGAAATTTTACAAAGAGAAACTCTATCGCAATAAAGGAGTATGAAAGAATTGATATAGTTTCTAAATTTCACTACCTCTTAGTTATAGAAGTGACGCGCTTCACACCGATAACTAAGACTCTACAAACATAAATTCATAGACACCCTAGGACTTTTAAGCTATGTGCTCTAATACCAAGTTTGTCACGTCCTGAGCTTACACCTGGACGTGACCAACACTCAAGAACTATTTCCGGCCCCAAGAAAACCACTTATGTATCAACGGAAGACTCCCTCAATATTTTAAAGAACTCAAAAGATAAACTTTAACTTAATTTTCTCAAAAAGATAAACTCAGAAATGTGTAAAGTAATATTCAATTGACCTCAAGGGAAACTCAAGTCTAGAACATAACTACTAAAAATGAAAAGACCCATGAACTACTGTTTATATATCTATGAAGCCTCTAATACAATTAGGGATGCCGGGACAAAAACACCGATCATCCTAACAAACTGAAATACTAGAGAGTAAAGAATGGATCTTCTAGTACTAAGGAGGCTCACCAATCAAATCTGGTTATCAACTGGATCAACAAAGCGCTGGTTGATGATCCGGGTTACCGGTATCTGCATCATGAAAGATGCAGACTAACTGACATTAGTACATGGAATGTACGAGAATGTAAGGGGACTAAAGCATGACATAAGCTTGCACTGGAATTGAAGAAAAACTTAACTCGTCTCATCTAACTCAATTTCAACTCAATATCACCTCATCTAATATAAAGTAGTGATAAAGATGCAATATAAAGAAAAGTTTTTGAAACAGTAGCTAACAACTCAATATATCAAAAAATACAAGAATAACTCAGTTTGTATGTAAAATAGAAAATAAACTTTGTCTGAGAGATTCTATAACCAACAACCATCACTATGAGCTATGCGATGATGCAACTCTTGCCCACGTTGCCTGAACTATCCTATACCTTGCTGGGATATAGAACTCCTTAACTAAGTGGATCCAGTAAGCTATGCTTAAAAAAATAAATAAGGAATCATCTAAAAAAAGTATGTCCCTTTCTACCAAGTTGGCTACATGGTTTATGAGGGTCGTAGTTGCTTGTACTCTCCTCATATCAATGCTCAATACTATTCCCAAATTATAACTTAGCTCACATGTTTTAAAGAAAAGTTTTCCTCATCCTCAAATTTGAGATTATTACTCAAAAGATTCCTTTAAAAGAGATAGTGCTCAAATTCAAGTACTAAACAAGTTTAGAAAAATATGTAAAAGACTTGCCAAATTAACTCGGAAGAGCTCTCAAGACTTAACTATTAACTCTACCTTGAATTTGAATTATGAATTCAAAGTTATGGTTCATGTTATGAAGGATATCTCAATATTTAATGAAGATTTTGAGTGTGGATATCAAGTAGAAAACATAGGTATGATTTGAGGGAAGTCAAACAGAAAGAAGGTCAGAGGGGTAGGGGACCTGGCGACCCTGGGCAGTGAGTGGCGCAGGGTGACAACCCCATAAATACTGACCAATGTTTAGGTTGCACTGATGGAACATCGTTCCAGCCCCCAAACTACTGAGCAGTAGTTTTGGCGCTATGGTAGCGCACCGCCCCAAGCCCCTGCCTAGAATTCGATGAATTTTCTTGTTCTTGTTCATGCTCTAAGTCCTCTTAAATCAAAAGATTTCCCACAAAATCTTATGGATTCTTAGACCCAACATAATAACAACTAAATTCACCCTAAATTACTCAAGAACAATACTCAACACAAAATCCTCATTACAATAACTCAACGAAACCTCATAGGTCACAAACTTTAAGAAACTTATCAAAAATTCATCAATAACTCAAATATACTCAATCTTATGGATGAAATTCAAATATGTAAATTATGATTGGCGTGTGGGTGAACGAACCCAACACTATGAAAGCTTACATACTTTAATTTGGTGAAACAATTTTTGATTCGCAAGAAAACCGATAAGGCCTTGAACTTTTCTCCTTTCTTCTTTCCTTGAAATGTTCTTAAAATTCTAAGCATATTTAGGATTTGTAAAACTGAAGTAAATTGGTTTCTGACACGAAAAACAATACTAATTTAGTTTTAAGCTGATGGAGTAAGGAAAAGACTAAAATACCTCTCACTAATTTGGATAACTTTCCTTAACTTGATGAGCAAATTTCAAATGACCATATCTCCCTCATCAGAACTCAAAAATTAGCAAACTCGGAGACATTGAAAATAAGACTCCAACATCTTTAATTTGACATATTTTTTGGCTGCCTAACTCATCTTTAATAGAATATATGGTCATTTGAAGTCGACCCAAAACTCATGACTTAAGCTTGACTAAAACTCAATTTGGATCTTTTCAAATTTGTTCTTTCTATATTTAGCTCTTTCTAAGACGTGATGTTATAAAAATCCTGATGAAAATTGAAGGTTGATGTGAGGAGGCGATCAAAACAGTACTTTCTCTAATCGACATTTCGTGGATCCAATATAATTTTGAAGGACGAAAGGTGAAGGTCCAAAATGCAATTTCGAAAAAAGAGTGCTTCATTTGGAATGTTGCAAGGATAGAATAGGTATTTGTACAATTATTTACCTTGTTTTTCTTCCCGATTAGGTCATTGTACATATGGTATGACATAATATGATATAAATAGAGTTCAAAGCAAAAAAAATAGAAGAGTAGTAACAACTTGTTAGATTGTCGAAAGAAAACTCAAATTTGGGTCAATTTAAGTTTGGATTTCAAGTTTTTCTTATCAATATGTTTGGAATTCATGTTTTTCTTATAAAAATTTCTTGGAATGGATCTTTTCGTTATGAGTATTCTGTATTTCATCTTTTATGAGAGTCAAAACCCTTGTCTATAGGTTTGTGTGCTAGAGGGGGGGTGGGGTGTAAAATCATGAACGAGTGTTGATTAATCAGCTTTAACATTGATTGTATTGAATGATCTATTGTTGTCTTGAAATTTTAATATAAAATAAGAGTTGAAAACATTTATTGATCCCTTTAACATCATTTTGACTTAGTAAAGCGTAATTGAGTTGGGTAAGACTCAATAGTGAAGACTTGATAAAATTTATAATATGGATTAGAGCAAGACATGGGATAATTTTAGTGGTTTCACATTTATGATATTATCTCTCAATAGTCTATTTACTCAAGCTTTGTTTGGTGTTTAAAAGGGTCTTGGAGTTGGTGAGCAAGGGGATATACACTTGATATCTCGGGACACAAACCCCTAGTCTTTCCAACTTGTTTTGTTCTCGTTTGTATTAACCCCTGTTTTGTTACTTAGTTTTGTCAAAATCTTATTTGTTAGCTAAAACCCCTCATTTTCATATGTACGTTTGTTGTTAAATTTGTTATCTTGTTTGAGCGGAGAAATTAATAGAAGAAGAGTTCCATATACCAATTCTTGCAGTTCAACCCCGACCTCATAAGCTGGTTATTTGTTTTACATATGACCACTTATGCCATGAAATTTGGGACATAGTTAAGCGTTTATAAAAAATGACATTTTTTTCGGGGATTGGTTAATGCTGATTTTTTGTTAATTTCTAAGTTCAAATTTGTGTGCATTTTATTTTCTTGCTACTCTTTTGTTTGTGTTGTTTTTGCCCAAATGCACATGAGAGATGGAGGAAATTTGTATCCCTAGTGAAGCGATGAAAATGAGTCAAGAATGTATCCAGCTAAAACTATTTCCATTCTCACTAACGGCTGAAGCCACAACATGGACGGGTGATCTGCCCCAAGGATCACTTGCATATTATAGAGAAGGAGGAGATTTCCCTTGAAAGATACTACTTCCCCATACCTTTTTTTATTTAAAACTCAAGGTGATATTGTATGTTTTCGCCAAAATCCAGAAGAATACCTTTATGGAGTCTGGTTAAGATTCAATAAAAATATAGCGACGAGTCCAAAGAACATGTTACCCGTTGCGATTATGGTGCAACATATCTACAGATTTGAACCATCAAAATAAGTTAATGGCCATATGTTGGTAGAAGGGTTATTAATCAATCACTATGGAGTGAAATGAAGGAAATACGAAGATAGATCAAAGTGGGAACAAGTGTGGATGCTGAGTGATCTTGGGCATATTTAGATGTCTAGAATGCTAATTATGCCCCCATTTAAGCTAAGTTTGAATTCAATATATATGTGTTTGGAGTCATATCGTGTAATTTGTATATTTATGAACTAACTAACATGATTAGTTGTGTAGGTTAGTTTAATGGGATAAACATGCATAAAAAGGGACAAATGAAACAGTCTGAAGATTCGAGTCAAAAGAGAGAGCAAGGAAGAAGTTGAAGAAAATGCCAAAGGCATTTGCATGTTATTTTTGCGTCGTGGAGAGAAATGCAAATTAGAGGTTGCGAAAATCAAATTTAGGCAGAACACCTCGTGTTCGTCCCATGTCGCGCAGAAGGCAATGATGCATGCACTAGAATATGGGAAGCCATCGTGCGCCTGAGGCCCAGAATTGGCCGTTTCGGCTCTTAGTATAAATAGGGTTTTATTTTCTTTTATTAAATATTTTTTTCTAATTGTAAGCAAGGGCAATTGGAGAACTGCGTTTGTGAAGTTCTTAGGGTTAATTTTCTACATCTCTTCCTTTCAGTCTTGTTGATGATTCATAACCATTGTAAGATTGAATTTTGGATTATAAGTAGCTAAATACCCTAGTTTTGGGGTTGTGGCTACAGGATGAATGTAGTCTCTTGAGTTTGGTTTTGGGCTTATTATTGACTATCACATGAATCTCTCTCATGTTCTTATTATTATATTTCATGCCTGATCACAGTAGAAATAAATCTATTGTCCGAATTGAACTTGGGAGAGGAATAAGAGGATAGAATGTGGGGCATAAGGAGCTTGTTGAACTCTAAATAGCTAGGGTTGATTCGTCTCTAGGATAGGGATATACCTAGAGACCTCGCTTAGGTCACCGTACAGGAAGATAAATTAATGCTCAGTATTTAATCATTTTATCCCCGCTCAACAATTTAGTTAGGGTGCAAAACATTGTAGGCGGTTAGAGGTAGAGAGACCATGATCATAAATCTAACCATGTGAATCAATGATTTAATAGTTAATAATTACCCATTTAAATGATACTGATGGCATGATCTTTCCCAAATCATTGTTCAAAACCCGAGAAATTGAATCATAGTAGTTATATTTTATTTTAAGTTAGAAGTAGATAATAATTAACTCTTGAAATCTGGAAATTACACTTGTGTTGATTTACACGTTAGGAAAATTGGTAAGTCCTGATCATAAGTTTTTGTGGGTGCGATACCCGGGTCCTAAAAAGAGTCACTCTATTACTTGTACGACCACGTGCACTTGCGTGTGCGATTTGGACGCAACACTAAGGCGCTTTTGGTGGCGCTCAATCCATTCTTGACGTGGATCTTGGTGAGATACAATTTAGAATTGGTGAGGAGCTTGTAAAGTTCAAGAATGATATGTTGTCACGATCCAAAGTATACCCTAGACGTAACATGGTGAATAAGCCCCAGAAAGATCCTACACAAGCCACCTAACATAAGGATGACATAATAAAATACAAAAATGAGAAATATATGTAATATAAGTCTTTCATGACTTAAAATGACATAAAAATACCAACAAATACATGATAGAATACACGAAATACTACCAAGTCATATATAAGTCTTCTATTCATATAAGTGACTAGGAAAAAACCCCAAGTCACCACAAAATCTAAAAACTGAAGTATATCAATGAAATATAGTAGTTCATGACCCTACCCTAAAATCATGAGGATTCACCAATCCAATTTGTAGCAGAGCAATCCTGATCTATCCATGTTCGGGAGGAAAAATATCGGACCCTATATGTGAACAATATAGGCACAATATGCATTTATACTTTGAATGTGCTGCATATAGGGAAATGCATAAAACGCAGGCATGATACTATGGTGAACTTAAACATGATATGCATGACCAAGTAAAATGTAGTAAAAGCATTTAAAGAGATATCATAAATTATGAATAAGATCAGGCATATTGAAAACCATAGAAAATCTTTGAAAAGTCTTTTGAACAAAACATCATTTATTTGTGGGATATTTTCCATTAACCAACAACAAAACCATGTGAGCTATAACACGAAATTTAGTTGCCAACATAAGAAATTCGTATTATTTATTATATCTAAAGTGGATCCACTAGCTTAGATTATTTAAGACAATCATACATAGTCATATAGTTAGGGAAAAAAGATTGTTTGTAGATAACCGACCTCTACTAACGGGAGACCTCCATATCAAAATCCTCTCGGTGCTAAGTAATATCCTAATGGAAATAATCATAGTTGTAATCCTATAAAAATACTTGGAAAGATGAAATTTAAGACTATCAATCCAATCATAAGTTCATATTCCAATAGCTTCTTTCTAAACCATAAATTTATAAGTTGTTCATTAAGACACTTAACCTATATAAGCCCCCAAATCATGATTTCGTTCATATGTAAGAAAATCTTTAACAAATTATTGACACTTTATCTTAAAAACATCCTTTAGTCATAAATCATCAATTTCATAAAACAAGCATAGATTCATAATCATAATTCGTTCATAAGCATAGTTTATATTTATAGAATAGGCATATGCATGGATCCATATGAAATCAATTGTGAATCATGCAATTGAGTCTAAGATTGAATTTAATCAATTGAATCACTATAAATTGAACCCATGGAGAATACATAAAAACCCTAAAAGAATTGGGTGAAATTCAATTGGAAATTTGAGATTCTTTTGGAATCGAATGGATGAAAGGAATCCAATGGTAAAGTTCCCACTTACCTTTGGTAGTCAAAACCCTAAAATTCAAAACGAAATTTTGAACTTGAAGAACCATTGGAATCTCCCTTGAAGCTCCCTGGAGAGAATTTGGAGAAGGAACCCTTGAGAGAATATGTGAGTTTGAGTGAGTGGCAGGGAATTAGTATTGTTTTCAAGCATAAAAATAGTTTTAGGGGTAGTTGTAAGGTCAATACGACATATTTTAGGGTTTAAATAGTTAGGAAAAAAAATCAACCTTAATAAAATTTGGAAAGACCCTATGTCACGACCCAAGGTACAACCCTAGACGTGACATGACATATAAGACCCCGAGAGGTCCTACACAAGCCACTTGGCATAAAATATACAAGATAATAGAAATAAAGAGTCCAAATAGATAGTCTTATAGCATAAAGAGTTTGACAAAAATGGAAGTCTAACATAGTCTCAACTAGCCATCTATTACATGTATATCCATGGAAGAAATGTGTTGGAGATCCAACATCCATAGTTCCCATGAAAGGTTTGAGATTTAAAGAGACTCTTTCTTATGATGAAGTTTCGATTGAGATCTTGGACCAGAAAGTTCATAAGTTGAGGAATAAAAAATTGCTTATATGAAGGTTCTTTGGAGGAATCAATTAGTTGAGGAGGCTACTTAGGAGGCCGGGATCGATATCATATTCCAATATCCTCATCTTTTTCCCTCCATCATCCAATGAAACTCAAAATGAACATTCTTCCTTGACTCATCAGGACTCACCACAATCCAGGAGAATAGTTGAATCCAAGCTTGAACCCAATGAAGATCGCCTTGAAAAATTAGACCCTGCACTTGGCGAAAATGTAGGAAAATATGGGTTAGTACAAAAGTGCACTAAGTATGATAGTCATTCATAAAAACCTTGAAAACATCCTAAAATGGACATTTAGTTGAATACATGAACTTTTCTACGTTAAATCATCATTTTGAAGATAGTTGGAAAACACAAGTCGTAATCCTAAGAGACATCGTGATAATACATAGGCTATAACATGGTAGACAATAATCGTAGCTAGTGCACATAAGAGAGATCATCATAACATAGGCATAATCATTGCAATCTAGTTCAACATACGACAAGAAAAATAATTCATGAGCCACCTCAAGGCAAGCTTGTGTAATACATAGATAAGACCCCATAATTCCACCCATGCTTAAGCAAGTCACTTTAGGTCCTCATTCATGTTTATCATTTTTTGGTCTCATTCTTCATCTTATTTCTCATAGGAACATCCACCTTTAGTTGATCATATCAAGGAAAAGAACTTATAGTAACAACCCAAGTTAAACATACATCGACACATTAAACATCTTTAATACATAGTTATTATCATCGACACATCCAAACTCACACCTCAATTAAGAGGTGTAAACAAGGTCAAAGTAAATTTATAAAACTTGACGTGAGTTGAGGTCGATCCTGCCGACATTTTCTTTACAGAAAAGGTTTCACTATCGTGTTTACTCAAATGGTGTTATTATATCCTAACGAAACAATGATGGAAAGTAAATTGGATTTGGTTTTGATATTATAATCACTAATATTAGCAGTAGAATTCCAGATTAACGACTAACAAAACTTTATGTTTTGAAGCTTCCTCAATTGATTAAATGAAACTAGGAATGTTCTTCCGTAATTGAGTTTAAGACAATTCATATTTACGAAATATATGCAAGTTAATTTCATGTGACACTTCTTAGTCTAATCAGAAAATTCTCACTCACGTTCTCTTGGCCCGAGAGTGTTACTAGCATTTGCCCTCGCTTACAATCATTTGATTTTAAAGTTCTTTTCTCTCAAACCTGAACTTTAGCTCCAATTCGTTAGATTAGTTCAGATTTTTCTGAACCGTTATTTTTGTGGCGAACAAATTAAAGATACAAGCTCATTCTAATGCGTCCACTCATCAGAATATATGAATACAAAAGCTAAACTGTAGTTTGTAACCACAAATTGTCTTTCACTCGTTTTATGAAATCATAGTTAGAATTACGTCTTGGATCCCACAACCCCAGTTGTGGTGTTTAGCTACTCATAATTTCACGTAAATATTCAGAAACATATAATGAAAACATGTTAGAAAGTACTTACGAGAATAAGCAAATCAACCACCACTTTGATATTTCAAGAACTGGAAAACCAAACTTCAAACTTAATTCAATATCCAAAATCAAAAATGAAAAGCTAAGAATATTGGAAACTCATTTATCGTTCAATGTAAGATAAGATAAAAACTGAAAACGACCTAATTAGTTAAAATAATTATTTTAAAAAGAGTTCTACTCGAAGTAGGACTTAGATGTCGGCCCTTTCATGGCCACTTCCACGACTTGTCAAGGGCTTCACAATCCGTGAAGTCCTTCGTGGTCATCCCTTGGACTCACCCAAGACAGGCTGCTCAAGACTTGGATACTGCATACGACTACTTCCACGACCCGCGACAATGACCACAGACCGTGTAGTTGTCCGTGGTCTTCACTTATGGAATTTTCTATTCAACTTCCAATGCTCTTTCACTGTATCATTTACCACGGACACCACCACGACTCGTGACGATGACCACAATGGAGGCACGTAGTTTAGGACAAGAGTTTGTGACTAGAGACTACCTTATTTGAGCCTCCACCTTAAATCCCTCTCAGATAATATAGGAAAGTAATCAATACCAAGTCACATCTTTCAATATCAAAACATATAAGAGCTCCTTAAACATAATTCAACATTGATGAGAAAATCTCTCACCAATTTGAGTCCATTAGTGAGGAATACCTTTCACAATCATGATCATAATAGCATGTGAGAAAACCTTTCACAATAACATTGATACTTTCCTTTAAAATCACCCACCAATGAATTAAAATAATTTCATAAAAATATGCATATCTTCATAAATTCATAGTTCATAGGTTCATGGGTTCATCATAGGTTCATACTTGAAAAACATAGTTTAGGCATGGGTAAATATAATATCAACTAAATATCATGTGTTAACTTTGAATCAAGTATTAGAAGACTTAATTAACAATAATCAATCGTAATTGGAGGAACCACCTTAATTGCTAACTCTCATATAGGCCTATGAAAGAGCAAGAACTCCATCAAGTCCTATTTTTTGGTGATCACCATTTTCTTCACAGTAGTTATCTATTTTCAAAGTTACAGTTTATTTTGAAGAAGATTTTCCTTTTACTTGTAAAGGGAGAGACTCCCTAATTTATGCTTTCCTAGATTCATTGTGTAACAACCCTAAAAATAGATATGCTAAGTAATGCTTAATGTGCCAAGAATGCCTACGATTAGACCAGGGTTCACACGGATTGATGCGCGTAGAACCAGACCTTGGAACCCTTGGTACAGCCAAGCCAACTAACTTGGGGAGTTAGTTGAGCTAGGAAAGGTTGGTACCAACCATGTAGGGCTCTCGAATACGAAGATTTACTCGAAGGAGTCTTTACCGGACTTAAAGAGAGGAAATCTTAAGTTTTGAGGGTCTAGGGGTAAAATGGTCTTTTACCAGGCTAAGGGTAATATCGTAATTACCCTAAATATATATTTAATTAATTATTTAATAAGGTGGAGGGGCAAATTGGGGAGAGAGAGACGAAATGGAGCTCTTGAAGTTAAGTCCTGCTCCACCCGGGTTCGAACCTAGGTGAAAGCAATGAATTTATATGATTTTTTATTTAAGCTATTGAATTAATGTAATTAATTAATAATTATTATTCATTAGCTGATTTAAAATAAAAATAAAAATCAGATTTTTAATAATTAACTAAACCTTATTTAACTAAGTCCTAAACTAGACTCCTAAGCCTAATATGACTCCCACTCTCTCACGTCTATCTCTCAACTCTCACGCTCAAACTCTCCTATTCTCTCATTCACGTTTTTCTCTGCCAAATTAACTTCAAAAACAGTAGGTAAACCAAAGTTCTTCACACTTGAAGAACCCACAACGAAAATTACAAACAAACAACTAATCAAAAACGTTACGCAAGAGGGAGGATTCTTCCGTCGAATTGGTGTTGAAGTTGAGGGGATTTGAACGTGATTTTTGGAGAAAGTTTTGGGCAGCAAGTCAAGGTTTGAACTACATAAAAGGTATGGGTTTTCTTCTCTCTTGGTCCCTTTCCCAAGAGACCCCTTAAGATTCAATAAATTCTAATCCGAAAACTAGGATTGTTCCCGTTGCATGTCCCTGTCACTAGCTCCCAATGAATCGTAGGTTGGGTATGTTTGCTGGTAGTTTAAGTATGAAGATTGATCTTCGTGATAATGTGTTCATGATTATGTGTTTAGAATTGTAAGCATGTTAAGTTATGTCAACCGAAAGTATGTGAAAAATGATATGTTTTTATGGTTGAATTTTATGTGCGAATGTTTGTGTAAATCATGAGGTGTAAAGTGGTGTAATGTTGCTGTATGTAATAGTAATTCTTGGCTGAATATAATCATAAAAAGATTACACTTAAAGATGCACCAAATGATCCACGAAATGCCTTAAGAATTAACGTATGAATGATGATAAAAAGAAGCTGAAAATAGTGAACAAATTTCCAGCATTTGATAGGTTGGGTTCAGCCAAACAAAGTGGTACAAAATGCAATGAAAAATGAATGTAAAATAAGTGAAATCAGTAAGGATTGAATCCAAGACATCATTACATGAAAGCTACAAAAAAATCAACAAAAGATTAAGACAAAAATGGATTGGAAGAGACTAAATTTCCAGCCTGCTGGAAATTGTAGTCTCGGCCAATTTTTAAGAAAATGAGCTTCGTTTAAAAAAAATTATTTAAAATGTGAGGTCATTGGGGATTGAAACCATGACCTCACTAAATGAAAATTTCATAAAAATTTTGTGAGAAAAATGCAAGGAAAAATAGATGTGGTGAGTGGGGATTGAACCCCCAACCTCTTGAATGGATGAGAGCGTTAGGAGAAAAATAAAGGAGAAAAATAAATGTGGAGAGTGGGGATTGAACCCCCAACATCTTGAATGGATGAGAGAGTTAGGAGAAAAATGAAGGAGAAAAATAAATGTGGAGAGTGGGGATTGAACCCACAACCTCTTGAATAGATGAGAGAGTTAGGAGGAAAATAAAGGAGAAACATAAAATGAGGTGAATGGGGATTGAACCCACAACCTCTTGGATAGGTGAGAAAGTTAATAGATAATTTAAGAGAAAAAAAAGAATGAGCTTGTGGGGGATTGATCCCACAACCTCCTTGACTTAAACGGAAAAAAAAGGAGGAGAAAAAGAAAGGAAATATTATGGGGTTGATGGGAATCGAACTAGGGTCTCCCAAATCTGAAAAATGTAATTAACAAGTTTAAAATAAGATTAAGTATTGTCCAAGGGATTCAAACTTGGGTTCGCTTGCCCAAATTCCGTATTGATACATAAGTCATACGTGAATTAAATGTTCAAGAATAATGCCACCTACTTAGATCGAAATCGAGATCTTGGCATACATACAAGATACATAAGTCTTGTTCTACATAATCATAGGAAGATATGAGTCACTTAACGAACTATGAATGAAGCCTCATGGCTTGTATGTATAGACCCATAAGTCTAGCATACGTTTAAAAAGAAGTGAACCTAAGATGTATGAAATGAAATGATGAAACCCTAGAAGGGTTAAGTAAGAGTGTGAAACACACTAAATGGCCAAGTGCATTAGCCTATGATGAAATGAACAATGAAATGATGAAATGAACAATGATATGATGAAATGAACAATGAAATGATGAAATAAACAATGAAATGATGAAATGAACAATGATATGATGAAAAGAACTATGAAATGATGAAATGAACAATGAAATGATGAAATGAACAATGATATGATGAAATTAACAATGAAATGATGAAATGAACAATGAAATGACGAAATGAAAAATGAAATGATGAAATGAACAATCAAATGATGAAATGAGAAATGAAATGATGAAACCCTAGAAGGGTTAAGTAAAAGTGTGAAACACACTAAATGGCCAAGTGCATTGGCATATGATGAAGTGAACATTCACGTAATAAATGGTGAGTAATTATGAAGAGCAAATGTGCTAATGTTAATAAATGTTGTGACAACATGATACGAGGCTAATGTAAAAGATAAGAGCAATCTCAAATTAGCCTAATTAAAAGTTACCGATACGTACTCACCTATGAGAGTGTAAGATAATGAAGAGACCAGTCTCTATGAACACTCTAATGAGAGTATTGAGCTTAACACACTCAATACGAATGATGAGATGACAAATCATCTAATGAGCTATGATGTCCTCATACTAGAAGCCAACTTCCATGACGTATGAGATGAATGTAATGGAACTTTATACTAAGCACCGATAGACTGGCTATGAGCGGTGATGCCTTCTTTCGGGAAGGGCGGAGGTTCACGTAACTCTCATGAGATGAGACTGTCCGGCATGCCGGGTATGGGTCTCCTTATATCTCCTAGTCTTCGAACCTATACTGCCAATATAGGGATCTAGCGGGGTTAAATTCCCATGTACGCTAGCATGTTTTGGGTCACTTTGGCCAGTGATTCCACCTCTTTTTGGTGTGGGGGAGACACTGGATTTCATGATGCTCACATGATCTATGTCGGTTAAAGATAAAGTTCCCAATGAATGAATGAGGCCAGCCTCAAATGATGCATATAATGAAATGAATGATACCGAAGGTGTTAGGGTAGGATAATCAAAAGGTGAGTTAGATTCAAGTAATGACATTAGGTTATTCTTGGTCATTGCAAAACGAACCCAATGAAAGTCTTAAACTACATCCTAGGTATAGCTGGTGTTTACACTGGCCCACGAATGAAATGAAATGGAGTACGTATGAATGAACGAAGCAGACTCTGCGTTTGCTAATGAAGACTCCCTAGTTGAGGTCCCATATGTTGAGCCGTCATTCCTGGGAAGTCTTAATATTAAGTCCATGATTCCAAGGTCTCATGGCATACGAATTAACGAAATGAACAACGTTATGTGTTACATGAATTATAATATGTGTTATGTGTATGCTGTTGTGTGCTGTGTGCAGAATGTTAAGTATGATGATGTATGTTATTCTCATGGCATAACTTTCCTATTCCAAATCTGGAAAGCCCACTGACTTTCCTAATCCAAATTTGGAAAGCTCATTGACTTTTCTAATCCAAATTTGGAAACATTTCTAATCTCAATTTGGCAAGTCCACTGACTTGACTTCCAAAAATCATGTTGTTAGGAAAGAGCTATTCTTTCTCATGCATGTCCTTGGTGTGTGCTTGCATATACCCATACTTAGTACAAGTGTGTACTAACCCTATACAAACTCTACTATTTTAGGTGCAGGCACAGGTGGACGATAGAGCTACAGGATCATCGCTGTAGTTATCTGGACGTCCAGCATTCATCCGGTTTTGGTAGGTCCTCATGCTTTTGAGGATGCTACTGTTTTATATTCTAGCTTAGTTTTAGAGTTGAGCTAGTGGAGCATGTTCCACTAGCGTTTCCTTCCTATTTTTATTCAGACTATGTATTGGTGCCATTTTGGCAATTATACACTTAATAAGAATTGAACTATTTCTTTCAGTTGCTTATCTCTTAATGTTAGATGGTTGATGGTGAACAATTATGTATAAATGAGAATGTTTTTATAAGTATGTTAAGAAACAAAAAGTTTCAAATTTTCCGCTAAAATTAACCTAGATGAAGTAAGAATGACCTAGGCTTGTCTGCGACCTCTGAGAGGTCAACGACGCCGGTCTCGTCTGGGGTCTAGATTCCAGTCGTGACACATTGTATCGAGAGGAGTCCTGTCATGTAGATGCTTATATGATAGGTTTCATTTCTAGTTTGGGGAAGAGTTGGAGAACCTACTAAGTCTACTTAGTAGGCTACCAACTCTTGTACCACCTTTAAGTGGAGGTAAGGTTTATGTCCCCCTCTTTGTATTTTGCATTTATCTATCTATGTTAAGGTCTGGGGGTGTTGTTAAGCCCCTGACCCCTCCAAGGGTCGTTCAAATTAAAAAAAACTTAAACAACTGAATTTGATATTGAGAAATTGGAAGCTTTGGGACCCATAGGAGTGGATTCCATGGGTGATCAACTTAAATTAACCCTTGCTTCTTCTCCTTCCTTAGTCTTGAGAGAATTTGGGGAGAATGAATTTAGTTAGATTTTGGGGAATTAGGAGAATGGGGTTGAAGTGGGTAATTTTAGGACTTAAAAGCTTTATGTAGGGCCTAAGGTAGAATAAAATATAACAGTTTTCTTTAAAACAATTACCCAACAACCCCTTAAAATAATTGTTGAAGCCCTTTTACGGTTCGGACCTGTGATTCGTAGAACTTCCTACGGACCATATTGGTCAACCGTAGAAAAGTTCACAAACCATAATTTAGGACCAAATTTTGATAGACCCTGTCTACGACTTGTAGGTATTCCTACAGTCCATAAACACCAACGATGCAAACCAACTTGACCTTCAAAATTTTAATAAGTCTAAGACCCATTTACGAGACCTACCTATGACTTGTAGATCGAATGATGGTTTGTACCGATGAACTGTAAAAACGGGTATTGAATTAATTTTAGAAAAAGTATTTTCCCTCTTCCTACGATTGACATCTACAACCTGTAGGAGCTTCTGCAGTCCATAGATGGGACCCGTAGACAAACCTACAACCCAAAAACTCCTTTTCTTTATTTCCATATTTAGAAGTGTTACAATATCTCTTCCTTGAGAACTTTCTTCCTCGAATGGAACTCAAGGAAACACAAGGAGGGTAGGGGAAGTGATCCAACAATCCAACAAGAATGCAACTTTATCAAAAGAACCTAACCAAGGAGGAATATCAACTCCAAGCTAAAACATATTCATATCATCATTTCATAATACATACATGCAAATCACAATTAAATGCACATAATTATGAAGTAATCAATCAAGCTAACTCATTTTTATCAAAAATAAATTTTTTATGAGCATGCATGCATAAGGAAATATGAGAACAACTAAGACACTTGAAACAAAAAGGATGAACCATGAGGAGCTAAATACCTCAAGATAGAGTAGGATCAGAGGGAAAGAGATGGGATAATGGGACATCATATCGACCTCAACCTCCCAAGTAGAATCCTCAACCCTTTGATTCCTCCATAAGACCTTTATGGATGCAACTTCCTTATTTCTTAATTTCTTAACTTGTCAGTATAAAATCTCAACCAAAACTTCCTCATAAGAAATAATTTCCTTAATTCCAAGACTCTCCAACGGTACAATAGAAGTCGGATCTCCAACACATTTCTCTAACAAAGAGACATGAAAAACCAAATTTACCAATGCTAAGACATTGGGCAAATCAATTCCATAAGAAACTTTACCAATACATCTCAAAATCTTATATAGGCCCACATAGCAGGGATTAAGCTTCCCTTTCTTCCCAAATCTCATCTCACCCTTCATGGGTGAAATGTTTAAGAAGGCCCAATCATTTCTATCAAACTCAAGATATCTCTTTCTAACATCGACATATGACTTTTATCGTATTTGAGTCATTTTCAACCTTTCTTAAATAAGCCGAACTTTACTAATAACCTTATATACCAATTTGGGAACTATCAAAGCAACATCACCTAACTCAAACTAACGTATGGGAGATGTACACCTCATATCATAAAGAGCCTCAAATAGAGCCATGCCAACTCTTGAATAATACTTATTATTGTTGGCAAACTCAATCAAAGTAAAATGATCATCACAATTACCCTTAAAGTCAATCACACAAGCTCTTAACATATCTTACAAAGTTTGGCAAGTACTCTCTGTTTTCCCATCGGTTTGAGCATGAAAGGACGTACTAAGCTTGATATGAGTACCAATCTCTTTTTAGAAAGACTTCCAAAATTGAGAAGTAAATTAGGTACAATGATTAGAGATAATGGATAGGGGCACTCCATGCAACGTACCTAACCATATCCTTTTATATAACGTAGCATAGTCCTTCATCAAATAAGAAACCTAGATGGGAATGAAATGAGTCAACTTCTTCATACGATACAGAATAACCCAAATTGTGTCGTGTTGTCATTGGATATGGGGTAAACCAACAATAAAGTCTATATTCAAATCTTCCCACTTCCAAGTAGGAATGCTGATATCTTGGCACAAACCTCCCAGCTTTTTATGCTCAACTTTTACTTGTTGATAATTAGGACACTTAGTCACAAATACTGCAATATCTTTCTTCATCACATTCCACCAATACCTCCCGCAACTCACGATACATCTTGGTGTCTCCCAGGTGAACAAAATATAGAGAACTATGGGCTTTTATATCAAGTTATGGACATTGGAAACACATAAACAACCTTGATATCAAAGAACGCCATTTCCCTCTTGGTAAAAAAAACACTCAATGGACTTTTTAAGACCACTTTCTTTAATTAAACCAAAATTGTATCAAGAGCTTACTTGGATTTCACATCTGACAAAAAAGACAATCCTAAACCATTATGAACAATAACACCACCTTCATAAGAATCAACCAACCGAACAACCAATCGAGCCAATCTATGAATATCATGAACCAACTCTTTTTTATCTTCCTTAACATGAGAAACTCTACCCATTGATAGTCGAGTAAGAGCATCTGCTACCATATTTGCCTCGGTTGGTGTGACAGAGGAAACTCATGTCGAAATCCTTTAGCAACTCACCCACCTTATTTGGTAAAGATTTAGATCCCTTTTCTTGAACACATATTGCAAACTCTTATGGTCGGTAAAAATATCAACATGGACAACATATAAGTAATTCCTTTTAACCTTTAATGCAAACAAAACCATGGCTAGTTCTAAATCATGGGCAGGACAGGTTTTTTTCATGAAATTTAAGTTACCTTGAAGAATAAGCAATAACCTTCCCATTTTGCATAAATACACACCCTAGTCCAATCCTTGAAGCAACAAAATAAACAACAAACTATCGGACCTTTCCAGTAGAGTCAATACTAGGCAGAGGTAAGTATATCTTCTAAATAATCATATTGTAAGTAAATATAATCTAAGAACAAGAAATTTAACTCACATAGACATAGATCAATTACAAAAAATCATTTAAATAAAAGATGTAAAATAAATAAAAGAGAAGAAAAGATGAAACCTAAATCAAAAGTTAATTTCTCCATTGTATCCTCCTCCCTTTAATAATTATTGTTATGAACTATTTATAGATGTAGGGAACCCTGAATAAAACCATCGAGTCCAAAAAAAATTAGGAATCCAAAAGCAAAAGGAAATAGAATTCCTCTTTTGAATTGTGCATCGACAGCCTCACATAATTGGAGTCCTTGATATGTTGTCACGTGGTAGCTGTCTTTTCTTCATGAAATTTAATCTTCAATTCTGAAATACTGCATATACAAATTAAATATTATGTATTATATTCAATTTAATCCATTAAGTTGTTATCATGATTTCCTTCTTCAATCTTCCATCTTTAATTCATTTTAGCTTCAAACTTTATTCTCCACAAATTTAGTCCTACAAATAAAATATACTATTTAGCTCAATCCATAAAATTCAGGCTCAAAAAGGACACACACACACACACACACGTATATATATATATATATATATATATATATATATATATATATATATATATATATATATATATATATATATATATATATAACAAATGTAAGGTAAATAATGATTTAAAATATGTATTTTAGACTCACATCAGCAAATCATATGGTTCTATGTGAATATATGTGAATGTTCCTTGTGAGTGTAATGTTTGAATCTTGATGATAAATCCATATGTTATACTAAATCTTGTGAGTGAGTTTGTGGACTACTTTATTTGCGTAAGAGGCACTTGTTTGATTAAGTATTGGCAATATGAAATGGCTAGCGTTAAGTTTCTAAAAGTAGTTGAGTCAATACTTGAAGTCATGTGGTGTCTGTATGATGGCCAAGGTTAAGTGTAAATGAACACATTATTAGTGAGGATTTATCAGAGATTCCTGAAAGTAAGTAGTGAAAGTACAAATGCTATTGTTAGGGAGTTGGATGGTGAATCGTTCGAGGACGAACAAAGCTCTATGTATGGGTGGTGATCTTGGGCGCATTTATAAGCCTAGGAACCAAATAATACTCATGCTTTAGTCGAGTTTCTGGATGAATTTGTGAGTTATTGATAGTGTCGATTCATGATTATTTCATTATGATTAAGCAGTAAGATTAATGCTTGTAGATTGGGAAACAAGGAGGAAATGAACACAAAATTGGATAAATGGGAAGTGATAGTAAAGGTTGGTTCCTAGTTCAAAAGCATAAACAATAAAGTGTCAAAGGAGAAGATAAAGGCCAAGTGAAAAGAAATATAGTGCTTTATATGCTCTTCGTCACACAGAGAGGGAATTATTTATTTTCACAATGATGATATAGAGGCAGAAGACTATGTATCCTCTCTGCGTCAAGGAGATGATGAGTTCACTTAATGTTGAAATTATTAGGTGTGTGCCTGTTGCGAACGTAAGTGCAGATTTTCTCAGACTCTACTAAATCATAAGTAGACTTGAGTTTTGTTATTTTAAATATTCTTTTTCTCATTTTTGGAGAACGGAGACTTTTGGAGTTATTTCATCTATTCTTACAGTTCATTCCTAATCTTTACTTCTTTCGATGCTCTTTTAATTATTGAATATTTCAAGATTGATAATCGTATTATAAATGGCTAAATTCTCTAGTTCTAGCGTTGTGGCTACGGGATGATTGTATTTTATTGACTTTGATGGATTGATTTTGGTTATTGTATGAGTATCTCTTTTGTTCTTGATTTAATATTTTGTGACTTGCGCCACATTGAAATAAATGTATTTTCCGAATTGAACTCAGGGGATGAATAAGAGGTAGAATGTGGGACAAAAGGATCATGATCTTAATTAGAGTTAGGGTTGATTTGTATCTGGGATAGGGATATACCTAGAAACCTTGGTTGGTTAATAGAAGGGATGAACATAATGCTTGGTAATTGGTTCAGTCTATACTCGCTCAACGATGTAGTTATGCTACCAATAATGGTAGGCGATTATAGGTTGAGAGACCATGATCGTACATCTAACCCTGTAATCAGTGATTCGATAACCGATTAATATCCATTAAAGAAGATAGTATGCATGAACCCATAGCAGTCTGCAACCTTAGAATTCCCCAAGTCATTGTTTTACCTCCAAGATGAAAGTGAATCATAGTAGTTTACTTCATTATTTACAAGATTGATAATTTATCATAATACATCACTTTTTTCTAAAAACACTTGCTTTACGTTCGAGTTATTTGAACAAATAAATACAATCTAATCTTAAGTCTCTGTGGGTACGATAGCCAAATCTAAAAAACTACTTTATTACTTGCATGACCACGTCAACTTGCTTGTGTGTTTGGGTGCAAAATCATCTTTGCCCTAGGATCGGCAACCATAGTTTGAGCATACCTAGACAATTGTGTAATTTAAAGGCATACTCCTTCCACTCATATTACCTTGACGAAGGTTAATGAATTTAGGTAAATTTGTTTCCCTCGCCTATAGGAAAAAGAATATTTCAAGGAAAACAACCTTAAACTTCTCCCAATCAAGAGGATCTGCATCAACCGCCCTCTCTTCCTTCCATTGGTTAAAACAAACTTGAGAAAGACCCTTAAGTTGATAAGTGGTCAACTCCGCCTTTGTAATCGGCGTCACTCTCATGATCATCAAAACCTTGTACATCTCATCAATAAACTTTTGAGGGTCTTCCTCAACCTTGGAACCAGGAAACACCGAGGGATTTATTCTCGTAAAGTCTCTTGCTCTTGTTTCCTCCATATCCACAATTGGGTTCACGGGGACGACAAACCTTTTTATCATCTTGAACCGTTGTGGCTTGGGACAACACTTGAAAAGCAACTCCAAACTCCATATTAGTCACTTGTTCGGCCAAAGGGTAAGCTAGAACTTGTGGAGATTATTGGGGAGCTTAAGGAAAATCTCCTTCCACATTCTCATTCACAATCCTCCTAATGTATGCTTTACGAGGGGCCATATTCTAAAAAGCATTAGAAAAGAATTAGAAGAGAGACACATAGATTTAAAGTCTATCACATGACTTTAGACTGATGAAAGAAGTGGAATTTCCTAAACATATTATAGCTTCCTATTCATAAATATGGCGCGCTTCACGCTCATGAACATGACTATACTCGACGTGACATATGAGACATCCTAGGACCTTCCTAAGCTTTGTGCACTCAATACAAGTTTTTGTCATAATTCAAAGTATACCCTAGGTGTAACATGGCGTATAGGACCCCGAGAGGCCCTACACAAGACACTTGGCATACATTATACAAGATAAAAGAAATAAAGAATTCAAAAGATAGAATTTAATATATCAAAGATCTTTGACAAAGCGGAAGTCTATCGCAAGTCTCAATAGTCATCTAATACATCATAAGAAAAGTGATTGGGACGTAACCCAAACATCACATACAAAGTATGAAAACCAAAATGACATAAAGCTGAAAAATGTCTCGGTCCTCATGAGGACTCACCAATCTTCAAAGTCAATGAAACCAACTATCCATGAGTATAGGAGATAAGAGTGTCGCCCCCTACATTATTGAAATAACATAGGTACATGTGTGCATTAATACATGGAATATACTAAGTATGGGGAAATATGCATAAAATAGGCATGATATCATGAATGGCTTAAAACATGTCAGCATGATAATTCTTTGAACATTTAAGGACTTAAAGAAGAAATGATATGTCAATCATGAAATATGGTCATATACATTATCATTAACGACATAAGAAAAGTTTTGAAGAAACATAGTTATTTTGTGGGATATTAGTTGTAACCGATAATAAAACCATGAGAGTTAATCATGGAATTTGGTATAGGCCTCATACCGAAAGAATGAAAATCTACTATCCAATGTAGAATTCATACATATCATCTTTTGCTAAAGTGGATAAAATAGTTAGGTCCTTTAAGACAATCCTACGACGGCACGTAGTTTGGGACTAGAGGTTGCTACAAAGACTATCCTATTTGATCCTCCACCTCAACTCCATGTTGGTGCTAAGTCTAAATCCAAACGGAATAGATAGAAGTCAATATCAATATAACATAGGAAATTAAATGATCAATGTTAATCCACATCTTTCAAGATCAAAACATAAAATAGCTCCTTAAACATAATTCAACATAGATGAAAAAACCTTTCACCAATTAAAATTCATAAGCGAGAAATACCTTTCCCAATCGTGATCATAATAGCATGTGAGAAAACCGTTCATAATAACATTGATACTATCTTTCAAAAGCATCCCCAAATCATTTATGATAATTACATAAAAACATGCATATCTTCATAAATTCATAGTTTATAGGTTCATGAGGTCATCATACGTTCATAGTTGAAAACCATAATTTAAGAATGGGTCAACATAATTTTAACTAAATGTCATGTATTAACATTGAGTCATGCACTATAAGACTTAATTAAAAATAATCAATCACAATTTAATGAAACCCTTAAAGATTGAATTGAAACCCTAACTTAAACAATTGAAATTGAGATTGAGAAATTGGAAGCTCTGCCCCATGGAGGAATGGACTCCATGGGTGACCCACACACCTTGATTCTTGAAGCCCAAAAATAATGAAGGATTGATGAAATTGAATTAACCCTAGCTTATTCTCATTCATTAGTCTTGAGAGAATTTGGGGATGATGACTTTGGTTAGATTTTTGGGGTATCGAGATAATGGGATTGAAGTGGGTAGTTTTAGGAACTAAAATTTTTATATAGGTATTAGGGTAGATTAAAAATGACATATTTTTTATTTAAAATAATTATAGAAAAGAATCAAAAGCCCCTTAAAATAACTGTCGAAGCCCTTTTATGGTTTTGACAGTATTGATCAACCGTAGAAAAGTTCAGAAACCTTAATTGTGAATCAACTTTCGACGGACCATGTATACAACTCGTAGGTCTTCCTATGGTACGTAGACACCAACCGTATAAACCAACTTGACCCTCAAAATTTCACTAAGTCTGGAACCCACTTATGAAGACCTACCTACAACTCGTACTTAGAATGACGGGTCATCTTGGTAAATCGTAAAATGGGTACTGGACTAGATTTTAGAAAAACTATTTTCCCTCTTCCTATGATTTCCGTCTACATCTCATGGAAGCTTCTATTGTCTGTACATAAGACCCTAGACATAGCCTGGAACCCGAAAACTCATTTTCTTTCTTTCCAAATTCTTTACCCAAAAGTTCATAACTTTTAATTCTCTATGTTTTCCTATTCTTGATTCTTGAGTTTTATTATTAGAATTGTGATATTTCATAACATTAATGATCTTTGATTCATGGTTTATTCTTATTATGTCACATGGACCCCTTTTTAGTCAAAGTTATTTAAAAATATTATTATGTTAGTTCTCATTTGCATTATTTGCATTGTTTTCATGAAAGAAGTAAGTCCAAGATTTTTGAGAAATATTCTTATTTCAAACTTCAAGTGCATTATTTCAAGAAAGAGTTTAAACATAAAATATATTATGTTTTTTAAAGATATTTCAACATATGAATTTAGAATTAAAAAAAATTGAGCTAAGTCTCCCGCTTTATTCAAACAAGCAAAAAATGTATCTAATTATGAAAATGTCAATATTTTTACTGCTAGTCGACTAAGTATATGATTTCATAATTATTATGACAATCAGATACTCCAATAAAGCTTAAGAGTATAACATTTAGATATGTCATTAACGCTTAAGAAGTATGATACTTCGACATGCCATCAATGTTATGGAGTATGATAATTGTGAGATTCATCTCACCAACAGTAAAATTTAACAAATTTGAGCAAAGACTCATAATGTGTTTTCAGTTATGATTTTCGTGATATCTTATGAACATATATAGACTATTTTGTGAAGATTATTTAGCACCAAAAGGATGTAGGTTTAGAAAATCTTAGTTCATGGATTTGAGTATAGCGCTTGGTCGGTCAACTCCTTTAGCCCTGTTAGTTTTCAGAGAAGGAAAAACATAACAATATGATCTTCTTTTGTTATTGTACAAGTAGGAACATTAGTTAAGAAAAAATTTGTGAAAGCAAAACTACTTACTTCATTATAACACAGATATTTATAGAGTTACAAGTAAACCAACTCCTAAGGATAAGATTAAAAAACTAAGGATAAGGATAAGGATAAGATAGAATTTAACTGTTAAACAGTAAATAGCTATCCTAGTAAATAACTACCCTACAATACAGAGAACTTGGATTGATGCAGTTCTTATGCATATTTCTAACACTCCTCCTTGCTTTAAGAGCTGCAAACTCCAAGTTTTTGCCTGAGAAGTTGAAATTTATTGCCTAATAATGGTTTGGTGAAGATATCAGTTAGCTGCTCTTCAGTTTTGCAATAGAGCAGAATCACTTCACCATTATTTTGCACTTCCCTCAAGAAGAAAAACTCGATGTTGAAGTGTTTTGTTTTCCCATGAAATACAGGATTATGAGAAATTGCTATTGCAGATTGATTGTCCACAAATACTTCAGTTCCCTTTGTCTGATTCATGTGAAGATCACCAAAAAATTTCCTCAACCACAATGCTTGATTCACTGCTGTTGTTACAGCCACAAATTCCGCCTCTGCAGTGGATTGAGCCACAATGTCCTGCTTCTTTGAGCTCCACAAAAATATTCATGATCCAAGACTGAAACAATATCCAGATGTGCTCTTCATGTCATCGCGGATCCATTCCAATCACTATCAGAATACCCAAGTAGTTTCATATCTATTTTTTTTTGAAACTTGACACCATAATTGATGGTTCGTTTAATGTATCTGACAACTCGTTTTGCTGCTTTTAGATGCACCTCACTAGCACAATGCATGAACCTCGATAGAATGGTTACATAATACAAAATATCAAGTCTTATTGCTGTGAGATACATCGACAACCGACTAAGCCTCTGAAGTATGTTTCCTCCACTTTCTCTACTCCGACATTCTTGCTTAGTTTCTCTTTTTGGTTTATAGGAGTACTCATCTCCTTTCAATCTTCCATGTTGAACTTCTTGAGAATTTCCTTAGCATATTTCTTCTGGAAAATGAAAACTTCATCCCGTCCCTGCTTGATTTCCATACCAAGAAAATAAGACATTAGACCAAGATCAGTCATCTCAAAGGTTTGCATAATTTCTTGCTTGAAATCCTCGATATGCCTTGTATTGCTTACTGTAATTAGTACATCATCCACATATATAGACACACCAAGAATATCAATGCCATGATATTTAACATAAAGACTAGATTCTGATAGACTCTTTTCAAAGCCTAAGCCAAGTAAATGACCATCTATTCGACCATATCAGGCCCTTGGTTCTTGTTTAAGTCCATAAAATGTCTTTCTTAACCAATAAACTTTGTCCTCATTTCCTTTCTTCACAAAGCCTTCAGGTTGCTCAACATAAATTTCTTCCTGTCGAAATCCATTAAGGAATGCTGATTTGACATCCATCTGATACACTTTCCAACCCAATTGTGCAGCAAGATCAAGAAGTAACCTGATCGTGTCAAGCCTAGCTACTGGTGCAAATGTATCAAAATAATCCACACAAAAAATTTGAGCATACCCCTTAACTAAAAGACTTGCTTTATGCTTATTCACTGAACCATCTACATTTAGCTTGGTTCTAAAGAGACATTTCAACCCAATTATCTTTCTGTCTTCAGTTTGATCAACAAGCTCCCAAGTCATGTTTTTCTCAATCATAAACAACTCTTCTTTCATTGCAACAACCAATTTTTCATCATTTTTGGCTTCATTGTACCCATCAGGTTCACATACTGCTAAATTGCATCTCTAATATATATCCCTGAGTTGTCGAGTACCTTTGACTGGTAAATGATCCACCATTTCATCCTGCCGTGAGAATGATATTTTCTTCTCAAGAAACTTGGTAGGAGACTTTTCTGCTTTGTCAGAAGTGTTAAGGACAAATTTCTTCGAGTCTTCCCAACACCACTTTTCATTCTTTATAAAATTCATATCTCTACAAAAGATTATATTTTCAGTTTGTGGTTGGAAGACTTTATAAGCTTTGAAACTGAACTATATCCAATAAAAATGCTTGGGATAGATTTTTTATCTAGTTTATCTCGTTTAACCTGAGGAATGTAGGAAAAACAGAGACAACCAAACACTTTAAGAAAATTTAACGATGGTTTAAATCCATACCAAGCTTCAAATGGAGTTCAGTCTTTCACTTCCTTTGTGGGAAGCCTATTTTAAGAAAAACTGATGTATTTGCTGCCTCTGCCCAAAATTTATTTGGCAAGTTCTTCTCATGCAACATGCATCTGGTTATCTCCATAATGTATCTGTTTCTTCTCTCGCTTACTCCATTTTGTTATGGAGTATAGGGAGTATTAAGTTGATGATGAATCCTTGCTTCTTCACATAACATGTCGAACTGGTAAGAAGTGTATTCCTTTCCGTTATCTGTTCTTACGGACTGAATTTTACAGTTGGCTTCATTTTCTACTTTTGTTTTGAACTTCCAAAATAAATTAGAAGCCTCTGACTTATGCTTGAGAAAATAAATCCAGCATATGTGGGTTAGATTATCTACAAAAATGATATAGTAAGACTATCTTTTAGTGAAGGAGTCCTTTGAGGTCCTGCTATATCAGTATGAATTAGTTGCAATTTGTTCGAGGCTCTCCAAGTTGTCTTTGGAAATGGAAGTCTGTTTTGTTTTTCATATTGACACGCAAGACAATTTGAAGAATGTACTTCTAAAATAGGCAAGTCCTTAACTATTTTCATTTTTTGCATTTTAACCAACCCTTCATAGTGATAGTGTCTGAGTCTGTTGTGTCATACTTCTGCAACACTTTCTTTTGCTAAAAAAACAACATGCTCCTCCTCAAATGGATCTAATGAGAAACTTTTGCCTCTCATTCTTACTTTAAACATTTCTTGATCTGAAGCATCATTGGTCAAGCAATGATTATCTTCAAAATTTAACTTGTAGCCTTTTTCCATCAATTGACCAACATTAAGCAAGTTTTGATATATGTCAGGTACATAAAGCACATCAAAAATTGTTTTAGTACCAAAATTACTTGGAATAGCAATGGTTCCTTTCCCTCTTACAGGAAGATGGTCGCCATTATCTATTTTGACTTTAGTAATGGTCGTGGGCTTCAATTCCTTGAAGAGAGACATGTCATTTGTCATAAGATTAGTGCATCCACTATCAATCAGTCAACACTCGCTAGATGATCTACTTGAAAAACATGTAGCAACAAAGAGTTGATCTTCCTCCTCACCCTCAAGAATTTGAGCCTCTGCTTCTTGTTGCTGACCATTATTCTTGCAAATGACAGTTTCATGCCCAAGTTGATTGCATTTACTACATTTAGCATCAGGCCTTCTCCAACATTTATATGGTGGATAACCTTTCTTGTTACAATGCTTACAAGGAGGATAACTTTTCTTTGAGTGTCCAGTTTTTCCTTTGGTAGTACTTGTTGAAATGTCTTCACCATTCTTCTTCTTCTTCTTCTTCTTTTTGTTTTTGCCTCCATCTTGAGGCTTGACAAACAATGTTCCCTCTGTATTTCCTTCTTCTCTCATGAATATTCGTTGTTCTTGTGCTTGCAAAGCATTCACTAACTCTGCGAAGGTGATCCTAGACAGATCCTTCGTGTTTTCCAAAGTAGTTATGGTTGCTTCAAATCTTTCTGGCACAGTTACCAAAATTTTTTCAACAATATGTGAATCATTAAACACGGAACCAAGCAATCTTACCCTGTTTGCTATGTTCAAGAGCCTTTCAGAGTAATCTTTGATGGTTTCAGTTTCTTTCATCTTCTACATCTCAAAATCTCTTATAAGATTTAGCACTTGCTTACCTCTGATCCTTTCATCCCCTTCGTATTCTGCCTTGAGATAATTCCAGATGGCTTTTGCTGACTTTAGAGACATAATTCGAGCGAAGATTGAAGAAGATACTGCTGAAAATAAATAGGCCTTTGCCTTTGATTTTTTGGTTTTCCTGTCTTTATGGTTTTTGATCTGGGCCATAGTAGGATTGTTAGGCAACAAAGGAACTTCATAATCCTCTTCGACTGCCTCCCACATATCCATGGCATCTAGATATGTTTCCATATTTACCGCCTAAATCTGATAGTTATCACCATTAAAAACAGGTGGTGTCATTACGAAAAAACTTGATTCTGCTTCCATGATTGATAAACTTGTCTTGTTGATTACAATAAAACACCCACGGATACTTCAAGAAATAAATGCTCTGATACCAATTGTTAGTTTTCAGAGAAGGAAAAACATAACAATACGATCTTATTTTGTTATTGTGCAAGTAGGAACATTAGTTAAGAATTAATTTATGAAAGCAAAACTACTTATTTGATTATAACACAAATATTTATAGAGTTTACAAGTAACCAACTCCTAAGGATAATATTAAAAAACTAAGAATAATGATAAGGATAAGATAGAATTTAACTGTTTAACAGTAAATAACTACTCTAATAAATAACTACCCTACAATACAGAGAACTTGGACTGATGCAGTTCTTATGCGTATTTCTAACAAGCCCTTTAAGGCTCAGTTAGAGATAGGTTATATACCCTTGCAAGGTATAGGCCATCTTTCCCAACTGGTTTAGCTATTGGACATCATGAGCTCATGTGATATATGTATGTGGTAAGAAACTTTTCAAGAAAAGTAAAGTTATATTATTTTTAGTATTTGCTACGATTGCATATATTCATTTTTAAGGTTTTGTTTTTAGAGAATACGTGGATTTTTTACTATTCATTTGACTTTGTTTTAGTCTATCTTCAGAGTTCTTCATTTAGCTCAGTAGATTGAGTTTTAGTCGAATATTTCATTCAGTTTTAGTCGATTATTTCATTCAGTTTTAGTTTATCGTTTCACTAGTATTTTCTATGAATGCATATATTCACTTTTAAGTGTGACTTCATTTCATGTATTGATGTCATTCAGTGTAGCATCGTTTTATGATGCAAATTTAGGTATTCAGGATCCTAGTTAGGGAAATAATAAGTTTCAGCTAGTAGGTGATGAGTTCTCTTTATTTAGGACTCAAGTCAGTTTGTAGTTGCAATATTTTATTTCCATTCATATGTATTGATTGAAGGGTGCATGGGGTCATGGCCCGACTACCAATAGTCATATAGTAGAGGCTTCATTGACAGTCAGTTCATGTTATTGTATTTAGTTTACTTAGTCCAAGCTTATTTCATAACTACTAGTTTCTGTCAACGTGTGTTGCACGTTCATCCCTTAGAATTGTTATATAATTTAAAAGCTATCAATAGCAAATGCAAATCAAGAATATTAAATTTACCGATTACATTTCATGTATTAAATAAAAATATATAAAAAGGGATTGATCATGTAAAGTTAATTAGGATAAATAGTCTTTTTAACTATGTATATGTGTCTTTTTTATGATCTAAATATCATCAATAATCTTTTATAGACATAAATGGATAAAAAAATCATGCACGCTTATTGACAAGACTGCTTATTTTATTTTAATGAGAAACGGAGCATAAAAATTTTGTATTATTTACGTAAAGTTCTAAAATTAAAAGGCTAGTCAAAGAATACATAAAGATGCACTTCAAAATTTTACAAGATTAAAAATCAATTACATTCAAAATATAAAAGTGACAGATAAGAATTAACACACTGGACTTCATACATACATCCATTTCAAAAGCTCATAATAATAGCTAAAAGATCACAACACCACAATGAGTTCATTAGAAATGCAAAAAAAAAATAAAAAAAAAAATAATCTTTCTAATGGAGAACCGAAAGAAATATGAGGAATTAGGCATATCTATAAAGAAGTCTTCAAGTTCTTCTCCCATGTATTCTGTTTACTCCTTTATATCATTTCTTCCCGTCTTTTTTACCTATCACAAATGTGATAGTTTTTATAATTATCCTCTTCTCAAGCTGAATGACGATTTCTTTCATTTTTTAATGGTTATCATCCAGCTCTTAAATAGTGGTGAAAATTTTGTTCAAATTCTATTTTCAGTTTTGAATAATAGTCTTTTAATATATACCCCCTTCGTCCCTTTTTACTTGTCCACTTTTGAAGTGGTACACCTATTAAGAAAATAATTAATGACGTAGTGAATTTACCATTTTACCCCTATTAATTATGAAGTGGATGAAAAGTTCTACATTTTTCGAAGTAATTTTAGACACTTATTTGAGGGTATAATAGGTAAAAAAATTGTCTTTTCTGGATATGTCAAAATGGACAAGTAATTGAGGACAACTATAAAAGAAAAAAATTGACAAGTAATTAGGATGGAGGAAGTAGATGGGAAGATGAAAATACAAATCATAGTTAAACTAAATAAGAGAATTAACATTGCCATTAATTATTGTTCTGGACGTGGAATCTAATCTTAGCTTGAATGGATAGGAACATCAAAAATATAAATCATAGTAATTAGTAATAAATAAAGAAATTACAAACCATCTCATTAATTATTAATTTGATATTAATTCATTCATATATACTAATACACTTTTAATACTTTAGTAATAAATCAAATAAATAAAATCAGCGGCATTAATCGGGTAAATGGGGGGTCACTCTTTTCATATACCAATAATTATTCTAGGCTATACATACATGTACAATCTTTATATGATATATATTATCTAAAATATATCTTTTCACATTCCAAACATTTAATTATTTGCTTAGTCCTTTGAGTTTCTTCCGTTAATAACATTTCTTTCTTTGTTAGAAATTTCCTTTAATTCTTTCTCCTAGAATTCAGCCTTGAGAACATTGAAATAGGAAATTTACTTAAGAAAGAATTTTAACAAACAAATGATTAATAAATCATGTAATAAGTCCTCAAACTTTTAAAGTTTTACTACAAACCCTTAAGGTAATTTTAATTTTACTATTTACTATTAAATTAATTGTGTTTGATTATTAACTCATCGCAGAACACATGTATTTAGTCTTAGTTAATTTTAATTTTACTATTTAGTATTTAATTAATTAAATGTTTGATTTAATGTACGAGTAAAATTGTAATCTAACTTTTGAAGCTTCCCACTTAGGTTAAAGACATTAATTCACCCCTGAACTTATTTCAAAAAGTCAGTTACATACTTAAACTATCATGACAATTTATCACACACTCAATCTTGTCTTAAGTGATATTAATACCCCCTTCCGAAGACAATCTCAGTCTTTGTGTGAAAATGTGGTGTACACACGTTTTAACATGTAAATAATATTAGTTTAATTTTTTTGAAGTTTTTTTAATAGTTTCTTAGACTTTTACAAAAAGAAAAAAATCTAGGGTTTCTTTCGCCTTTCACCATACATTTCTTTCTTCTTAAAACCTATTTCTTCTTTCTTCTTTCTTCTTCATTATTTATAAATTTAAGGAAAATTGAAGAGAGAACATGAGACAATAAAGAGATTATGAAGTTTAGTGATGTTGATGGCGGCGATAGACGATGGCCAATACATTATTTTTGGTGAAACAAATAAAAAAAATTCAGAGCTGTAAAAGTTCTTTTGAAATCTTGATAGTTTGGATGTAAATCAATCATTTGATTGATATTCTTTGTATGTAAAGTCAAATATGATATTGATGTCTTGAGACAAAAATAACATTCTGATGACTCTAGGTGGTGTCCGACGAGAATAAAAAACACAGATGAAAAATCATTTTCTTCATGGATTTTTTTCTAAAATTTAGGCAATGTAATCATGATTTTATGCATAAATGTGATAGAATTTTCAATAGAAGTCATTATCTTTTTCATATTTTTTCCGGTGAATCCTCCGACGAGTTCGAGTAGAAATCATAAACTTTATATTAAAATTAACTTTTCGGTGAAAATCGACATCTTCCCCACTACTTCTAATTTCTTTTTTAGTGTTCCTTTTTAAGGTAGAGTAACCGATATGCTTATATGAGGATAAATTAAAGAAATCAGCTATGGTGACAATGAATCATTGAAGAAGAAGAACTCAAAAAAATAAATGTAAAACTTTAAAGAAACGGGGTCACTAATAAAGAAGAAAAAAAATGACATATATTAATATAATTAGAAATTATAATACTTAATTATATAATGACCAATAAAATAGTGTCACGTGTTTAAATTTGTCATTTTAACATGAATTTTCTTCTTCTCACGCACCTTAAGGAAGGTGTAGACACTTTCTCTGCTATGTCACCTTCTAAGGGGATATTAATATCACCTTGAGGTGTGTAATAGGTCACCACAATAGTTTTAGCGTGTAACTTACTTTTCGGGATAAGTTCAGGGGAAATTTATGTCTTTTCCCTCCCACTTATAATAATATATGATATGATGCTTCCACTCAATCATTTTAGTTCTTAAACATGTTTATATTTAGTTGCTCATGACGCAAGCCAGTATCAAGGGTTAGTTTGGGATTACTTGTGACTTTAAAAACCGTGTTATGACTAAGAAGTAGTCTTGGATCATGACAAAAATAATAAACTTCTAACATTTTATGATGGATATAGCAGAAAGGATGAAGTATGACTTTAAGAGGAGTTAAATTTAAATGTCGTATAATATTGTATGCATATGTTATTATTGTTTTTGTGATATTTTATGTAAAGCTAATTCAGGTCGGCCTATGATGCCCACTGAATACCTATGGTGTATAGATACTACTCTTGCTACACCTTTTGATGGCATAAGTTACTTCAAAGTTTTTCAGGTTGTTTGAAGTGTGGGATGATGGTTTATAATCATAAGTTTATACCTACTTCCTCCTCAAGTAAAAATTGTGTCGATCTTTTATATCATTTCATTTATTTCATGCCCTTACTCTATTAAAAGGTCTTGTACTTGTCTAGACTAGGTTCTTAGGAATTGTTAAAGATTTTGTAAAGTTGAGTAGATTTCTTGTGTTGTTTTTTCTTTTGTTAACCTAAATATAACTCTTAAAATAGTCTTCTTGCAAAAATGGGAAGGAGTAATAAGGGTTTGACAATCTAGTTAAAATAGAGTGGATGCTCGTACGATCCCACTAGTAAAATCATGACAATCAACTTAAAATCTATGACTCAATTGATATCAAATTTGTTATGTTGTTGAATAGACTACCATAAGACTTTAATATCCTTTTATAAAACATAACCCAAGTATGACAACTTTTGAAACGTCAAATAAACCTTTTTAGGTAAAAGCATGAACCTGCTCCATACATAGACATTTAAACATCAACAGAGACTTTGTAAGACATATTGAGCTTGAAACATTTAGAATGAACATATGACCTAAAGGAAAATGACTCTGTGAGTAGCTATCATTAAGACTTAAGGGTAATTCAATCATATAAATTTTACGATAACTGGTGTATCATAGATAGTGATTCACGTTAGTGTACAAATTTTATTTGATATGTAATTCACCACCAAACACTTTACATCCGAGGAGATATACTTGTTTAAAAGTTAGACCTTGAGTGAGCTCATTTGAAATGAATGTCAGATTTCAACTCGACTTTTTGCCAAAGCTCTCTATGTGGGTTGTTATGAAATTACACCAATCTAACTAATACAACTCAAGAACAATAAAGACATAACAAACTATATGTCCGTATACGACCCATATGTGGCTTCTACATCCTAATTCAGTAGCTAGTTTTTTCATTGATTTAGGGTTGTAACATACAGGTATAACATGCATGCAATGACGTATTGTTTGATCAATTAGATTAGCTCTTTGCACTACATTATTATGAGAATAGCATAGGTGGATTTCGAGATTTTAACATAATTGGTTCCCCATAACATTTGTGATCAGAAATGACAATGTAATTACAATACTACCAACATTTGTTAAACTGACTAATTGTGGGTATCCAGCCAAATGAGACATGATGGAGATTTCTTGTTCCTTCATCCTCCAATTCACCATCAAGTCTATTCATCAATTAAAATGCACCTTCTCTTACTTACTTCCTACTCCTAAAATGAAATTGAAGCTAATACACACCATGACACCATCCAGCTCTAAACAATTGCCATCTTTCGTTCAGAAACAGGAACCTCAATGTTGGTCAGAGGAACAAACAAAAAAACTAGTCCTCGCAATTCATTGTGCTTGTCATACCACTGTCATGCCACTTCAAAAATCCTTCCTCCAGGGCCTGTCGCATCCATGGGTGCCGGCAACATTGAATTGCTTCTGGAACTGTCAGCCAACTTCTTCTCCTAAGGCTCTGTTCAGGCCAGCACTCAAGCTCTTCCTTCACCAACAAAGCAAACATGGCAGCTCTACACAAACCTTCTGGACTGAACTCGTCCCGAAGTGTCTTACTTTTAAAGAGGTAATGACCCAGAAAGTGCTTCAAAATAAAATGCATAAAATTTTATCAATAGACGGAAAAAAAAACAATGAAATAAAACAAACAAGAAGGCTCCTTGTTAGGATAGGAGTTATGAAGTCAATCTAAAGGAAAATTTCCTAATTCTTGGTACTGCAAGTATATGCACAAACAGAGATGCAAAATATGCATAATCTTAATGAATATCTTTCATTTTAAAAACCGATGGTGCAGCCCTGCTCACCTTTTGCACACCTTGACTAATTCTACTTGCTACCTTTCACCAGTGTAAATACCGGATGAACCTAGAAGTAACTTTTATGATTCCACCAATCCCAGGTTTGAGACTTCAAACTTTCTGCTATATTCAAGTCATGAAGGGAAAAGAAGAAGAAGAAGAGAGGAATAAAGAGAAGACAACATAGCTCCACCTAACATCATATTTAACATGAGACAAGAAATGGGATATTTTATCATCAGAGCCTACCCAGTCTCAGTTCATGTTATAAAAGATTTCTCATCTCTCATAAAAAAATATTAATTAACACAAATTTTCAACTATCAAGAGAAAATGCACAAGTACCCCCTCAACCTATGCCCGAAATCCCAGAGACACACTTATACTATACAAAGGTCTATTACCCCCCTGAACTTATTTTATAAGTAATTTTCTACCCCTTTTCGGCCTACGTGGCACTAGCTTGAAAAAAAAAGTCAACCAGCGTTAGGCCCACAAGATAGTGCACGTAGGTCGAAAAGGAGTAGAAAATATTAATAAAATAAGTTCAGGGGGGTAATAGGACCTTAGTATAATATAAGTGTGTCTCTGAGATTTCGGGCATAGGTTGAGGGGGTACTTGTGCATTATCCCAACTATCAAAGGAAATAGTAACAAACTTAAAGCAAAAGTCAAGGGTAAAATAAGACACTTATCTGTAGTAACTAAGAGAATCTCAACGACGGTGTAACAGGAGTAATTATTTAATGAAATAACTTTTAAATCTAGTTATTTGGAAAGAAATTCAGTTTCAAAATGTAACCAATATATGGCATTATATTGATGTCGCCCATCTTGTTCTATTCTTTTGTTACAGGTTATTTCATGAAGTTACTTTTGGCAGAGAGAAACATTAGAAGTTTGACTGTCTTATCAAGAAAACCTATAGACATTTATTAGAAGCTAGAAAGAAATAAAAAAAATTAAATAGAAGAAGTAAAGAATGACTGGTGAACTGTGAACATAGCAAATAGTTTGGAGGCTAAAGTAGATGGCTCTAGGTTGAACGGAGATTTCAACAGAAACATTTTCCACCTGATAGCAATGCTAACTAGAGGAGGAATTTTGTGAAAGTAATACATGTGGGGGTCAGACTATGAAAGTGAAGTGGAAATTGGGGGGGGGGGGGGGGGGGCTATTGAGGGACTTGACACACGGTTTTGTAACAAGGATCTGGAATGAAGACCAACTTTAGGTTGAATTTTAGAAAAGGATGGGGCAAGATGAGGCTGTGGTTTGGAGAGACTTCCTGGAGGAGGAATATTGTAGGTGTGATAGACTCCTGCCCAGATATATTACAATGGTATTTTTCCACAGAAACACATTCAAGCAAGAGTTTCAAGTGCATCTTAAAACGTACACCACCAGGAAATTTGAGAAGAGTACAAATGTATCCTCCGTAATGTTGATACCAAAAAAGAAAGGCACAGTAAATATAATGGACCTTTATTTTTATTTGTTGACAAGTTAAAAATCAAGAATTTTAGACCTACTATGTCTTTTGGGGAGCATCTTCAAATTTTTGTATTTTTTCTCTTGGACTACAGAAGGTGTTGGAAGATATGGCCTCAATGTCCCAAAATGCCTTTATGGGAAGTAGACAAAAATTGGATGCAACCTTGTTTACGATTGAGGTAGTTCACTCCAGGATAAAGGGTGGAGACCCAAAATCTACATCCAGGTTAACACTGGAAAGTTAATATGACCATATAACCCAGTTCCATGTAGAAAGGATGTGGTTTGAGAAAATTAAAGAGTAATAAATCCATTAGGAAAGTAATGATTGACAAATATAAAGTTCAAAGGACAGTTGTATTATGGGGATTTCAACAAAAATGTGAAGGACAGACCACATAAAGCACAGTTGTATTATGGGGATTTCAACAAAAATGTGAAGTTCAGTATAAGAAATAGAAACAAAATTAGCTTATGAAAGCACAGTTGGTATGGGGATGCTCCCTTATGTATATCATTCCCATCCATCTTAACAACTCAAACTAGAAGATAGTTGTAGTTTCCGGGGTTTACAAAGTCAGGGAGAGGTGATCTTTCTTATACGACTAGAGTTCAGGTAAAACTTGCAAGATAAGAAGATGAATGAACTATCTGAAATGATGGATATCCTGTACAAGAAAAAGATGCACATATAACAAGTTACCAGTTGAAAAAAAAAAAAAAAAAAAAGAGATGCACATATAGGGCCTCTTGAAAAAGGAAAGGTCAGAACTAAGGGATTTTCACAATCAAGTCCTTCAACATAGGCTATTGTTGAGGGAGAAAAAGGAACTTCCTCGCAAGTTAGTTTGGATACCTAGAGACCTAGGGAAGTGTCTTCCTTTGTGAGTAGCATGCAAAGTCATCTAACAGCTGAGAATAACGAATAGAAAGCCAACTCTCATTTGCTGGTGGTTTACATGAAGAAAACAATGGAGTATGTTTATGTCTCATTCATAAACTTCTTAATCGTCCAACTGCATACAAGCTGTGGTGAAATGCCTTAGGGATTGAATCGATGATGTAACACATTTAGCGCCCATTCTGACACTATGGATGTAAAGGAATAGGAGAGCATATGAAAGAACTGAAAACTCTTTTATAGATACTAGTCTATCTGTACGCGTGTTGCGCGTTTATCCCATATCAATGTTATTCATATAATTTAATTAGTTACATAAATATTATTAGCAATATGTTTGGGTTAAAAAAATTAAATTAAAAAATATAAGATCTTCAAAATAATGAATGTCAATCTTATTCAATTAATTTAAAAAATAAATATAGAAAATATGTTCCACAAAAGTAGAGCCATTTGTTGACTATTCACACGGGTTGTAGTATTATTTCACCCATTCTATATATGATCTTTATACCTTTTTAATAAATTTGAAAATGCTGGTTTAAATGTCACAACCTACACAATTCTAAGAAGATGGACCTATAATTTTAACATGAGGAATATTACAATTACAACATGGAATGATAAATCTAAACTTTACTGGTTGTAGCTACAATAAAACAACAAGAACATTCCAGAACTATGCTATAAGATGTTATATATCTCACCCAGAGGGTAATAATCTAATTGTACAGTAACTAAAGAAACTAGGAGAACATGTAAAAAGGTAACCTTGGTGTTGTTTTCAAGTATCGGAAATTGCATAAAAATTTCTATCATATTTTTAATTTTTTGATAAAATGGGGTATTTCATTCACAAAGGGCATCAAGAAGATGCATGTTTACAACTTACAAAGAAAGAAAATTGACAAAAGAAACTGAGATAAAGAAAAAGGAAGTTCCTTTACAGTCAGTCAATATAAGACAAGGGAACTAATAAACTCCATTAAATTTGTTCGGTGCTAGATAAATTAGCCAATTTAGTCCAGCAAAAAAGTAAGACTAGGCATCTGGTTCTGCGAGAGTGATTTGGAGCTGAGATTGCATCAAAACATCTCCTATTCCCCTCATTCCAAATACTCCAAAAGATAGCAACAGTAACCATTAGCAAGATCCTTTTGATGGTTTCATCAATTCTCCACATGCTCCAGTTCGTATGTGCCTCTTTTATGATATGTGGAATGACCCATTTCAACCCAAAAGTGCAAAAGAACATGTTCCAAAGATTAGTAGCCACCTTGCAGCGCAAAAATAGATGATTCACAGTTTCCAACTTGTCCAAACATAGGTAGCATCTCTTCACTAATTGGAGACCTTTCCTTTTGAGATTGTCTTGTGTCAACCTAGCTTCATGGAGAGCAATCCAGTTAAAGAAAATAAACTTAGGAGGCAACTTTATCTTCCAAATCAATTTCCAGGGCTAATTGTCAACTACTTGGTTTTGTGTATTCCTGTAGCACTCTTTCACTGTGAAAGTGTCCTTCCTCCCCAACACATATTATCTGCCATGGCCACATCAGTATTATATCTTTCAATATCTGCTAGCAATTCCATTAGTTGGTCCATCTCCCAATTTTGAACTGCCCTTCTGAATAGAATATCCCAATTGTTTCCATTTCTATTATGAGTTATGGTGGAATTCTTATTCACATCAATCTGATACATATAAGGGAACTTCTCCATGGGGGGTAGTACCATTGAGCCATTTGTCCTTCCAGAATCTAATGTGAGCTCCTTAACCAATAATAGGTGCACCGGAAGAAATCACTCCCTAACTTTGTAATGAATTTCCAAGGGCCCACTTCATAAGGAGCATTAGAGGTTTTTGTGCTCCAGTGATCACTTTCACCATGCTTGTTGTTACCCACCTCCTTCCATAGGCTTGGTTCACCAGTGCCATACCTCCAAAGCCATTTCATTAAAAGACTCTTGTTGTGTGACGCCAAATCTCTAAACTCCCAGACCTCCTTTGCATTTAGGTAGTGTGACTCTATCCCATTCAATCAAGTGAAATCTGACTGTTGCTGTTCCCCTCATAGAGAAAGTCCCTCCTGATTTTGTCTAGTTGCTTTAGAACCTTTCTAGGAATAGGAAGGAAAGACATGTAATAAGTTGTCAGGCTATCAAGAACGATATTGATAAGAGTAGGTCTTCCACCCATAGATAGATACTGCAATTGCCAGGAAGCTAGTCTCTTCAAATTTCTCAATAATACCGTTCCACACCTTACAATTCTTTTACTCTGCACCAAAGGTAGGCCTAGGTAAGAGGTAGGGAAGAACCCTGATGCTACAACCCAAAAATACTTGCAAGTTCCTCTATGTTTAGTACATTATTGACAGGGTAAATAATACTTTTCAGCACATTGACATGTAGTCCTGCTAGAGGCTCAAACAGAGAGAGTGTTATGTTTAGGTACCTAACTTGTTACTCTTCCGCCTCACAAAATATCAGTGAGTCATCAGCATACGATAGATGTGAAATGATGACTGGGTTTCTCAGCAACTTACCCTTCTATGAACCCCTGAATCCACTGTAAATCCCTGGCCTTCTCCATCATCTTGCTTAAACCCTCCGTCACTAATATGAACAAGAAAGGGGATAGAGGGTCCCCTTGCCTGATTCCTCTCTGAGGAGAAAGAATCCAACTGGTTCCTGTTCACCAACACCGAGTATTTGACAGTTGTAATGCTGAATCTTATCCATCTGATCCATTTTTCACCAAACCCCATCTTCGTCAAATTAGAGATGAGAAAGACCAATTTATCTTGTCAAAAAACATTTCCTATATCAAGCTTGCACAAGAGGGGTCACAGATCTTATCCTTCAAACTAGAGCTTCATTAGCTATGAGTACTACATCAGTGATCTATGTTTGTTTAATGAAAGCATTCTGAAAGTTGGAGACTAGCTTGCCAATAACTTTCTTCAATCGTTCTGCTAGTAGCTCGGCACAATCTTATATACGCTCCCAATAAGACTGATTGGCCTGTAGTCTCTAAGTTCTACTGCACCTTTCTTTTTTGGAATCAACGCAATGAAAGAGCTTATTGCACGATCTCACCATTTAACATTCCTGATGGAAATGATTGAGAGTCCCCATTACCTATGCCTTTATAAAATCCCAGGATCTCTGAAAAAATGCCATGGTGAACCCATCTGGAATCTGGATAGAACCCTTGTCTTTTGCACAAGACAATAACACAGTTTGGACTTCCTCTTCCTCAAAGGCTCTTTCAAGTGACAGCTTGTCTTCCTCTGATAGTCTAGATAATCCTTCAAAGTTGGATGTGGATCTCCACTCCTCATCCTCAGAGTAAAGGTTTTGATAGAAGAGTAAATCTCTTCTATCTTGGCTTTTTCCTCTACGTATATCCACCATCCTCTCTAAGCTTATCAATCTTGTTTAATCTTCTATAAGAATTGGTTATAGATAGAAAGTATTTTGTGTTCGTATCCTCATGTTTCAACCATTTGCATCTCGATTTTTGTTTCCAGGAAATTTCTTCATTCTTAAGCTTTAGCAAGTGCCTCTAATTCAACTTTCAGATTCAATAATATTTGTTTCTATTCCACAGTAAGGACTCTCCCTTCACTGGAGTGATCTAGAGCTGCCAGATCCTCTAGTGCTTTGGTTCTTCGTGTATCCAGCTTGCCAAAAACTTCTTTATTCCACTTAGATATTTATAAGCAGTGAAAGAATAACAACCACATCTAACACCTTTCTAAAAATACATGCATCCCTTAAAAATTTACGACAGCTTTTACTAATAATAGCTTTTAGTTTTTTATTTATTATTATTATTATTATTAAATGTAAATATAGGTTAATTAGAAGGGAAATTTTAGTAATTCAACTTTAACTTTTGAGGTTCCCACTTTTATAATAATATAGATAGATAGATAGATTAGTGAACGTTCTTTTACTTGTATACTTTTGGGACACTTCAAATCCAACTACTTTTGATGACAGGATGTTGTAGAAAATCACATTTTGTATAGAATTATCTACTTTCTTTTATACACCTGATATGTGGTGTAGGTTCCCATTATATCAATAAAAAATACATTTTATGCAGAAAGATAGGGAACAGCCTCTCTACCTCCAAGATACGAGTAAGGTCGATATACACTCTACTCTTCCCAGGCCCCACTTTGTGGTATTACACCGACTATGTTATTGTTGTAAAAAAGGACATGAAGACCATTTTGTAAAATGAATTTATAAGAACTAAATTCCAGAAAAGGGTCTAAACTTCTGCATGTAAGTAGTCACTGAATTCAACGTATGGGCCTTGCTCGAGTGGTACAAAATTAAACAAGCACTAAGCAATCACATAAGCCACAGAAACATACACCAAGTTCCAGTAGGAAAGTCTAACTTGTGTTTCAAAAAAGTAAAACAAAGCAGATACTTAAAGAGACTTACCACTATATCCCCTCGAACTCCAGCTTCCTCTATGGCTTCACGGATAGCTGCCTCCTTGACTGTTTCATCATTTTCCCAACCACCCTATTTATACAAATATGCCAGAGATATCAATATGCAGCACCCATAAGGTACTCATGAATCAAACGAGTTAAGTCAAACTTATTCAGCAATATCACCTGGCATCAGAAAGCCCAAAAGTAGACCACACAAAGACGGGTTAAATAAAAGAACAAGTACAACAACCAACATGTCATGTGTGACACATGCTTAAAAAAAAATCGAGAAAAACAAAAGTATGCACTCAATGTTGATCTTTGATCGAACGAAGTACTAACATGCTAAGTAGCTTGAACTCTTCACTTCCGGTGTCGCACCCGTGTAGACACGACATGAGTGTGGGTGTGGGATCCATAACCGATCTGGTCAATCAATTTTTGGGTACTTTGACCAAAATCGACAAAGAAATTCTGGACAGATTCAATGATTTATGTAACGAAAACAAAATTAAAGGTGAAATTAAAGATGATAGACTACCTTGTATATAGAAATTTTTGTGTCACTCCTTTTCCTTTAGTCTCCTGAGATTCTCCTCTTGATTAATATTTTCTCCTCAAGTTTCCACATAATATCTCATAATTTGCGTTTTATAACTCTATTTTTAGATATTTGAATTGTTTTTAGCCAAATCCCCGCATCTGTATCCATATCTAGATCTGAATCCCTGAATCTTAAAGTTTATGGGGGTGTTCAGATTGGCTATTTTAAGTAGCTTATAAGCTGAAAGTCATAAATTGCGAACACCCAACTTTTTGGCTTTTGGCTTCTTTCTTTGGGTACTTTTTCAGCCAAAAAAAGTGTTTTTAAGCACTTATTGTGTTTCTCTAACACTTCCAAAAATAAAAAATAGCTTAAAAGTCATAAGCTACTTAAAATAAGCCAATCAAAACATCAACTATATCATGAAGGATCAAAAAGCTTGAATCTGTACTCGTACCAAACACCAGCTGCAAGTCTGAGCAACTTAGCTAATATGTCATAAAACTTCATACGTAGACATATGAAACATAAGGGAAATACAACTTTTAGAGAGAGATGCTTTCCCCTCTCTCATACTTCTTCCAGTTGCCAGAAATTTGATTTCCTCTTCTCTCTCCCTCTCTCTTCTCTCTTCTAGAATCTAGACATTAGCTTCTTTTTTTTTTCCTCTCTTCAGTTTTCTCTCTCATAGTTTTTTGGTGATCACTTTTTTTTTATAACCGAGAAATCCATATGTGACCCGCCCTTTGGACCAATCACAGCCTTCTAAACTCGGTGGATAATGGGCCTGCACCTCTACTTTTCTCCACTTAAATATCGGGCTTCGCTTTGCATGGTGTGGGGCTTGAACCTCCGACATAAGTCACAAATCTTCCACCTTTTGCCACTCGAGCTAGGCCTTGGGGGCAAGGTGATCACTTATTTGGTGGACTCATTATCTAAAAATTGTATCTTTCTCTCCTCTATTTTAATGGATCATAGGTCTTTGCTTGTGATTGTTCTTAAAAATGTTACGCAGAAAGACTCTTGGCACGCACAAGCAGTAACACGGAGGAAAATATAGAACATCAAGTAGAAAGGAACAAGGTCTTATGGCACGATCATTATATCATCGATTTTTCTTTATCTCCCCTCGGCTTGAGCCAACTGGATGATACGTGGTGTGGTATAACTGATTTTTTTAATTTTTTTTTAATTTAGTTAACAAGACGTACATAAATGGACATAGCTGAATGGATTGAAAGAAGACCAGGACTTGTTAGTCAAAATTTTATTAGCAATTCCCTCCTTAGGATATGTCAATTCATGTGTATTGCTTCCAATAGACGGGGCAACAAGGGTAGCAGTTGGGGAAGAAGAGCAAACAGAGTAACATCCAGATTTTCCAGCCTTTCAACTTACATGGAGGTACCTATGCATTGTCACGCAGCTTGAAAAGGGAAGAAGGTCAATCATTGTGGTGGAATCCACTCTCAAACAATGGATTGACTGATATTTGTTTGCCGGAAAAATAGATATTATGCAATAATAGTTAAATTAGTTAAAATGGGATTAAAGGGAAGTGTACTATATCAATCAAACCTCTCTCTTTTTCGGCTAAATCGATAGAGCAAGAATGAAAGAGAGTAATAATTATACAAAGAACAGGAGTAAAGATAAGGACAAGTAAGAATAACAAGAAATAAGTAGATCTTAAATTTTTTCTATTCTCAGATCTTTTCAATGGTGTTAGCTTACAAGTGAAGATGAGATTTCTCTCTCTCCCATGCAAGGGTTTACGTAAGGGGAAAAAAAGCTAATGATGCTAGTATGAAAAGGCTACTCTGCCCTCTGAAAAAGGCTACTCTATTTTGTTTTTGTTTTGATCAAGTAAAAAATTGCATTTATACTACCAAGACTAACTTGGTCGTATACAAGAGATATACCAAAAAAAGAGAAACCTACAAGTATGACTCTGTCCAAAAGACACTCAATCCTCAATACAAAACGGGAACTACACCGAAATAAAATAAGGGATCGGAGACTACTCCTCTATTTAGCAAAGCTCAGCTCCACCCCTTCAAAAAATCTACTATTTCTCCTTCCAAATGAGCCACATTGAAGCAAAGAGGAGTAACATTCCAAGCCTTGTGTCTTCTTCTTCTAACTCCACTCTTCTAATTAAACTCCAATTCCTTCACCTAATCTTGGTTTTGCCCAAGAAACATCAAACCCTCTTAAGATATCCCACCATATCCTCATGGCTATCTTGCAATGTAGTAAAATATGATCCACGTCCTCACCTACCGTGATAATCCTTCCACAACGACATTATATGTATAAGCAAATTTCAATTTAAATACTTAATAAGTAGATAGCACAAAATCCTCCATAGTACTAGTAAAATCGATATTAAAACATAAACTTTAGCAATTCTTCCTTCACATGATCTGGGCAACTTTGACAAATGGTAACGTTTGGATTACCACCTATGAGATGATGCTTGTGACGGTAAATGTAACACCTCGCCATTTGAAAATTGGAAATAATCATTTTAGGAAAGAATGAAAAATCTGAAAATTTGTAAAATTATGGTAAGTTTGAGTTTTGGGTCAACTTCAAACAACCATAACTCCTAGCTCAGGATGAGTTAGGTGTGCTTGTAGGAAAGATCTTTGAATTATCTTTCCAACGCCGTCAAGTTTGCGCAATTCCGAGTTTGTATGAGTGAGATATATATGCCCATTTGAAGTTGGATGTTCAAATAAGGAAAGTCTAAATCGGATTTTGGAAGGGTATGTTAGTCTTTTCCTTACCCAATTATTTTAATTCATTTTAGGAGTTTATTTGGGGTCTAATCAGAATTACATCAGTTTAGTCAATTGGAAATTCACGCTAGGGCTTGGAGAAAAGAGAAAAGAGGAGAAAGGAGAAGAAAGTTCAAGATTCGTCGATTTCTTGGAGGATTGTGTGTGGATTTCGTCAAGAGGTGATCCCTACGGGATACGTGAGATCACATAGCATTGGGTTAGTTCACCCACGCACCCATCATGATTCAATCCCTACGAGTGTTGGAATTCAATTCCTACAAGTATGGATTTCATGATCTCATGTTTATGGATGATTTCCTTATGTTTAGACATACCTTAGAGTGTTAGAATCAACTAAGAAACATAGGTACGTTGCGAAGGAACTAGTACGGAAGGAAGGGGGAAAATGGGAAAACTGGCATCCCTGGCACTTTGAGAGGCGCGGGGCGCCAGCCCTTAAATTTCAGAGGTTGGGTTGGGGCGCTCTGGCTAGCGCGGAGGCCCAGAGCCCCACTTAGGGCGCTATGGCTGGGGCGGCGCCCCAGGCCCCTGCCCAGGTGAACTCCGACTTTTCTCTTTTGTTTTTCAACTCTAAACCCCCTATTATAACTTGGTTCTTTCCCCAAACACTTAGAATCAACTATGCCATCAATATGTGTAAGATTCTACTCGAGAACACACCTAAAATCATGAATCAAACTCAAGAAACTTCAACAACACCAACCCACAAGAATTCAAACGAATTTACATCAAGAACTCATAGGATTTACTTTCAAATCAATATAACTTCGCTAAATTGAATCACGATTGGTGCTTGAGTGAACTAACCCAACGCTATGTGATCTCACATACCTCGTAGGGATCACCCCTTGACGAAATCCACAAGCAATCCTCCAAGAACTCGACGAATCTTGAACTTTCTTCTCCTTTCTCCTCTTTTCTCTTTTCTCTTTTCTCCAAGCCCTAGCGTGAAGTTTCAATTGACTAAATTGATCTAATTCTGATTAGCTCCCAAATAAACTCCTAAAAACGAATTAAAATAATTGGGTATGGAAAAGACTAAAATACCCTTCGCATATCCGGTTAGACTTTCCTTATTTGAACAGTCAACTTCAAATGGGCATATCTCACTCATACGAACTCGGATTGCGCAAACTCGACGACGTTGAAAAGATAATTTCAAGATCTTTCCTACAAGCACACCTAACTCATGCTGAGTTAGGAGTTATGGTCGTTTGAAGTTGACCCAAAACTCAAACTTACTATAACTTAACAAATTTCCAGATTTTTCATTCTTTCATAAAATGATTATTTCCAATTCTAACTCTTTCTAGCTCTTTCAAATGGCGAGGTGTTACAATAAATCCCATCTTTTGTGATCTTGTAGCAATAAAGGCATTAAATATAGGTCTTGTCATAATCACTAACTTTCTATGGATACATTCAAGTCGGTTTCTCTTTTGATCTTGTTATGCCATTTACTATCTTTAAGAGCAAAAGATTAAAAATCCAGCTACTTCAAAAAATTTTAAAAATCCACGGAAAATGGCCTATTTGGATAGAACTAAAATTCAACTTACTTTAATTGGAAAAAAAAATCATTGAAACTGGACTATTTGAAAAAGAAAAAAAAAGAATTTCAGCTACTTCATTAAAATTGAAACAAAGATAAAGAAGAAAAAGAACCCTAGTCCTAGTACAACAAAGCAGATAAAATAACTAAATAGAGAACTCCTAACAACAAAAAGAGCAAAAAAAAAAAAGAAGAAGAAGAAGAAGAAAGAATAGAAAAAACAGAGGCTAGAGATCGCTGGAGAAGAAGGAAAAAAGAATCCTGCAGACCTGAATGTCAATGGGGAAGAAGAAGAAGGGAGGACAAGAAGCTTACCTGAAAGTTACCGCTGAAGAAGACTGAAAACCCTATTTCAGAATTAAAATTAAAAGCCGTTGTCACTGACTTCATTTAATTCAAAATTAAACCTTTTAAAGGTTAAAAAAAACAAAGTGATGCTTCACACTACAAGCTGCTTCAGCCATTGAAGCGCTTGCTTCTCTTGAACTGCTTCGCTTCAGCACCTTGCACAGCTGCTCTGCTGCTTCAGGGCTGTTTCACTGCATAACGCGACAAAGCAGTAACTTTCTTGAACACTGCTCACCTGCCTCCTTATATAGGAAACACCAACTATGCAAACGACCTTTAATTTCCCAAGATTCTCTGATGTTAAAATCACCCCTCTTGTAGCTAACCACAAGAATAAGCACGCCGTCGTTGGTGATCCAGACTGAATCATACAGAAAACTATCCTCCATCCTTGACAGAGGCTTCTCGTAGAAGGACTTCAGAGAGAACACTTTGTATTCTTCTAACTTCCAACTTTGTACCTCTACCCCTCCACACACCCTGCAACCAGCCTCTTGCATCTTTTTCGCTGAGGCGTCGTCGCACCTCCTATGCACATGCCTAAACCATCTCAGTTTGGCTTCCCTCATCTTTTTCACCAAAGAGGTCATTTCCACCTTCTCCCTGATATCCTCATTCCTAATCTAGTCACTCCTAGTATGCCCCTAGATCCATCTCAATATCCTCATCTCTGCAACATGCATCTTTTGAACGTGTTAGTTCTTGATTGGCCAGCACTCCTTATACAATAAGGACGGTCTAACCATCACTCTGTATAGCTTCCCTTTAAGTTTAGGTGGTACCTTCTTATCACACAAGACCATAGAGGCAAACTTCCATTTCAACTATGCCGCCCCAATGCGATGTGTGACATCATCATCAATGTCACCACTACCATGGATTATGAACCCAAGATACTTAAAACTTTCTCTCTTGGAAATAGTTTGTGTAATAAGCTTTACTTCCACGTTTGGCTTCATCTAACACAATTCTACATTTGCTCTCCAAATATTTTGTTTTTGTCCTACTCAACCTAAACCTTAAGACTCTAGAGTTTGTCTCCAAACCTACAACCTAGCATTAACTTTGTTCAAATTTGGCCGAGAATGATAAAATAGATTCATGAAGTTTTGATCTTTGACCAAGTTCAACAGCTTCCAATAATTTCAAGAAGCCGCGGATAATATGAGTAACCATGTTATTCGTCACATCGCCCATTTTTTTATGTCTAAAATATGAAGGGTATTTTGTCCATTTTTGTCTAATCCATTTTCAACCTGCCAATATCTAATCCAATCAACACATTTGTCGGGACTAGGTGGAATTCTCGAGATGTGCTTCGGTCTTACCATTTCACAGCGTAAGGGGTCATTTGGTTGGGAACTAGTTATCCCAGAATAGTTTATCCAGAATAGTTTATCCTGGGGTTAGTTATTGTGGATATGGGATAACTTATCCCACCATGTATATGGGATAACTTATCCCATCACTATGCTATAAATGGTGGGATAAGTTATCCCAAACATGTCAACCAAACAAGCCCTATTAGTTCAAAAAGGAAAGGATAAAAGGTTTAAAAAATAACACGATCCATTGCAAGATTAAACCACATGGCGTCAATGAACTCTGGCCAAAAAAGCACTTCAAACGTTACCAATTCAATAGGATAATGTTTAACACCCAAATGCTCTAACAATTTCCCACCTTTGGGAATAGAAGACCTGGCCCACTTGTCGAGTTAATCATCAATACTTCAACTATCTTCTTCGATATCTCACCACTATTTTCTTCCATATTTCTGAACCTAAATGGAATACACCTGAAAAATAACGAGATTATGAGATAAATATTTTAACATGCAAACCCAGGATGTATTAAAATAGTTGCCCATAACTTTGTAATCAATAGAAGACGCAAGTCGTAGCAACAAAAAAATGATGTAAGCTTAGATGCGAAAAGAATTAAGCATATACCTAATAAGTAATAGGTGAGAAATAAAGAAATCAAAACCACCAAATTTGATTGAACCATTGACCTCAAAGCAAAACCTACAAGTTTCTTAATATTCGTGATCCCTCTTTGCCTTCCACTAGATTTTTATGTTGTTCAATCTTTTGGCTTTCAACATTAACCCAGTTCAACCATTGCTTATTAAGATTAATTTTCAACTCTATACACTCCTTCACTCCCTGTCCATAATGATTATTCGGCCCGAATCCTACGTTAAAGCTCCATCGCTCCTCATAGAGAGGATATATCCAAATGATTCTTCTTATTTTCAAGATTTCATATCCAAAATGAAGTCCTTTGTTGTTCATGAATGTTAAAGAATTGTTCACAAGGAATATTGAATGCACCTCCGTCAAAATAAGAATTCCCCATTTTAAAAGGGGGTGAAGTAACATAAAACACATAGAAAGAGGTCTTGCAAGATCTGCGACCTAGCAAAAGCCAAAGATACTTGTCGGACATACAAAACACAATTAGAATAGAGTTTTAGTCATGTTAGTATGTTTATTCTAGTCCATTACTTTTTAGGAGTCTGCAGTAAGAAAATATGGAGAACTACTAATGTTTTCTCAATTTTATTTTAATTTATCCTATAAAGATTGTACTAAGGTAGAGCTAAAATAGTACATGGACAGTGAAGATTAGAGCCCAACTTGTGTGGGATTGAGGATTCAATTTACTGTTGTTAAAAAAACAAATTAGATAGAGGTGCATTTAACGTTCCTTGTGAATAACTCATTAACATTGAAGAACGATTTGATTTCAGATAAACCAAGAGAGGGTTAAGGCAGAATAATTTACATCATCCTGCAGAAAAGTATTTTATTTCTAATCAAGAGCTGAACACCAGACTATATAAGCATGAGTCTAACATCAAGTTATACTAACTTCAATTTCCAATGTTGCAGTCTATATTCCATCGAACACCAATATGCGAACTAAAACAGTTCCACTTTAAACATCTCTATTTTGTACCATGACAGTTCATGCTTGAATCTATATCTACAGGGTAAACAATAACTCTCTAAAACATTCCCTCCATTGATGTATTGAGAAAATTAATGGCCTTGACCATATAGAAATTTAAAGTTGTAACCCTTTTCTACTCCTAAAAGATTTTTGGCTAAATTTGATACTTTCCACGACAGCTTGTAGAGCATCTTCGGTATTCACTTCCGATAAAAACAACTACAAGTTCAGCTTTGAACTTACAAGAACTTTTAGAAGCCAAAATGTCATGGATTTTAGCTAGTACTTTTGCTTTAAAGCTAAAAGGCAGAATTTGTTTCGACTAACTCAATACATACTTGTCGGATAATTTTGCTCCAGAAAATCCATCAGCTACAATTATTTTGGTAGAGCAGGTTCTTATGGGATTGATACCTTACAAAAGAGTGATAGTACCCTTTCCCCAAAAGACCAACTATCCCTTCTTAAGGAAGAACCGGAAAGCCTAATGTTACCAACACAGTGTGAAGAGCTCCACAACTGTTCTATCCTTTAAGCCTACTCATACTTTACCAAGATAACTTAACAATCCCAGTTGCAACTAATGTGAAATGATATAGTTACGTAATAATCCATATCTTCCAACACGTATACGACTAAGTTAACATCGACGAAAGTAATTAAACTTGAGAATGTAAGGTGTAGTTGAGCTTAAAAGTTTAACGTGGCTAAATGTATAAAAGTGCTAAGTTAAAGTAAAGCCACTAAGTCTAGAATTTTCAATGGAATATAGACTGCAACAATGGAATACTTCTTTGGCCTACCTCTAAATCTCCTTCTACCTACTATAACCAACCTCTCGCATCTCCTTACTTAGGTGTCTGCGCATCTCCTCTTCACATATCCAAATCAACTCAATCTCCCGCCATCTTGTCCATCACTAAGACCACTCCCAAACTATCCTAAATATTCTTAATCCTAATTTTATCGCTCCTTGTATTACCACACACCCACCTCAACATCTTTATTTCTGCGACATGCATATACTGAACATGGGAGTTATTAACCGGTCAGCACTTTGCCCATACAACAAAGATATAAATTGAAGGACCAAGTAGTTGCATCACCTACTAGACATTTTGTGGTCTAAATTGGAGAAACAAGAGGCGGTCAAAGGGCCCTTTTTAAAGACTATACTTGGCTCATTTTTTTTGTTCTTGTTTTGATATATATATATCAAGGTGCTCTCAAGTTCTCTCCTCTCTCCTCCTAAATAGTTTCCCCAAATCCCTTAGGGTTCTTAATAGTTTCCTCTCTTATCCAACCAAGGTCAGTGGGTATATTCATGGTTTAGCCTAATTTTCTCATGAAAAACTATTGAAATCATGTCTCCATATTTTAGAGTGTAGGGAAGCCCTCTCTCCAAAGCTAGCTGTCCTTGTTAAAGGATTTTCTCTTCCTCTTTGGCTCATATCTGAATGGAAGTTCAAGTTAAGAGAATAGAAATCTCCATCAAGGGAGTTTGGGTGGAGAGTTCTCTGTGTATTTGTCAAGAACTCATGAGATGGTGATTGGAAGCCATGAGTTCAATATTTTCCTATTATGTTGAAGTACATTGCAGTGTTATCAAAGGCGAAAAGTGCAAAAAAGCTCTAAGGTCTGTTGGGGCTTTAAGCACAAAGCGCAAATAGAGCGTGGGCTTTAATGAAAAAAGCCACAAACGGAGGAAAAATATACAGATATATATGTTAGTCCAAGACTAATAATTAATATATGACCAAAGAAATTGAAATTTTTTTTATGATAAAGTAAATATCGATTGTTTAGTGTCACTTCTTTAGAAGAGATTAGTTGGCTAGGAAAAGTTTGTCTTAGAACCTTGAGGACAACACTGAAGCACACATAAAGCGAGGCAAAGCGCACAACACGTTTTGAGCCTCGCTTCAGGGCTTAACGCACTTAAAGCGCGCCTTTGACTTCATTGGTACATTGGGACTGTTTTAGGGGCTGTTTTACATGTGATATTGTTGGGGACAGTTTGGACAATCAAGGGAAGGGTGTGTGAAGTTGTAATGAAGTGGAGAAGAAGGGTGTTGTGATACATCAAGAGTTTTGAGAGCTATACAGGCTCACTACCTGTCAAGTGTTTACTGCAAGGCCCACATGGTGATTAGCTGCTAATATTAGCTTCATTATATACTTATATTATACATTAACACCTTAAAAGAAAGGTCGAATCATGTAGTCATATTGGTCAGAAGATTAGGTATGCAATGCTAAAATCTCTTTCGTTACTATGACACGAATCCTGGTCACATGTTTCTCTTATATGAATTAGTATGATACTAGATTACACGTACTGAGAGTGTCCACATGTTGGATACACAATCTGTCCATATGAGCCCAAATTGCTTCAATTGCCTATTTGATCATATACTTCATTTGCTAACATGTTCCTTTCATTAGATATCACTTCCATTGTGCTAGGCTATAATGTAACCTCAAAGAGTCCTTACATGTTCAATTATACAATTTATATGTCTTCACTTGGAACATGCACTTGTTCCTAATTTGAATTTGCCCCAATTGAATTGATTAAGTTATGCGTCAAGAATTAACCATATGCTAAGTAAGATTAATTGCTCACTTGTTATACCCTCATTTGTTACATGCCCTGTGGCCTCACTTACCACATATCTCCATGGGACATGGCTCATTTGTGTATATTTTCCATGCCCAATGAGGCTCATTTACAACTTGACCATAAGGGGGCAGACATGTGCTAGTATGAAACTATTGACCCAACTAAGGGAAAGACAGGTATATTCATGTGCGCTCCTTAAAATATGTGATCTCCTGCTCCTGATCTGGTTGGGCTACCTTTCATGTGTTATACCCGATGTGGCAGCCCTCCTATATGGTCAGCTCTTCATTTTCTATGCCCAATGTGGCATACCCGCCTTTATGGACGACCTTTCATTTACGCCATATGTGGCAAACCCTCCTGTGTTATGGAACTTACACGAAAGATTTCACGTGATTATATCGTTATCGAGGACCACTTGTTCATTTGTCCATTTGAAACTACAGAAAGTATAAGACGCCAAAAGGAGAAATGTATCACTTGAAATGATTGTCACATGTAACAAACAACAATACGATGCCACAAATTTCCCCTTGAGGTTATTTATACATTTGTTCACAATAAATGACATAAAACATAGTAGCCCAAATGTATAATGTCACTTGACCACATGATAACGAACAATCATAAGACACTTGAAAAATGATTACAAGTGTTAATGTGTGACTTATAGTTTCAAAAGATACTTCCCAGCACCTCAATTGAGCACATTATTGATTCTTTCTCATGTGCTATCTATTTGTTACTTCTTCGGTTGTCTGCTTTACATACCAATACATGTTGTATATGTACTAACATTCCTATGGCCGGCGGCGCTGCGTTTCTATAAATGCAGGACAGGTAGACAACACAACAGGCATCCTTATGAGGCAGCTATTGTATATTCAGCTGAGCAATTCGTGAGCTCCACTCTTATCTGGAGCTAGCATGAACCTAGCACTATTTTGGTTGTACTTATAGTTTTACTTTTGGGTATGTAAGGCCTTGTCCCGACCATTTGATAGTTGTACAGGATTACAGTCATATGTATTAATAGCTTCATTAGTCATTTGTATCTGTTAGGCCAGTGGCCGGTGTTGTATATACAGTTTCTTGTCAGCTATTCACTTGCACAGTGATTCATCTGATCAACATAGGTCATTTGTATAGCATGTGTTCAATGGTACTTGTCCACCTCACCCAGGCTTGGGGGCTGACAAGTTATTAATCTGATTGTGCTTCATTCAGCATTATGAATAAGAAAAACTGAAGTACATCAGTCAAGAAGGTCAATTATTGAGGCCATGCACAACAGGCAAACATCAATATGTCGATATTGTCGAAAGTATTGACACCCAGTTCAACATATTATACCCCACCCCAATCTGCCACTGGCTACTTTTTGTAGGAATCAATTAACATTACCTTTTGATAGAGTTATATTAATATAATCTTCAGTCTAACAATAACAATGACAGAACAATCTTTTGGTGTCACACCTAGTGCTCTCTTGTAAGAGCTGCAACTTCGATTAGTAAAATATGTTCAAGTCATAAGTGTTGACTTCTATGAGCTAGCTTATTTAATGCAGTGCAAGAGTCAAAATTTGACACTCTACAAAGCTATTCTGGGTGCATAATCAGTGGCGGAGCCAAGGGGGTTCAAAATCTGAGAAGTAAACACACGAACTAGTGGAAGGGGGTTCAACATCTATTATATATACCTAAAATATAATTTTAACCATGCATAAATAGTAAATATTTTCCGCCGAGGGGGTTCGGATGAACCCCCTCAGTATATGTTGCCTCCGCCCCTGGGTGCATTGCTCATTGACAAAGAAATGGGCGAGGAGGCAATCTCTCGCTAGACAAATCAACTAGTCCCTTTCCTGCAACATTCACCAGTTCAACTGTCATTGCTGATTTTCTCGGTGGAATAACCATAATACCAAGCTAATGTGATTGGACATGTGAAAACTAATTAGTGTTGTCAAAGACTCTTTGACATGGTGATGAAAACGACAGAAATGATCACTAAATAAGTCCCGTACTGAATCTAAATACATGAAGCAGGATGTGAGTTCACCTCAAAAGAGATGTCAAAAGGACTGAGTTTGGAGACTTTGGGATCAAAAGGTAATGTTAATGGGGAGGATAAGGAGTAGGTTTCTTCTAGTTGTCATAGTAAGAAGGGAACTCATGAGAAGACACTATGAATAAAAGGATTATTTGATCCCTCTGAAACTTCTCCAGTGACAGACGACTCCAGTCTTATCTTATTCCCACCATAATGATGTTCAGATGGACTTCTAGTAAAGATAAACTGAGACCAAACTGCCTCCACTATTCCTACTCTAACTTTCCGTGAGTCATTTTTTTTTGTCTCCTCAATATTTGCTTGTTGTCACAGTTCGTCATACTATTCAAAACATCATATACAATTTTGTTTACACTTTTTTGGTTTGATATGGACTACAAAAGGATCTAAACACATCCTGACATGGGAAGAGCCTACGCATGCCAAAAGAGAATGGCATTACAGTGGAAAAGTAACTAGAGGTTTTGGAAGGAAATGTCAACTCCATTTTGGAGATCCAAATCAATTGCATACTTTTTTTTGATTTTTTTTATATAGGTTGGAGTATGTAAATGAGGCTAAAACGTAGATTCATCAGCTTCTTACAGGATTGTTAGAATCATCTCCTCGAAAAAATTATTTGATCAAAGAAATTACAGATTTTTATACAATTCCTCCTCTCTCTTGTTTTTCAGGGTTAGAGACTGCATCCTTCAATCAGTATAACAGCCAAACATCCTAAGAAAAAAGAACCAGTTAACAGAGGAGATTTAACCCCATTGATCCACACATGATACAACTTAACAGCACTGGCATTGAAACAAAAGAAGAAAGAGGAAACTTGAAGCGAAACTCACAACATTTATCAAACCCCAATTAAACAAACACCAACACACAAATCAAACAAGTAGTCTAACATTTAAACCAAACTTGCACATTCAGCAAACTTTGCGTAAACGAAATAAAATCGAATTTGGCAAAAATACCCGGCAATAAGGCGATAACCATCTTCATATCGCTGCTGATGCCGACCAGTCCGAGCCACCAATTCAGACATTTATATTCCACGCTAGAGAGAATAAAATCACTACACTAATGTGTGAAATCTAATCACAATCACAATCCTCAGCTAAATCAAATGTGCCAAAAAGCGTTTAACCATTCTTCAAGGTTGCAAATTCCGTCTTGTAGGTTGTGCATTGTTAGTCAATTTAACCTGCCCAATATTGCTCCATTTTTGGAGAGAAAGAGAAGGAAAAAGGAAATGAGAGAGAAGGAGCAAAAGGGTGTTAAGAGCAGCGCATGAAAAGGAGCAACATGGGGTGCTATGCTATGTAGAGTCACTCAATTTCCCCTTACAGGTCGGTTATAAACTTGGGTTAAATCTCACAACTGCCGTTTTCTCTATTAGGGTAAGTAGGGTATATATAAGTAAAAATTAGGCAAATCACATAATTTAAGGGATAAATTATTTTCAATCCCTACTGTTTCACTATTTTCGACGGCTTGGTTTGGGTTTCTTAATTTCTGTAAAAAATTTAAAATTAATAAATCAAATTAATAAAAATTGGGTTTATTTGGATTTTTAAAATATCAAATCAAATCAAATCATTTGTATCGGATTTTTAAATTTTTAAATCAAACCAAATTAATAAATCTTAGATTTTTTTTTACATTTTTAGATTTTTTCGGTAAAGTATTCATATAAACATATAATTAACTTGTACTCCAAATATTTCTTTAATTCGACCAAAATACAACTGTTTAAAGTATTTTAAAAAAAATAACACAAAATATGATATGAGTGATGACACCAATATATTCAATAAAATTAAATGAAATAAATATTGCAAATTGATAAGTCATAATGAGAATTATCATAATTTAATAGTACTAAATCTAGCTAAAATAAGTTTAATAAGTATTAATTACATGATTAAACATTAAAAAAATTAAAATTAGATTATGCATTTTAAATATCTAAACCAATGTGATTAGATCATTACGAGTTTGAAGTAAACTGAAATGACACCATGTTAATATATATATATATATATATATATATATATGTATATATATATATATATATATAGTGTGTGTGTGTGTGTGTGTCAGATGATATCATAGAAATCTCAATAAATGACTGAAAGATCGAAACATACACTAGTGATATAATAGTATGTAGATATGTTGTGATGGTATCACTGAGATTTCATTAAGAATTAAAATAAAGAACAATGGTATCATAACAAATATATATGAAATTAAATTATGGTGAAATATAAAAATATATATTATTATTTGAGAAAAAAAATGAAGGGAAAAAAATAAAATAATCAAAAAATAATCAAAAAACAAAAAGGAAAAAAGAAAAGGAACAACAAATAAAGAAATTGAAAATAAAAAAGGAACCAATAGACGAGAAAAAAAAGTAGAAAAGAAGAAAAATAAAGGAAAAATAGAAAAAAAGAAATGTATAAAGAAATAAATGAAAACAACAAAATTAAAACAAAAAACTATAAAATATATATATATTATTAATTTTGATTTTATTAAATAAGATAGTTATTTTAGTTTTTTTTTAATTACTTCTTGTTGTAGTACAATTATTTAATTTTCCTAAATTTTTATAGGTCTAGTATAAGTTAGCTATTATATTTATCTTTTGAACTTTATTATATTTTTTAAAAAATAATAGAAAAGGCAAAATTGAAGACAACAACCTCAAATGAAAAGAAACGTTAAACATTTCCCAAAATAAAATTAAAAAGACAAAATACAAAAAGTAGTGACATCATGCTGACGACGTCAAAGAAAAAGAAAAATTAAAAATGTCATTTGGTAATTATTGAAAGGGCAGCAAAGTAAGTGGTAACCACTTGTAAATAGTTTTCTTTTGGGGTTACAAGTATTTTTTTTGGTCTTAATTAAATCAATATTTATTGAATTTAAATAATTAATCCGGTTATATTAATCCACAATATTTATTAGACTAATACATCTATAAATTTAATAGTAATATGAATTATTTTATGAATTTATATCCATTAAATGTTAAATGATTACAAATACCCCCTACTTCAAATTTTATTAGATATTTACCTTTTAAAGACTAGAATTTAAGTAAATACATCCAAGTGTTATTGTGAGATATACATGAGACAATCTTATAGAGTTAAAGGATAAAATTATAGCTCATTCACATAAACTTGTCTGCAAAATTCAATAAGTAACTTTATTTTCCTTGTCGAATTTGATAGATTTTCTTTTAATTTTCCATGTGTTAGTTAAGTTAGAACACATTGCTGCCTTAATTTGACTGTCGAAGGTTCAATAATTTACTTCTTTTTTTCCTTATTAAAACTTGGTTGATTTTTTATTTATTGCCTATGTTTTAGTTCAATCAGAACACACCATCACCTCAACAAATTAAGTTTTCTCAGAAGATATGTTATTGCAGTAATCCTACTTGGAGAAAACATATTTTTAATGTCTTTTTTCCTAATTCATATAAACCTCTCAATATGTTAGTTGGGCATCAACCAACAAGTGTTTTTATGTTGATTCAACTTCGAGCTCTATGATCACGAAGCACTAAGAAGGTGATTTCCTCCCCTTTTTATATATTACTATGTAGCATCTCACAATTTGAAATAATCAGGAAGAAGTTTAAAAATTGGAAATAGTCATTTTTGGAAAGAATGAAAATCTGAAAATTTTGTAAGTTAGAATAAGTTGAATTTTGGCGAACTTCAAACGGCCATAACTTTTAGCTCAGGATGAGTCAGGTGTAATTCTATACATGGTTGAAAATCTCTTGGAATTATCTTTCCAGCGCCGCCGAGTTTGCGCAATTCCGAGTTTGAATGAGTGAGTTATGCCCTTTGAAAGTTGGATTGTTCGATTAAGGAAAACCCAATCCAGATTTTGGAAGGGTACTTTTGTCTTTCCTTACCCAACTTAATTATTTTGATTTTAGGAGTTTAATTGAAGAAAATCAAATTTTAGTAAGTTTAGAAAAGTTGAATTCACGCTAGGGCTTGGAGAAAAGAGAAAAGAAGAGGGGAAAGAAAGCAAGAATCGTCAAGATCTTCACGAATCGCTTGTCAATTTCGTCAAGGGTGGTCCATACAAAGTATGTGAGATCACATAGCATTGGGTACATTTATCCACGCGCCAATCATGTTTAATTCAACGATTTTCATTCTAAAAGAGTTAGACATTGATGTTCTTGAATTGTTTTTCATTCTTGAACTTACATGTTATTGATGAGTTTTATTGAGGCCTTTTAGCGTTGTTAAGAGTGTTTTTGAGTTAGATTTTAGTGTACATGTTTTGGGTATCTGAATTTAAGAAATTATTAAGAAAATAATCGATTTAAAATTATTTAGGATTAGAAAATAAATTGAAAAATTCGTCAGACACACCTGGGAGGGCCAGACGCAGTGCGCCCCAACTGCGTCAGAGGGTCTGGGATGGCGCGCATGCAGTGTTCCCAAATGGATCTTCAGAAAGTTGGGGCATGGCGTGAAGCACCCCGGATGCACCCGGATCAGCGTTTTTCACCCAATTTTTGTCATTCAATCCGTTTAACCCTTTTTAAAGTGTATTAACACTTCCTATTGATTCTAATTACTCTAAATGACTTCTAAACATCTCGAAATCATCCATAAAAATGAATTACAACCTTAATCCAAATTCAAGGAAAGTTAAGAGTCAAGTTTGGGAAGTTCTTAAAGTCTTTTCAAGAAGTTCTTTGCAAATGCTTTTAATTTTGTTTTAAGACTTAAAGTTCAAGTTGAGTAAAAATAAAATTTGAAGTTCATTTTCTGCAAAAGAAGTATAGAGGGAATATGTATTCCTAAAGAGTTTAAAATGTTTTTACATTTAAATAAGAACGAAAACTGAGATTTTCAAAGAAGCTTTGAGCTAGTTTTCAGAAAAGAGTAATCACTTTCTAAATGAAGCAAGAGAGGAAACTTTTGATTTCCAAGATAACCTTTGAGCTATGTTTTTGAGCAATTATCTCAAATCACAGAAAAAGTATGTTTTTAAACATAAGAGCTAATATTATATTTTGAGAGTAGTATTGAACATCGATATTGGGAAGAGTTCAGACAACTCACAGCCCCCACAAATCATGTAGCCATCATGAGTAGAAAAGGATCATACTTTTTAGATGATTCCTTTACTGTTTTTTAGCATAGATTAGTGGATGCACTTAGTAGTTCAGGTTCTATACTCATGGCAAGGTATAGGACGACCCTGGCAGCATGAGGCAAAATATTATATCATCACAATAGCTCTTACGTTGTGGTTGTTGGTTAGAAAAACTCCCACAGAAGTAATTGTATCTTATATACACAGTTAATTGTATTTTTACATACATCTCAGAATTACATATATCTTTGCATACCCACAGAGTTGACATCATGTTTTAAATAGCTTTTCTTTATATTGCACTTGTTTTAAACTTTTTTATATTGAAATTAGTTCAATTATGTTAAGTTTAATTGAGTCAGGTAAGTTCTTCAGATCCTTTTCAAGCCTATGTTGTGTTTAGCATTCCAACTCTCATACTCATACATTCAGTGTACTGATGTTAGTTGACCTTCATCGTCTTGTGATGCATATCTAGGAAACCAGGATCAGCACGCAGCGCATCGTTGATCAAGTTGGCACTATAGAGTCAGTTGGTGAACCTCCATGCATTCCAGAGGACTCCTTTTTATTGCTTTCAGTTATTGTATTAGTTTATTAGGATGTCGTGGGGTTTGTCCAACATCCATCTCAGTTGTTTAAGTGGTTCCATAGACCGTCATATGTTAGTTCTTTAGTCTTTTCATTGTTATTATCTTATGTTGAGATTTGGGTTTGCCTTAATGGCCAAGTTGAATGTTCCTTCATAACATTCCAGTTTATTTCATAACTTTATGTTTATTGATTTAAGTCTTTCGCTAAGTAAGTAAGTTAGGCCTAGGGTTCACTTGGGGCCAACAATGGTTCTCGAGTGCCAGCCACACCCAGAGTGTAGGCTAGGGTGTGACATACTCCCTGATGTATCGTGAGTTTACCATATTTTTCATGCATAAAACTTGGAGTTTTTCATGAGTCTAGGCCTTTTGTTATTAGATGTGACAGTATTTTGATCAAATTTTGCAGTAGGTTTGAAGCAGTTACAATTGAAAGTATTTGAAGCAGTAGTAAAATGGCAACAGAAGAGCCCACCTACGAATCATTGTACAGATGACGAGCCTTAGGTGGAGGCCTGCATAGAGTGTTCAAGAAAGTCTAACTAAGTGTGGAATCAAGGAAGCGACTAACAGGTTGTAGGTCCATTGACAGACCATCGTTATCGTTGATGGATCGTCGATGACTTCACAGAGATGATTTTTGTTGACACCCAATTTTGGCCTAACATTTTAAAAATTCGTAATTTTGAAGTTTTATTCATTTAATAGCTTAGAATAATTTTTTTTATAATTTTAAATAAGTTTATCGATAATTATCTTTATTTATCAAAATTTAGATTTTTTGTTAGTTAATTTTTAAAATTGCATTTCACATGTCATTAGTTACGTTCATTATATTATTTTAAATTTCATTTTATTTGCCACAAACTCCCTCTGCAATAATGGTAAGGATCTGGATTTTACCGTTTAATTTTATTCTATACCTAATTTAATATTTATGAGTAGTATATTTTTTTTTATTTTTTTTATACATTCGATGCATTATTATTATTATTGTTTTTTCTTTGTATTTTTATTGATGCTCTTTTAGGTTTTGATAAGTTGATTAATTTTATCAATTGCACACTGTTCATATATGGTTTTATCGTGGTGTTGTTGTTATCATTATTTAATTTATAATTTGTTTTGTAAGATTGTTTGTAGTTGATTAGTTGGTTATTAACTTTATTATATTACTTATTATTATTTATTTCTTATAGTTTAATTGTTAGATAAATTTTGTTGGGTTAAATATGTTTTTTATGCTACTGTCTTGTTATTGTTTGTTTTGATTTTCGTAATGGTTATACTTTAATTTTTATTTATATATTTAAACAATAATATTAAGTGGTTAATGATTTTCTTAACGTTATATTATTTTCAATTCATTATTATATTGTTATGATGAATGTTACTAACATTATTAAGTATTATATAAGCTATTTACTTTCTTTGTTAGTATGTTATATATGCATTAATTTTTATGATGATGTGCTAATTATAATTAGTTAATTTGTTCCACTAATGTGCTTACTGTCAGTTATGTTTGTTGGTTTTACCTTTTATTCTTTTGCAATTTTGTATAGTGTTTACTTGATTAGATTATATATTTATTTGTTAAAATTGGCCAATGAGAAAACCTTTTCGTCGGTTTTTGAGGCCTTTCCATTTTAAAAGACGGAAATTTAGTTAAATCTATATTATTTACTTGTTGAAATTGGCCAATGAAAAAAATCTCCGTCGGTTTTGGAGGCCTCCCCATTTTAAAAGACGGAAAATTTAGTTAACTTTATATTATTTACTTGTTAAATTTGGCCAATGATAAAATCTCTCCGTCGGTTTTGGAGGCCTCCCCATTTTAAAAAGACGGAATTTTAAGTTTATATATTTTATATGTTGAAATTGGTCAATGAAGAAATTACCGTCGATGTTAATAAGACGGGTTTTTATTTTTAAGTTATTATTTCATATATTCAATTTTATTCGTATTTATTTATTACTAACACTTTTACTAAGTGTGTTTACAGGTAGCCCGGAGTTGCTTTCCATTGAAGTTATTCGAATTAAGTTCGAATTATACTCTTTATTCAATATTTTGTATATATTACGTTAGGCAAACTTTAGGCCGTTTCTTATATTTTCTTATTTTATTATTTGTGTATATTACATGTTTATTATATTTGTACATTATTTTATTTTTCTCCTCAATTTGAAAAAATGAACTCAGTCGGTAACCACATTTGTGGATTCCGAAGGATGCCTAACCCCTTCCCTTTGGAATAATTTGAACCCCTTACCTAGAATCAAATTGGTTTCATAGATCACATAATGATTTTCCTAGTTTTTTCCTAAAATTAGGTGGCGACTCTTTTTAAAACTCGTTTATTTTTAAAACTCTTTTAAAATTGAATCAATTAATTATTTTTTGAGTCACCGCGACGTTTCGCCCTATTTTGATAGAGTGGGGATGTAAACAGAATGGCGACTCCGCTGGAAAAAAAAAGAGGTTCTAACCAATATGAATTTTTTTTTTCAAATTGAGGAAATTTTTGTTTTATTATTATGTTATACCTTGTATTTTTATATTTCGCTGATTATTTGTATATTGTATTTATTGATTATTTATTTTATTATGTGTATATTATCATTGCATTTGATGGCATAATTCCCGCCAAATGGCAAATAGTTTGCATTAGGACAAAGGAAGTTACGTGGCTTACCACGACTCCCTTCAGAAAAACACACAAGTCTAATCTTTGGAAGTAATAAATGAATAGTTGGCTTGCGGTCATCCAACGTCGTTTATTAGCTTCACCCCGTTGTCTGTCTGACTCGGGTAACCGTCACTTCTAAACCAATTCTAGTCAACCTAGGATAGAGCAAAACCAAATCCAAATCTAAGCATCAGCCTAAGATGACCCAACACCCAAGGCGTGTTGAGTCCATTAGAAAGACCACCTTGAGTCCATAATGGCCTCTAACCTAAAAGGACGATCGTAATTGTGTTTAATTTGAAGGATGTATACGTCGTTTGACAAACCACTGTCCATCTGAATTAGAAGGTTATTTAATTATTTACTTTTGTCAAACTCGGATTTTCAGAAACTATCATTCCATCCAAAAGTGTTGGCAATCGGAGATGACAAGAATTTCAAGAGGAAGACCCTTCCGCAAAGGCTTAGAATAGGATGGTACCCCTACGTGGGATTGAATATTTGTAATTTTTCCTTCTTTCTTTTTCCCCTAACTTCATAATTCTATTTCATTCATTCATAAAATTGTACTAAGTGTTTTGGGGGACAATGGAAAGTTGTCAAATGGCGTAATACATCCTTCAAATCGATAGGCCTACCCTAGGCATAAAAGGGTCACATATTTGTATAGGACGCGCAATAATTGTTTGTATGTTATATGATATGTTTCAGTTTGTCGTTAATTAAAACAGTGTTTATGTGTTTAATTCATTATTTGTGTGATATTTTGCATTATCCATTATGAACAAGAACTAACACTCTTACCTTTTGAGCTGTTCTTCTTCAAAGCAAAATGTTGATTTATGTTCGAATTCAGAAATCATTATTTGTCCGAAGTTGCAAGAGACAAGAGGATTAGCAAAATTAGAGTCCTTGCATTTCTCAATTATATCAAGTCAAAACGATAAATTAGGGGAGTATTTGACTATGAGGTGGCACCCACTTATTTTTATTATTATTTTGCATGATGGTCCTACTCTCACATATTTCTCATATTTTTGTAGGAATACCGTCCCCGACATCAGTCGGGGATGGTCATAACAATGTCTGGATCTCGTGAAAATTGGGAGGAGATAGTTCCAAGAAAACGTCCAAAAAGAGTATACGTAGAAATTACTGTGGAAATTCGTAGGTTACATTCAAAAGATAGTATAAAGATTGACAATTAAGAGACTATAAAACATATTGGTGCGGAAAAAATGGGGGTCAAAAACACTTCATGACTACAAAATTTAGTGGCGCTAGACCTAGGAATTTCTTTGAGTTGTCTAAATCTTTAAGTTATTATATGCCTTATCTGGACGAACTACGCGTACCTGATTCCCATTTTAATGAGATACGTAGGCAACCCTTCTTGGATTCGGTATTATCTTCTCCAAAAGTAAAAAAAAAATAAAATAGTTTGTGCATATTTACCAAGTCATATCCGCATGAACTACGCACACACGATTCTCATCTTAATGAGATACGTAGGCAGCCCTTCTTGGGTTCGGTATTATTTTTCCAAAAGTACAAAAAAAAAATAAAAAAAAATAGTTTGTTAATATTTTTAAAGTTATATCTACATGAACTACGCACACCTGATTCTCATCTTAATGAGATACGTAGGCAGCCCTTCTCGGGTTCGGTAATCATTCTTTCAAAAAATAAAATAGCTTGTACATAATGTAAGAGTCATGTCTTAAGCTCGATCGGGACCTATGTAGTTAAGAGCATGTAAAATATATTCGATATGATGGAAAAGACTGACTTTGCGGTAAACTATAGATTCTCGTGGTACCTCTTATCTGTACTTTTGTGATGTTTGAAAATTCTCTTGCATGCAATCAAGATAAGAATAAAACTAACCTTATGTTTCATGTGCATTGTGTGGTGAGATTTTGATCAAAGTTCAATTGTGTTACACTGTTGATCTAGAACTTGACCTGAATGTTTTTCGAGGCAAAATCCTGAGTAATGTTTGGTTTGAGAAAGGATTGTAGGCCTTTTTTGACCCGATTGTGCCTTTCAAAGCCTACCAAATTACATTAATCCCTAATTTTTCCATTTAGAGCCTGAAACCTTTATTTGGACAATCACATCTTAACCACTACCTTTTGAGTGCTTACAAGCACTATCCTCTCTTGGCCCAACCTTCTTGAGTGCACCAAGAATGTGCAAATTATAAGAGGAGATCCATGTTTGAAATTTCCAAAAGTAAAGATATTGAGTCTCCCAAAATCAAGGAAGCAAAGACTTCTAGAGAAAAAAGAAATAAAGGAAGAAAGAAAAGGTGAAAGAAATAAAGAAAGGCAAAAATACCCTTACAAGGTCAATGAAAGGTGGGAAGAAAAATACTCCAACAAAAAGGAGAAAATTTATAAGAAAGGAGTGAAATAAAAGAAAAGCTCCAAGAAATAAGGACTCAAAAAAAGTCAAAACAAAGAAAAAAAAAGAAGAAGAGAAGAATGAAAAAGCTCCAAAAAATGAAAACTCAAAAGAAGTCGAAACAAAGGAAGAAAAAGAAGAAGGGAAAAGAGTTAAAAATGAGAATTCAAAAGAAGTTGAAAGGGGGGAGAACAATGAAGAGTATCTAACGCAAAGGCGTACCAATCATTAAGAGCACAAATTCTGTGTGACTCTCAAAGAGGAATTAAGTCACTTTATCCCAAATAAATATCCTACCCATCCCTAAGCCTACGTTACAAGCCAATGACAAGCCCTACATGATCTCATTCTAAATGTTCTCACATTAGTGGAGATTTACATAAGGGTCAAGTATATGGTATCACAGTTGTGTGCATTGAACATTTTGTGAGTGTGAGTGCACTTTGAAAAATGTCTTATAATCAAATGTTTCAAATATGTGTGAAATAGGACTAGCCTTTGTCGTGAGGGCACTTGAAACATGAGGATTGATACAATTCAAAATCTTTGTTTGAAGCAAGATGAACGGATTTTGTTGATCCTTAAGTATATTGGAGGTACCACTTGAAGCTGTAGGAATTACCTTAAATTCAACCTTAAAAGAAAAAAAAGAAAAAAAAAGAAAGGGAATGAGAGATTTACTTGCAATCTTAACTGTTGGTACCAATTATAGTGAAGGTTTGACTATATCATCACATTCTTTATTTTTCAAAAAGAAAAAAAAAAAGTGAGCAAACAGTCATTCTTCAATATTTTAAAACCTTTTTAAGAATCTTTCAATTTTATAAAAAAAAAAAAGAAATTGCCTTTTGAGTTGTTCATTGTAAAAAGTGTTATTAAGTTAATCTTATATGTGTGAGACGCCTATTTTACTTCATTGGGTTGTCCATCCCAAAAATATGACATATCTTGTCTTTAGGCTTTGAATATAGCAAGAAATATCATTTTCATATTTCATCATGTTCATATTGTGCATTTTCTACTGATAATCTTTCAATTCTTTGCAGTACTCATCATCCACAAGATTGGAACTACATTTGACCTGATTCCTGCCTCAACAGGATATGTAGGCGCCACGACGGCTCAGTCATATACCCAGTGTGATTATATTTCTCCTTACAATAAAAACTGGGACAGAATTTTTAAAAATATATCAAAAATTCACAATAAAGGTGTTATCGCCAACAAATCAAGATTGAAGATCATTTTGAGATTTGCCAAAAATTCTAACTGGGACAGAATTTTTGAGGAAGACCTCAAAATTCTGATAAGTACTGCGAGAAGCTTGATAGCAACTACAAAGATCATTTAGCGCTTGAAGCTCAACGTCAACGTGCAAATCTTCAGCGCGATATTTTTTCTACTAATTATTTCTTTTCAAGTACAGGAACAGGGAAAAGCATTGGGGAGATGAAACTTCCAAAATAATTCCCGAGCCATCCACCTCGTTACAGTTGGACAATCATCGAGCCATCCACCTTGTAACAGTGAAAATCATTAGATCATGCATCGCGAGTTAATATTCATGCATTGCGAGTTAATATTCATGCATCGCGAGTTAATATTCATGCATCGCGAGTTAATATTCATGCATTGCGAGTTAATATTCATGCATCGCGAGTTAATATTCATGCATCGCGAGTTAATATTCATGCATCGCGGGAAGATATTCATGCCCCGCAGAAAATCATGCATCGCGAGTTAATATTCATGTATCGCGAGTTAATATTCATGCATCGCGAGTTAATATTCATGCATCGCGAGTTAATATTCATGCATCGCAAGTTAATATTCATGCATTGCGAGTTAATATTCATGCATCGCAGGAAGATGTTCATGCCCCGCAGAAGATCATGCACCGCGAGTTAATATTCATGCATCGCGGGAAGATGTTCATGCCCCGCAGAAGATCATGCATCGCGAGTTAATATTCATGCATCACGAGTTAATATTCATGCATCACGAGTTAATATTCATGCATCGCGAGAAGATATTCATGTCTCGCAGAAAATTTATGCATCGCGAGTTAATATTCATGCATCACGAGTTAATATTCATGCATTGCGAGTTAATATTCATGCATCGCGAGTTAATATTCATGCATCGCGAGAAGATATTCATGCCTCGCAGAAAATTTATGCATCGCGGAAAGATATTCATGCCCCGCAGAAGATCATGCATCACGAGTTAATATTCATGCATCACGAGTTAATATTCATGCATCGTGGAAGATCATGCATTGCGAGTTAGTATTTATGCATCGCGAGAAGATTTCATGCCTCGCAGAGATTTATACATCGCAAGAAGATTTCATACCTTGCAAAATTTTACGCATCGCGAGAAGATTTCATCCTTCACGAAATTTTATACACCGCAAGAAGATTTCATACCTTGCGGAATTTATTCATCGCGAGAAGATTTCATCCCTCGCAAAATTTTATACACCGCAAGAAGATTTCATACCTTGCGGGACTTATGCATCGTGAGAAGATTCATCCCTCGCAAAATTTTATGCATCGCGAGAAGATTCCATCCCTCGCAAAAGTTTATACATCGAAAGAAGATTTCATACCTTGCTGAATTTATCCATCGCGAGAAGATTTCATCCCTCGCAAAAATTTATACACCGCAAGAAGATTTCATACCTTGTGGAATTTATGCATCGCGAGAAGATTTCATTCCTCGCAAAACTTTATGCATCGCGAGAAGATTCCATCCCTCGCAAAAGTTTATACATCGCAAGAAGATTTCATACCTTGCTGAATTTATACATCGCGAGAAGATTTCATCCTTTTCAAAAGTTTACATATCGCAAGAAGATTTCATACCTTGCGGAATTCATGCATCGCGAGAAGATTCCATTCCTCGCAAAATTTACGCATCGCGGAAAGATATTCATGCCCCGTAAGTAATCATGCACTGCTTGAAAAGGAATCGTGCAGCTCAAAGGAAATATTTACCCCTCAACATCAACCACATCTTTATTTGGCAAGAGTGAATGACAAGGGAATCATCAAAGACGACATCAAGATAAATATCAGCACTGCATCTGTTTTTATTTATTTTCGACATCAAATGAAGAATACATTGAAGATTACATTGCATACATAAGACATAAACTCTATTTACTTTACGTCAAACTGATCGAGTTGACGTCAAATGTCGAGGAGAGCAATTAAGTGTTGACACGATAAAAGACATTGTCTCCCATTTAAATTGCATTTTTAAGCTGACGAGTTTTATCTCAGTCTTTGTCGAGAGCATTCGAAAGGATGAATTTTCCAAAAAAAAAAAACCACATGTGCAAACTACTTCAACAAGGACGCAACACATCATAGAATCTTTTGGAGACAAGTCTGGGATTGACTTCCACCACATCCAACCGCACTTCTCTACAAAGGTCATGTGTTCGGTCAAAATTGAGTTTGTCAATTTTCGTTGTTCACGATTTCTTTCATCAATCATACACAACGAAAGAGACAGCTGTTGACACCCACTTTTGGCCTAACATTTTAAAAATTCGTAATTTTGAAGTTTTATTTATTTAATAGATTAGAATAATTTTTTTGTATAATTTTAAATAAGTTTATCGATAATTATCTTTATTTATCAAAATTTAGATTTTTTGTTAGTTAATTTTTAAAATTGCATTTCACATGTCATTAGTTACGTTCATTATATTATTTTAAATTTCATTTTATTTGTTACATTTGTTAATATTTATGTTGAATTTAGCACAGTCTAAAATTTAGTCAAATACGAAAAAATTTAGGTATTCTATTGAGATAATTTTGGGCCACATATACTAAGCCCATCATTTGAGCCCATTTTGTGTTTTCTTATTAATGTTATTAACTAGGTCAAAATATGGGGGAATAGACTTTAGAGGTAATAATTTTCAGAATTTTTAGTTATAGAAAATACTTTGAGTGTCTATATTCTCTCCGACCAGAACTCCACCGGAGAACCACCCAAAACCAACCCATTTTTGCTCTTCTTCTCCAACCATTTCCTCACCAACGCCACCACAAAACCCCTCTATTCTCCCCCTCACTGTCCAGTAAATGTTGTCCGAAGAAACTCCGGTGAAAACCACACCCAAACAGCCTCCTCAAAGCCACCAGATCTCTACCCACTCAACTCCATTTTTCTCTCCTCTACGTTGGAATCCGACAAGGTTTGAGAACTCCAACTCACAAATGTCGATAACAACTTTCAATCACCACCAAAAACCACCAGTTCAACACCCAAACAACCTCCAAATCCATCCGAACAGCCATCCAAAACCCCAATCAATAGCCCATCAATTTGGCCGGAAATGTTACCGGCAGTCCAGAGCTCCAGCGAAGAGCAACAACAAACCACTGTTGCCGTTCCCATTCCCTTTTCCCCTTTACGAGTCAATGTCGGAGCAGCGAGCTCAAAGCTCCATACTCCAACTCCTGTGAAACACAGAGATCCAGCCATTTTCAGCCAACTCTCGAGATCATCCACGTTGTTGCTCTGTATTTTCTCCGGCGAAATGAGAAGCTCTCTCAGCCACAAACTCCCTCTGCAATAATGGTAAGGATCTGGATCTTACCGTTTAATTTTATTCTATACCTAATTTAATATTTATGAGTAGTATATTTTTTTTTTATACATTCGATGCATTATTATTATTATTATTATTTTTTTGTATTTTTATTGATGCTCTTTTAGGTTTTGATAAGTTGATTAATTTTATCAATTGCACACTGTTCATATATGGTTTTATCGTGGTGTTGTTATTATCATTATTTAATTTATAATTTGTTTTGTAAGATTGTTTGTAGTTGATTAGTTGGTTATTAACTTTATTATATTACTTATTATTATTTATTTCTTATAGTTTAATTGTTAGATAAATTTTGTTGGGTTAAATATGTTTTTTATGCTACTGTCTTGTTATTGTTTGTTTTGATTTTCGTAATGGTTATACTTTAATTTTTATTTATATATTTAAACAATAATATTAAGTGGTTAATGATTTTCTTAACTTTATATTATTTTCAATTCATTATTATATTGTTATGATGAATGTTACTAACATTATTAAGTATTATATAAGCTATTTACTTTCTTTGTTAGTATGTTATATATGCATTAATTTTTATGATGATGTGCTAATTATAATTAGTTAATTTGTTCCACTAATGTGCTCACTGTCAGTTATGTTTGTTGGTTTTACCTTTTATTCTTTTGCAATTTTGGATATTGTTTACTTGATTAGATTATATATTTATTTGTTAAAATTGGCCAATGAGAAAACCTTTTCGTCGGTTTTGGAGGCCTTTCCATTTTAAAAGACGGAAATTTAGTTAAATCTATATTATTTACTTGTTGAAATTGGCCAATGAAAAAACTCTCCGTCGGTTTTGGAGGCCTCCCTATTTTAAAAGACGGAAAATTTAGTTAACTTTATATTATTTACTTGTTAAATTTGGCCAATGATAAAATCTCTCCGTCGGTTTGGGAGGCCTCCCCATTTTAAAAAGACGGAATTTTAAGTTTATATATTTTATATGTTGAAATTGGTCAATGAAGAAATTACCGTCGATTTCCAAGGCCTCCAATGTTAATAAGACGTGTTTTTATTTTTAAGTTATTATTTCATATATTCAATTTTATTCGTATTTATTTATTACTAACACTTTTACTAAGTGTGTTTAAGTGTGTTTACAGGTACCCCGGAGTTGCTTTCCATTGAAGTTATTCGAATTAAGTTCGAATTATACTCTTTATTCAATATTTTATATATATTACGTTAGGCAAACTTTAGGCTGTTTCTTATATTTTCTTATTTTATTATTTGTGTATATTACATGTTTATTATATTTGTACATTATTTTATTTTCTCCTCAATTTGAAAAAATGAATTCAGTCGGTAACCACATTTGTGGATTCCGAAGGATGCCTAACCCCTTCCCTTCAGAATAATTTGAACCCCTTACCTAGAATCAAATTGGTTTCGTAGATCACATAATGGTTTTCCTAGTTTTTTCCTAAAATTAGGTGGCGACTCTTTTTAAAACTCGTTTATTTTTAAAACTCTTTTAAAATTGAATCAATTAATTATTTTTTGAGTCACCGCGACGTTTCGCCCTATTTTGATAAAGTGGGGATGTAAACAATTTTTAGTACTTGAATCACAAGTGTACAGGACTGGCCGTGCTTATACCTATGGGTCGTAAGTCATGCTCGTCGATTTACATCCACATAAATGTTTTCCAACTGCTAACCAATGGTGGAAGAGCACGGGCCGTGTTTCCTTCAAACGGCCGTAGGTGGCTAGTCGTCGACAAATTTTGCCAAAATCTGAATTTTCTAAATTTCTTTTTCCTACTTGATTTAGGATTTAGTTTATATAAATATTAGTTGTATTTTTCCTTTTTTGGGTTGTTATACTTTTTGGGATACTTTATTTTGACTTTGAGAATTATTTTACGAACACTTTTGACATTTAATTCTTTAAGTTGGTTTATGCTATTTGCGTTTGTTCTTCAATTCAAGATTTCAGATTTCATCTGTTCTAATTATAATTTCATGATTTATATTTAAAATCCTAATATGAATTGTCATTATTCAAGCATAAATAGTTAAATTCACAACTAGGGTTGTGGGAACCATGATCAATTAACAATGTAAAACTAATAATTAAGTAATTCATGAATAGTGTTTATGCATATATCGTTAATCCTTTCCTTTTGAATGCTTTTTAACGATACCAACGTTAGAACTCACCTCATTCCTACTTGTCGGACATAGGAAGTATAGAATGAGAAAGGGTGAACAACAGAGATTTAGCGTGATAATTTGCTATCTAATAGCCTGACCCATCTATTGTGAGGGCTAATCTACGGCTAAGGGTAAGCGTTAGTAAAACATATGCCCGTATACAAACTAAGTTGCGTGGTGAAATTCCCTATTTGTAGGTCCAATCACATATGAGATACATAACTTACCAACCTTGCATGTTAACACTATGATAAAGTTACTATTATTAGGAATATTGAGTTAAGAGCTTGTGGGAAACACATATGCCCTACTTCTCACCTCATATTAATATTTCAAAATGCAAATCGTAGTTACTTGTTATTTATTGCTATAAATTAAAAAATTATTACTTTAATGACAAATTCCCCCCTTTTCCCTTTTGCGGAAGTAATTTGACAAAAATTATAAATAACAATAAATTAACCTTAAGTCTAGACCATATTCCTTGCGGTATCGACCCTAACCTAAAGTTAGGTTCTTTATCTGAATTCAACCGCTTATACTTCTTTAGGGAGGTGTAATTTGGGCATATAACTCCCCCTGTCCCATTTTATTGGCATTTTCCAGCTTTCGAGATTCAAACAAGTCTATCTTTGAGCATAAGTTTTTCATAGATCCTTTTAACATTTTGAATTATGAATTATTGTGACTTATAGTAGTTTTTACGTGGTTTACAAATATATAAATTTCATTTAAAAAGCATTGAAGATTCCATACGCAAATTTTCATTAAAATTAAAATGTGTAACTCTTGAAAAATGAATAATGTCTCATAAATTGAGACAAAGAAAGTATACTTTTTTGTTGACCATTTTTAAATCTCAAAATAGTAGTAAAAATTCTTCTAAAAAGGAATTGATCATGTTAAAGCCAAATACATTGTATGGTCCGAAGCAAGACTAAAATTCATTTAAGTTAAAGACTTTCTTTTAGGTAATGATGCTTAGTCTTAGATTATGACTCCTAAAACCAATCATAATCTTTGTTCTCAAAAGTTCAAAAGTCTCTAAACTTTTCTACGGAACAAGTCAATACGGCATATGGTTGATACCTATAAATCATACTATCAATCGTAGGGTAAGATCTTTTATGGAACTCATGAGTATGAATGATCCCATGACCCATGGTCTTATACCACGAATCGTAGTATAATTCGTGTTGAGTTGTACCAAAATATTGAAAATAAACTTATAAGTACTAGTCCATATACGAACCGTGGCATATAACCACGAGTCGTAGGTTGACTCATACTAAATCGCCACGAATTGTTGAGTTAATAGAATAAAGCCAAAATCCCTTTATGATTTATACAATACGACCTCGACCCGTAGTTTGACTTATGAAAGCTTATAAATCTCAAATATGTGTCTTACGTAGACTTGTAGTGATTGAGCACACAAGTAATAGTTACTATATTAACTTCGCGATTCATTTTACAGTTCGTACTTCACGACTATGAACTGTAGTCTAATACGTAGAAGTCAAGTCAGTAACTCATATACAAATTTTTTTCTTTATTATTTTCATGAATCATAGATATAACAGCGTTTCTCACAAGTACAATGCCTCCAAAAAATACAAAAAAAAAGACACTAGGCTGGAAGGGCAAGGAAATAGAAACACGCCTAAAGAATGAGATGAGTAGTACTTCTGACGTCCAACCATTGACTCGGGATACTAAAAAGAAAACCAAAAAATAGGCACATGAGAAAGACCTGGCCATCACCACTAACCGATCTGAAGGAGGAGAGGTTTCTTTCGCCCCAATACTTAGTATTTCGGGGTCTAGTGAATATGACTCTTAAAGTGGTTCATAAGGTGAGAGTTCACAAACCTCAAACTTTGTAGAATAGAGCTATCCTCATCAAAAGATCTAGAGTAAAAAATCTCAAATCTAGAAAGATATGGATAACATGTCTAGAAATCCATAAATCGATAAGCGGGACATGACCCTAAATAACAAGGGGAAAATGAAGCAAAACATCCTAAAGGAACCCCAAATCCACACCGCTAGGTTGAGCGAGTTTCCTAACATTGAAGAAGTGTTTGAAAAATACTGGCTAGACTAGATGGGCAATCCATAGGGCGGGAGTTCATTCACCATACACAACAATAGTGAAAAGTAAAACCTAAAAAAGGGAAAGCGTGAGAACTCAGCCGATACTAGCTATTGCATAAGTACGGGGTCGAAAGGTCATCATATTCCAGTGAATGATCCAACATTTTTTATATGAGCCTGAGTTTACTGCTCCCAAGTGGTCCCCCGAGTACAAATATAGAGTAGACGTAGTGAAGGATGTCAAAAGGCTTCTGTATGATGATAAGGTATGACAATTGAAGAGGATAATTAGATTAATAGTTGAAAGACACGAGGAGGATTAATGGATAACTAGAGCAACATGATAACCAAAAGCATTGCTAAATTTTACTGAAATGTTTTGGTGGTCAATTAGAGAAGCTTTGGAATGAGATTGATCACTTCATCAAAGTGAACCAGGTAAAAGATGTGAGCCTAATTTGCGATGATGTAAACCCAATATCAATAGTTCGAGGACAACACTCAAAGTTTTAGTTCACCGGATGTTCTAGAAGGTAGAGAGCGGGTTGATACTCTTATCCTTCTGGGGCTGGAGTCTAAGGATAGACCGATGTAGTGGACAAACTATTGAGTTTCCTACCTCTAACTGGTCAAGGTCAAAATGACCAAAGAGTATATTATCGGGGCTCGGTCTAGCCAAGTGATTAGAATACCTAGTGCAACAGTTGGGTTAGTTGTTGCAGCAGTTAAAGTCATGGATAAAGTCTCAATTGAGGCATCTATAACCTTCTTAAGATCTTCATTTGAGAAGTTTGTGAAGGACTTCATAGCCGGATGGATGGCATAAAGGACTGGATATATAGTAAATAAACACAGTTGAGGGTGCCCCAAAATGACCTAGATTTTTTAGATGAGCATGAGTGTAAGCATTTGCGATGTAATTCAGGTAGTAAGGTTTTTGGAGGGCCCGCATGTTCTATAGGTGCAACCTTAGATGTTGGGATTTATATTATGAATGTGTTTAACATTGCCGGTATCGAGACTGTTGTGCACAAATGCACACGTAAGTGTACGTGGTCGTGCAAGTAATAAAGTAGACTTTTTAAGAGCCTAATGTTGTTCCTAGATAGACTTAAGATTAGGTTATCTTTGAATCTTCCAATAACTATCAATTAACGCAAGTGTTTACGGAAAGAGTGGTATATTTTATTCTAAATGATCAATTAACTCAATACTAAATTAAGCTACTATGGTTCAATTTCAACTGGGATTTCAAATAGTGACTTAGAAATTCCAGGGTTGTATCCAGCTTTAGATTTATTCAAATTATATAATGTAATGGGCATATGACAGTGACTGGTAAAACCTGTTCAAACTATGCTTGGTCTACTAAACCATAGACTAAGACCCACAAAGTGTGTCGAATAGCATGGTAAGGTGGGCAAATGTTCAAGCCCGTCAACACCAAGGGATCAGTGTCATTCATTCCCAAAATACCATTAAGAACAACCCGAGTTAGCGTCACATCGACCCCTCACACTTTCACAAAATGATACCTTGACTCAGTTACCCTATTGACATAGAACTCAAGAACCACGTGCCAGTTGTACTCTGTTGGCTCGACAAAATCAAACTCCATGTGGAGCTCTTGGATCCCCATCATAATCCGAGGAAAATTCATGGACAAACTATCCCTCTCAATACACACGACAAAGAAATATCTCGCTCTAGTGTGATTCTTCCACCATGTTTTGTAATCTTTGGACACATTCTCGAATCCAAATCGACGGGTTTATCCATGAGGGACTGTTGGTATGAGAGGTACATCCCCCCACTCCTAACTCTCTTTCTCTGGCTTGAGAATGCTACCTCCTTGTGGGGTCTGTGAGTTCCAGTCATGATCACCTGCATATTGAACAAACACCACCCAAAACTAAGTTAGCCCACAAGAATACACCTAAGAACTAAGAAACGTGTTTTGTGAATGGAGCACCCCACACTTATTCATATATTCTACCCACGCTAAACAATTCGGTACTTAGACTTCACAACATTAAAATCAACACAAGGTGAGAAACACAATTTTTCCAATTCGACACTTGACATTTATACCCACACATCAACCTCACCATCACTACGCTCAACATAACACTGACACCTTACAAAACTTACAAGAACTTCACACCAATATCCAAATGACATGTTCGATCATACATATAGCCAAGAAAATCACATTACAGTGAACTCACAACCCAGGTTAATGAACATAAATGAGTTTCTTCGTTACGCTTTCGTACAAACACAAAACCTCAAATAATCTACACAAAATCCTCCAAACATCATTCCCTACATATGAGTCTTCAAAAAAACTTTAACAACTAACGAGAACATAACTGACGTGTGAGGGGGAGATAATGGAGCAAAATATTAATGGTATAATGCCTCCACATTACGGATTTGGAGTTGAGAATTCATGATGGGAGAAGGAAAGGGTACTGAAATTGGGGGGTTGAGGGAAAAGAATGGGGGAATTAGAGTGAGCTTAGGGGTTAAAAGAGGTAATGGGTTGGTATTCTTAAAGGGCAGATGGGTAAAATCCATCTATTTAATGAGAATAAAAAAACTTACCTGCTAGGCGCAATGTGTTCCTATTACAGAGTCCTCTATTTTGGCTTGGAAATTAATTCCTAGTGAAAATAAAAACATTGACTCCCTCTGCGATGTGAATCCGTCACGGAGACCCCTTAAATTTTGACAAAAATATCAATTTCCATCAAAACTAAACTAGTACTCCAACTCGGCGACCCACTCCTATTACAGAGTCCTCTTTTAACAATGGGAAAATAATTCCATGCGCAATGAATCCATTGAACACCTCCACCACACGGCTCCACTTTAGAGTCCACTTCCCTGTAACTTGTAAGAATAACACAGTTAACAAACAACTGATGGGTTGCCTCCCATCTAGCGTCGTAGTTTTGTTCATAACACGATTTTTTTTTCATATCCTAATTATTACAATGGAAAATGAAAATTCAACCAAGTACTACGAATGGAAACTAAAAAAAAAAAAGAAAAAAACAAAAGCATCATCCTATACATATGATCACAGGTTCCCTCCCATGTAGCGTTTGGTTTAACATTGCAACTCGACCCAGCTCATGACACACTCATCATTCAACTCGATCGTTTCTCTCTTACTATCTACATAATTTTCGAAGTAGTGATTCACTCGTTGTCCATTCATTAGAAATGTGGAGCTCTTGTCCTTATTCTTTAGCTTCACAACCTGATGTTGAGTCATTCACACCGTCTTGAATGGCCCACTTCACTTTGACCAAAGTTTTTCAGGGAATAACTTCAATCTTTAACTAAACAAAAATACCACCTGGATTGGCTCAAAAATGTGTGAGATGATATGCTTGTCATGCCACTTGTTTGTCTGAATTCCCCAAGCTCATGCAACTGACCTATTCTCTTCTTGGTAGCCAATTCAGGATCAAGATTCAACTTTTTATGGACCAATAGGCTTGGTGCTCCAATTCTTCCAGAAGATGGCATGCTTTCCAGAATACCATACAATAGGGAAAGTCCATATTGGTGTCTTATACGCAGTTCTGGATTCCCACAATGCATCATGTAACTTTACGCCCAATCCTCTCATTGTGAATTACCTACAAAGATTACAACATTCGGGTTTGCCCCTGTCATACCCAGAAAATGGAGGAATGACTAGAACTTGATACGCTATAAGATCGAGTTATCTACTAAAACATACTAGCTAACCAAACTGTGAGACAAAAAGATTGGGCAGAACAACCTCTAAAAAGTGAAGCCTGGACCTTGAATGTTATCACCGGAGTGAGAATAAACCATACAAACAATGGTAGACAAGCCCCAAAAAACTAGATAAGTACTTGCTAGCCGATGAGGTCATAATTGAAGACATACCTACTTACACACAATGTGTATATACATGCCAAGACTATGGGTTAGAGATTGAAACATACAAATGAAAACCCAAAATATTGTGTCCATAATAGCCTCTATAAGTGATATAAGCACTGCTGGGACAAGGCGCCGACTATACCCAAACTGTACAACAAAAGTAAACATCCTCTAATAGACTCATGATAAGATGGATCTTACCGACTCACAACTGACTCTGAATCCTAGCGGGTGGGTCGATTGGAATCCCTACATGTACCTATCGCAAGAAACAAAAAGCAGCGTCCCCATGCAAAGGGACGTCAGTACGAATAAAAATATACTGGTATGTAAAGCGGAAAGTAGAATCATAAATATTTACCGTAAAAGGGTAATTAAGATACCACCTGAAACTTAAACTCAAATAATCTCCATGGCTGACATTTACCCCCCTACTATCTAAATATGCATGGTATGCTTTTATAATTTTATATTCATATATATATGTATATATATATATATATACATATATATATATATATATATATATATATATATATATATATATATATATATATATATATATATATATATATATATATATATATATATATATATATATATATATATATATATATATATATATGCAGATGCAGAACATAGTCAACCAAATGCTAGCAATAATGGTGCGTTCCTTGTAAGGTCTCTCAAAATGAACTAGGGTGCTTAGAGCCTCAAATGTGCCTAAAAAGGTTAATAAGATGTTAATTAAGTGTTTTACAGTATGTATACTTGATTTGAAGTGATTTGGAGGTCAAACGTCTAAGAAGATTCGATGACGTTCGAAAGTTAGCCTTGAGACGTGCTAGTGTGTTCTAGTGTGCCTTGACATGTTTTAAGTGTTGTTTGATTCCCAAATTAATATGGAAGGTCCTTAACTTGTATATGATCGTATTTATTTTTGAAAAGTCCAGGCACGACTCCCCAATGACCACCCAAGGGGTCCTTGAGGAGGACCCAAAGGCTGGCTAGAAACTGCCTTGGCAATGTGCAATTGACGACCTTGCACCTACGCCTCGTGCCTTGATCAACGACCTCTCGATGGGGGGCGTAGCTCAACACTTAGATATGTGATCTTAAGCCCCCAAAATGCAGTCTCTGTCACCATCAACGGATGTGCAGCACGACACCGTCGTTCCATCGGCGGTCCATCGATGCACACGTCGATGGGTAGCCTGCGACTGCTGCATGCGCGCTGCCATGCTAAGGATGAACGATAAATTCACCCCATGTACTAAATAGACCCGTTTAAGTTATTTTATCTATTTTAGGGTATATTAAGTTAGTTTAAAAGATGAAACCTAATTCTCAAGTCATTCTTCAAATTTCACCTTCCCTCTCAAAACAATAACCTCTCTAGAAACCTCCATTGGAGATGAATCTCAACGACTGCGATTTCCAAGGACTCTTCATCAAATTTTCGTATCTTATTCATGTAATGAGGTATGATAATTCTTCATCCTTAGTTATCCATTCATCTAAGGAGTTCCTTCAAATGTTTTGAAGGAGATTTCATGATCAAATTGCCTATCTTTCAATCTAGCCATAGGTTCCTTCTCAAAACGATTTCAAAAGCATAATTATGATAAATTGATGATTAGCTACTGTTTTTAATGTTGATTTAAATCCAATTTCATGATGAACCCATGACCCTTCCAATTTCTCAATTTAGCCTATAATGTGGGTGATGTGATCTTGTTGAGATGATGTTAGATTGTGATTTCAATTATGATCTTTTGCCTATAGATGTTGTTTTCCTTATGTATTGCTCATGAATTATTGGTAATTGATCAATGGTTATCAAAGCTTGGTGAATTGGTAAAATTGTCTTACTCCTCTACTTTTCTATAGAATTGAGGGTTGAATTGGCCTTGTATGGCATTGTGTGGTATGGTCCACTTATGGTGGCGGTGTTTACTTTCTTGTCATTCTCTATATGTGTTGATCATGGACTTGAAGGAAAGTTATGAATTATTAAGTGTGGTTATGATGATCACACAATGTGAAGTATTATGCCTAGTCTCCTAATCTAGTATCATGTTCTAGGTGTGTTGATGGTGTCTTCTACACTTTAATGAAGTTGTTAGGTTAGGTTTGGTCTATGTGCTGCCAATTATGAAGTTTTAATGGTGAATGACCCTTACCTATGTACCCCTATATGAATGTGTGTTCTTAGCCAATGTTAAGAGTCTTAGATTCAATGTTGATGATATCTTGTCTCCTATGCTATAAAATGGTGTGTGGTCTATGCATGAATGAGTATTGTGATCCTTGGAGGGTGGCTGCCTCACCAATATGTTAAGTGCCATTATGTGATCATGTTGTCCAATGTATATACACACCTCGTGCATGCTTATGAGTAGTATAGGTTCATGGTGTCTACTGAAAGGATAATTCTCATATGCAACATTGTCTACTACCATGCATGTAAATTATATGTCCATGAAAGCATGAATATGTATCTTAACTAGGATAACTTGATAGGTGAATTAGTATAGGCAAGGGTATGGGCCTTTGGCTATACATTGCACATGTCTACCTTGATAGAATAGTTCCTAGGGTGATTAGTTTATGCATATGAATATGAATGCATGATTAAGATATGAACAAGAAAGTAAATTATATGAAGAAGTATGCATATGTGTAGTGTCTAAATGTGGTATGTGAAAGGTTTCCTCATATATGAACAAATACACACATGATATGCATAATGAAGTATGTATGGCAATCTAGTAAAGTAGGGTCTTTTGAAAGGTTTGCTCAATTGTACTCTAAACTAGATATTGCTTGAATATGCTATGTCCATGTGAAATATTTTCTCACATGATTTAGGTTGATGAAAGGACAATTCCCATCTATAACCTATGAGCCAAGCATATGAGCGGTTAATTCTCCTAAAGCCTATTTTATGAATATAATGTTAATAAAGGCCTTTCTAAAAAGGGAACTTAGCTAAGCACCGAGTGAACTTGAAAAAAAAGAGGGAGGTGCCCCTTCCTAATGAGGAAGGCTTGTTCACCAATGGTTTATCATAAGGTGTTTACTTCCCTCGGAGGAAGATTCACCTATGGTTCCACATTAGGTGTTGACTGTCCTTGGAGGGAGATTCACCTTATGTTTCTCATGAGATGGAAGTTACAATGACAATTGGCATAAAAAAGGCTTCAATATACATCTCCTAGTTCCTTAACTATGTTTTCCCATAGGACCTAGCAAGTGGATCCACAGTATGATACTTATGTCTTACCTTGGCAAGTAAGATACCCTCCTTTGGTGTGAGGGAATGACATCAAATCCCATGTTTAGCTTACATGGTATTATTGTCGGTTAAGACTAGGATTTCCCTACAGTAAAATAGACAATGGAAGTAATGTAATGAACCCTAACTAGGATAATCTAAGGGAAGTTACTTAGTGTAGGTGAGGGTATGAGACTTTACCTATGTATTTCACAAGTAGCTATTGAAGGGAGTTCTAGGATGGTTTTCTATATATATATATATATATGTATATGTATATGTCTTTTATGAATGAGATCACGGTATTGATCTAATTGTATGATAATATGCATAGTATGAGTCCTGTGGTGTCCATATGATGTGGACTCACTTTAGATGCATGATGTTGGTCTTATTGACTATATGATTATGTCCTGCTTGTATGTATGATGTTGAACTTAATTGTCATTTAACGAAGGTCCTACTTAAGTATGTAGTTGACTATAGTTGTCATGTTGATGTATGAAGTAAATGGTATGTTTGTGGTCTCCTTGTGAGTTTACTAAGTATGTGTGAGGTTGTGGGACTTCACGTGTACATTGCACTAGTAAGCTTAGATTGTGATTATGAGTAAGGTCTTATGATGTCTTTATGAAATGAAGTCCAAATATGTTAATGTTGACTATTATCTTACATGATGTTATTGATAGCCTTGACTTGCATATGGTCTTAGAATAAGTCTTATGTGAGATCATATATTTATGTTGATTTATTTGTGGATTATGTGTCTATTGGTATGTTATGCTTGTATGAATATACATGTTCAAGTTAATGAAGGTTGTATGAATGTTCACCTTGGTGACCTTAAGGTGATGCTTGAGTGTGAGTAGTGGAATGAGACACTATTCATGCATTGCACCAAGTGTTACTAGAGGGTTACTTACGGGTAAAGGACTTAAGGTAAAAGAAAGAATAATGTTATAAAATGCTAAATAAGCCTTAATGAATTATGTGGATTTATGTGATGTTGTAACTAATGTATATGTTTATATGAGAATGCAACATATGTGACTTGGTGTGTTATTATGAATAGTGTCTATGCCTATGTGAAGTATATGAGCTATGATGTACTTATTGTAACAAGGTTTTAAGAAGTTTTACTAAAAGGCATGATGCATGGTTTTATAAGAAAATGTCCTCTTTAAATGCATGTTTTTGCATGATTGTCATACTTAGTGCATTCTTGTACTAATACCATTCTTCTTCACCTTTTTACACAAACTGTAGGTTATGCATGCATAAAGGATGTCTCTTAAAGTGAAGGGCTTGGATTATGTTTCAAGGATTTCTTATATTATGTTCTTAATTAAAGTATATATAATAACTTAGTTAATAGGTAATGTTGTGAAGGGTCGTGTCCCTATTCTACTCTATTGATGTTGAGTCTAAGATGCCAAGGAGATTTAGAGTCTAACTATGTATTATGACTTATATTTTATATATATATGAAGTGATGATTCTAGCATACGATGTGCTATGAAATTTTTTAATTTTTCGCTAAATTTACCTATGACAATGCGATGAATAATGACGATGGGCTTGTATAAGACCTCTGAGAGGCTAAGTACGCCATGTTACTTCTAGGGGTTGCTCCCTGGTCGTGACAAATGTGGTATTAGAGCATGAGGTTATAAAAGTCATTTTAGGGTCCAATGTCTCATATTGCCACGTCTAGTAGAGTCTCGTTCATCGGTGGTGAGTCACGTCACATCTATGAGCGAGAGATTATAGGAGGATAGAGTTTCCCTTCTTCACTATTCTCATGTTGTTCCATAGAACTTAACTCTATATGATCTCTCTCTTATGTTTTCTTGTTCGGTGGTCTTTTAGATGTGATTGCTTGGATAAGATGGTATCTCTATGCCTAAGGGAGAAAAAATGTATTTTGATGCTTATCTTGGTTTAATGGTTTGATGAGTATGTGTGAAGGTTAATTTTGGTATGTTTTGATGTGATGCGATTTATGGCTATATATGTGATTTATGAGATATGGCATGTTATATGAGGATTTATGTCATGATACGGTCATAACCTGCTAATAGTTGCTATAATTAAATGGAGTTCCCTTTGGAATGATAAGTTGTTATATGATTATTATGGTGATAGTGTAATGCTATGGTTAGACTTGAAATTCTTTGAAGAAGTGTGATAAATAACTAAAGATGCATGTTGCCTTTATATAGGTGTAATGATTCAAATGTTGCCCTTGTATATGTGTAAATGTTTCATTGTTGCCTTGGTATTTGAGAAGTGTTTTATAGTTGCCTTGTGTGGATTGGAGTTTTTGGTATAGGCTTGATCCTAGAAGTGAAGGTAGTATGTTTACCTTGTAAGGTGATTGTGGGGTATGCTAGTTAATGGGAGAACCCTTATGGACTAGGTGGCTAGTTTCCCTTATGAACCTATTCTAAGAGTGGGAAAAAAAAGGTAAGAAAGGGTTTTGTTCCGTAGGTTGGAATTATGTTTTGGCCTAAGGTTGACTTATAGGGTAGTATGTATCCCATATAACCTTAAAGAGAAGGAAATGATTGATGTTAACCTACCTAGAAGTGGTTAGTTGTCCATTAAGATTGACCTTAAGCATAACCATTTGAGGAAGTGCTTAGGTTGCACCTAGGTGTTGTTGGTTAAACGTTTCCTCCAAAGGTGATGATGTGGGTTGAAATGACCTAGAAGTTACCTTGCCTAGTATTTAAAGAAAAGAAAGATACCTTTATGGCCATGTTTCCTTTATTGATTTCCCCAAGGTTTCATGACCCTTGGTATTCATGGTGTAGTTAAGGTTTTATGTGGTTGAGTAACATGACCTAACTTGATTACTATGAGTTTCCTTTAGGTGTTGACCTTAGAGGACTGATGATGCTTGAGGTATTACCCCTTGATGATAGAGTTAGTAGGCTCTTTGATATGAGATTAAGAGTGGAAACCCTTAATGATGTTAAACCTTCTTGTGTGAAGAATACGATGGTTTGGTTTTGAATTGCCTTGATCTTGGTTTTTAAGGCCATGATTTGGTTAGGCTTCCCCCAAATGTGGGATAATGTGCCTAGATGGTAAGCTTTGGAGTGCCTTGATGGTCTTATGTTGAGGTATTTTGAACCAGCTATGTTGAGAATCACTTTTAGGGGATGTGGTTGAAGGGTGTGCATGAGCTTAGATCCCAAGAAGAGGGTGATGATGTGATTAGTTATTTAAGTTGGTGAGCTAAGATTCTCTTAAGGTTGAGATAAGTTGCTTTTAATTGGGTTTACCCTAAGTGGGAGATAATGATATGAGTCGTAAGGTGGTAGATATCCCTATCTTATCCTTTTATTCTTACTCGTGTTTGAAACCCAAGAGTTCCTAGTAGCTTTTCCATGATGGGAGTCTTGCATATAAGCATGAGTTGCATGTTATCCATATGTTATGTATGTCTAAATTGACCCCATTTTGTGCATGTTTTGAAGACTCTTAGTTGCATGCAAATGGATTTTTGATCAAACTCATGTTTTCTCATGTTGCTTGTGCATCTTGATATGATGATTGTGCATTTATTTTCATGAGATGATGTAAGGAGCATGCGTGATGTCACTTGGAATGTGTGGTGCTTTAGACCACAATGAGAATTTGAGTCTCCTTTAAATGAAAAATGATGATTCTCTTAAAAATGTGTTACTTTTGTGACTTGGGAAGTGTTATCGTAGGCTCACTTTTGAAAAGTGATAGTATGTCTAGCCAATGTTCTTGGTGTGCGCCTATAATTGCAAGAATTTTTCCTAATTGGTGCATGTATATGAAAATTAGTGTCATGCTAGGACTTGAAAGTATATGTAAGTGACTTCCTATTGTTGTTATGTGTGAGGTGTTAATTACCATGTTGACTTCATTAGGAAGAGAGCATGAGCATACTTTGGTTAAAATTCGAGAAGTTTTCTTTAAAATGAATTGACCTTTGTACATTTCTTGTGTATGAACTCATGATAATATGTGTGTATGTTAAGCAGAAAGACATTTCTCCTTAAACATAGCAAAGCATGATGATGTTAAGCATGGTCTAAATGGTATTATGTCTAAATGATAAAGATCTTTGTTGACCTACATTACTCATGATCTATGTGCATCTAGTGTGAGTTACTTGTTTGCTTCTTGAGTGATGTTGAATCTGCCTATGTTTGACTTAAAGGTTGTTGCATGTTGAGATCTAAACGAAATAGGATGTAAAGACCATACGAATATTAGGAGAAGGATGTTCCATCTATGAACATGAAAAGAGCCTATGTGTTTGATGCATTAAGGAGTGAGTGAATAAGGTTTTACTAACTTGTGTTGCCTTGAGTGCATAATGATGTAAAGTTGGTGTTCCTTGTAAGTTTTGTGCATTGACTATTATGTGATGATGCGTTGAATGTTTTGAGCTGCTCTATGAGTCATTAATGTCTTGAAAGTGTTTGAAATGTTCCAAGTGTCATTCGAGGACGAATGTTCCAAGTAGGGGGATATTGTAAGGTCTCTTAAAATAAAATTGGGTGCTTAGAGCCTCACATGTGCCTATAAAGGTATATAAGATGTTAATTAAGTGTTTTACAGCGTGTATACTTGATTTGAAGTGATTTGGAGGTCAAAATCCAAGAACGTCCGATGACGTTCAAAAGTTAGTCTTGAGACGTGCTAGTGTGTTCTAGTGTGTTTTGACATGTTTAAGTGTTGTTTGATGCCCAAATTAACATGTAAGGTCCTTAACTTGTATATGATTGTAGTTACATTCTAAACGTCCGGGCAAGATTCCACAAGGACCACCCAAGGGGTCCTTGAAAAGGACCCAAAGGCTTACTAGAAACTACCTTGGCTGTGTGCAATCGACCACCTTGCACCTACCCCTCGTGCCTTGATCGACGCATCGTCGATGGGGCGCGTAGCTCAAAACTTAGACATGTGAGCTTAAGCCCCTAAAATGCAGTCTCTGTCACCATCGACGGATGTGAAGAACGACACCGTCGTTCCATTGGCGGTTCGTCGATGCACACGTCAATGGGTGGCCTGCAACTGCTGCATGCGCGCTGCCATGCTAAGGGGTGAACAGTAAATTCACCCCACATCCTTAATAGACCCTATTCAGTTATTTTATCTATTTTAGGGTATATTAAGTTAGTTAAAAATATGAAAACCCCATTCCCAAGTCATTCTTCAAATTTTACCTTCCCTCTCAAAACAAAAACCTCTCTAGAAACCTCCATTGGAGATGAAGCTCAAGGACAACTTAGGGGTGCGATTTCAATGGATTCTTCATCAAGTTTTTGTGGCTTGTTCATGTAATGAGCTATGGTAATCTTCATCCTTAGTTATCCATTCATCTAAGGAGTTCCTTCAAATGTTTTCCAGGAGATTTCATGATCAAACTGTCTATCTTTCAATCTATCAATGGGTTCCTTCTCAAAACGATTTCGAAAAGCATAATTATGATAAATTAATGATTAACTACTGTTTTTAATGTTGATTTTAATCCAATTTCATGATGAACCCATGACCCTTCTAATTTCTCAATTTAGCCTATAATGTAGGTGATGTGATCTTGTTGAAATGATGTTAGATTGTGATTTCGATTATGCTCTTTTGCCTATAGCTACTGTTTTCATTATGTATTTCTCATGAATTATTGGTAATTGATCAATGATGATAAAAGCCTTGTGAATTGGTAAGATTGTCCTACTCCTCTACTTTTCTATAGAATTGAGGGTTGAATCGGCCTTGTATGGCATTGTGTGGTATGGTCCAGTTATGGTGGCGGTGTTTAATTTCTTGTGATTATCTATATGTGTTGATCATGGACTTGAAGGCAAGTTATGAATTATGAAGTGTGGTTGTGATGATCACACAATGTGAAGTATTATGCCTAGTCTCCTAATCTAGTATCATGTTCTAGATGTGTTGATGGTGTCTTCTACATTTGAATGAAGTTATTAGGTTAGGTTTGGTCTATGTGCTTCCAATGATGAAGTTTTAATGGTGAATGACCCTTAACTATGTACCCCTATATGAACGTGTGTTCTTAGCCAATGTTAGAAGTCTTAGATTCAATGTTGATGATATCTTGTCTCCTATGTTATAAAGTGGTGTGTGGTCTATGCATGAATGAGTATTGTGATCCTTGGAGGGTGGCTGCCTCACCAATATGTTAAGTGTCATTATGTGATCATGTTGTCCAATGTATACACACACCTCGTGCATGCTTATGAGTAGTATATGTTCTTGGTGTCTAATGAAATGATAATTCTCATATGCACTATTGTCTACTACCATGTATTTAAAGTATATTTCCATGAAAGCATGAATATGTATCTTAACTTGGATGACTTGATAGGTGAATTAGTATAGGCAAGGGTATGGGCCTTTGGCTATACATTGCACATGTCTACCTTGATAGAATAGTTCCTAGGGTGATTAGTTTATGTATATGAATATGAATGCATGATTAGCTATAAACATGAAAGTAAATGATATGAAGAGGTATGCATATGTGTAGTGTCTAAATATGGTATGTGAAAGGTTTCCTCATGTATAAACATACACACATGAATGAATGCATAATGAAGTATGTATGACAATCTAGTAAAGTAGGGTCTTTTGAAAGGTTTGCCCAATTGTACTCTAAATAGATATTGCTTGAAAATGCTATGTCCATCTGAAAGGTTTTCTCACATGATTTAGGTTGATGAGAGGACAATTCCCATCTATAACCTATGAGCTAAGCATATGATGGGTTAATTCTGCTAAAGCCTATTTTATGAATATAATGTTAATAAAGGCCTTTTTAAAAAGGAAACTTAGCTTAGCATCGAGTGAACTTGTCAAATGAGAGGGAGGTGCCCCTTCCTAATGAGGAAGGCTTGTTCACCAATGGTTTCTCATAAGGTGTTGACTTCCCTTGAAGGAAGATTCACCTATGGTTCCACTTGTGGTGTTGACTATCCTTGGAGGGAGATTCACCTTATGTTTCTCATGAGATGGAAGTTAAAATGCCAATTGGCATAAAGAGGGCTTCAATATATATCTCCTAATTTCTTAACTATGTTGCCCCATAGGACCTAGCAAGTGGATCCACCTAATATTCTAGTATGATACTCATGTCTTACCTTGGCAAGTAAGATACCCTCTTTTGGTGTGAGGGGATGACACTAAATTTCATGTTTGGCTTACATGGTCTTATTTTTGGTTAAGGCTAGGATTTACCTAAAGTAAAATGGACAATGTAAGTAATGTAATGAACCCTAACTAGGATAACCTAAGAGAAGTTGCTTACTGTAGGTGAGGGTATGGGACTTTACCTATGCATTAGACAAGTAGATCTTGAAGGGAGTTCTAGGATGGTGTTCTATATGTATATGTATATGGATATGTCCTTTATGCATGACATCATGGTATTGATCTAATTGTATGATAATATGCATAGTATCAGTTTTATGGTGTCCATATGATGTGGACTCACTTTAGATGCATGATGTTGGTCTTATGGACTATATGATGAGGTCTTGTCTTATATGTTTGATGTTGACCTTAATTGTCATTTAATGATGGTCCTACTTAAGTATATAGTTGACTATAGTTGTCATGTTGATGTATGAAGTAAATGGTATGAGTGTGGTCTCCTTGTGAGTTTACTAAGTATGTGTGAGGTTATAAGACTTCACATTTACATTACGCTAGTAGGCTTAGGTTGGGGTTATGAGTAAGGTCTTATGATGTCTTTATGAAATGAAGTCCCGATATGTTAATGTTGACTATTATCTTACATGATGTTATTAATAGCCTTGACTTGCATATGGTCTTAGAATAAGTCTTATGTGAGGTTCATGTATTTATGTTGATTTATTTGTGGATTATGTGTCTATTGATATGTTATGCTTGTATGAATATACATGTTCAAGTTAATGAAGGTTGTATGAATGTTCACCTTGGTGACCTTAAGGTGATGCTTGAGCGTGAGTAGTGAAATGAGACACTATTCATGCATTGCACCAAGTGTTACTAGAGGGTTACTTAGGGGTAAATGACTTAAGGTAAATGAAGGAATAATGTTATAAATACTAAATAAGGCTTAATGAATTATGTGACTTTATGTGATGTTGTAACTAATGTATATGTTTATATGAGAATGCAACATATTTTACTTAGTGTGTTGTTATGAATAGTGTTTATGCCTGCGTGAAGTATATGAGCTATGATGTACTTATTGTAACAAGGTTTTATGAAGTTTTACTAAAAGGCATGATGCATGGTTTTCTAAGAAAATATCTTCTTTAAATGCATGTTTTTTCATAATTTCCATACTTAGTGCATTCCTGTACTAATACCATTCTTCTTCACCTTTTTACATAAAGTGTAGGTTATGGATGCATAAAGGATGACTCTTAAAGTGAAGGGCTTGGATATCTTCCCCAAGTTCAAGGAAAGAATTCCTTATGTTTCGAGGATTTCCTATGTTATGTTCTTAATTAAAGTATATGTAATAGCTTAGTCAATATGTTATGTTGTGAAGGGTCGTGTCCCTATTCTACTCTATAGATGTTGTGTTTGAGATGACAAAGGAGACTTAGAGTCTAACTATGTATTATGACTTATATTATATATATATATATATATATATATATATATATATATATATATATATATATATATATATATATATATATATATATATATATATATATATATGAAGTTATGATTCTAGCATACGATGTGCTATGAAAAGTTTTAAATTTTCTGCTAAATTTACCTATGACAATGCGATGAATGATGAATATGAGCTTGTATAAGACCTCCGAGAGGTCAAGTATGCCATGTTACTTCTAGGAGGTGCTTCGCGGTCGTGATATTCCGGTAGAGAACCGACATTATATTCTCCAACTTGTGACCATTCATTACTGTTGTCATGTTGCCAATCTTGACCCGTTTGTAGTCTTGTTCTCATAAACCATAATCACTTTTGTATAACATGTAACCATCCCATGGAACCTCACATGTTCTAACGGATAATCTTGAAAAGTTAACTCAAATTTTAGAAAGATAACCTGACCTCGAAGATATTCATAACAAGTTTAAGGTGATTAACTTAGTTCATGACTTGTTCCTAGATAATTTATAAAAGAAGTATTTCAAAAACCAAGTGTTCTAATAGCTTAAACATTTTTAATATTAGAGAGTTTTGAAGATCGTGAGTTACTTTAAAGATTTTGCATAATAATTTTAGAGGGGAAAGAGGGATGGTTACAAGTAGTAAGGGTCTCCTATGATATTTTAAGTCATATCACCCAAAGAAGAATAAAATCCATACATATAATCAAGGAACCGATAATATGACATGGAGATGCCAAATACTCTATTAATCCGAAAAAGTGGAATATCAAAATAATAGAATCATGAAAATAATTCAGCTGAGATCCTAATGACTTTTGCTGAAGGTCTTTCTAGTGAGACAATAGCAAAATATCATAGTCGGTGTTTTAGGAATTCCCATGAGTGGTGCTAAAATGAGGAACGTGGCTTACCCTTAACGTAACCTTCCAATGAATGCCGAATGACCGTAGTTTCTTCACGGAAGTTGCTCTTTATGTCCTAATATTTGCAAACACTATATACACAATTGGTACGGATCTATAAACAGTTCATAATTGATATTAAATCGATAGATTTTCCATATGGCCCCAACTTGACTAAACGTCTGTAAAACTTCATAAAACAATCATAAAACAGTCCCGAGATGATTACCTTAGTTTACCAAGTGTAAACCTTGAATAAGTACCAATAAATACAAATTTATATGTTCAAAAGCTAGCTCCAAACGTAGCTAATAGAACGGGAAAACGGTTTCCACGTGTAGAGATCAGGTTAATTGTCAAAAACTAACCTTCATCATGCAAGAACTCCATTAGAACCTTTTATTAAGCTTTCTTTCAGGTTAGGGAGGGAAAAAATATTTTCATGGCTTAAAACGTTGACTAAGCCAACATACCACATTTTTTACCCGACCCGGATCACGACCCAGATTTTGCCCGGCAGTCCGCGGTAAAATAGGGTTTTGTGCATTGCTTACTAGACTCGTATGACTTAGATTCGGTAGGTCACATTCATTCTAACTCTTTATATACTGGGAGAAAACATCCAAGACATTTGACCCATAATTAAGAAAATATTATTTGGGAAACTTCGATAACTTTTGCCAACCTTAGTTTCACTAATTTTCTTGACTTCAAAACATAACGTACGAACCTTATGCTATTATAATACCTCATAACATACTATTCTTAGCATTTTAGACACTCATAGTCTTACCCCATGGTATGAAATAATTTAAACCTTTCAAACGGGTGAAGATGGGGTCCGTTTGCCCTAAAACTTTTATTTAGTTCCTTGATATTGCCACCAATTTGCAATCTTAGTCTCCAATGTATGTTCCAAGTCATGTACACCTCATACAACCATGCCAAACTACGTCACACATAGTATGCAAGAATAGAGAAAAAGTATGGGATCTTACATACCCATAACAATCTACAATATAAGCACCACTTCAACATTTTTCACACCATGTTTATGGCTGTTTTACCAGATTTACATGAGCAGGATATTGTCCCAATGAAATATTGATAGAATGGAAGTTCATCATGTTCTACATCGCTGTAGTTTGTGCAGTCAAAATTATAACTGCATCTACTTCTAACATCCCAACATTCTTCTGCACCAGAAGTTTAACTCCTTATCCATTTCATTCAGGATTTCCTTTTGACATTCTATTGAGAAATGTGCACATTTTAGCATAAGTCTTCTCCAAAGCTTGTCCTCCCATAATTGAATCAAGAAAAACATGGTGTTTGGTCCCCAACCCTCAATGAAGGTATGGTCCAAGACTTTATTTGCTTCATGATGTAATAGACAACCTTACAGTAGTGATTTGAATATGTCACATGCCTCATATGAATTCTCCCATCCTTTAAGCCTAAAACTCAGTATCTCGCTCCTAAGCTTGGTTGTTTTCTCACAAGGAAAGAACCTTATCAAAAAATTTCACGCAAGATCATCCCATAAAGTAATAGAGTTTGTTGTCTGAGATATCAACCATATTCTAGCTTTCCCTAATAGAGAAAGGGAACAAGGTGAATCTCACATAATCTAGATTTACTTTAGTTGAGTGTATGTGTCACTGATTTTGAGGAAGCTCTAAATGTGAACTTGTGGGTCCTCTTGAGATTAGTTGGTAAATTTTCTATTAATGTGCAATAGTGACACCATAATCTGCTTCAATTCAAACATACCACCAGCTGGTGGTTTCTGAATACTTGGAGTGATATTAGTTATGCGTGGGATTTAAACATCTCGAGCTGTCATCCATGCCATTGCTACAGGTGCCACTTGTTCAACCTTAACTACTGGTGTTACTGGTTCACTACCAACTTGAGCAACATTGTCACGACTGGAATCTAGACCCCAGACGAGACCGGCGTTGTTGACCTCTCAGAGGTCGCAGACAAGCCCACTTACGTCATTCTTACTTTACATAGGTTAATTTTAGCGGAAAATTTGAAACTTTTCGTTTCTAAACATTACTTACTAAACTTTTCTAATACATTCGTAATTCGTTCAACATCAACCATCTAAACATTAAGAGATAATCAAATGAAAGAAATAGTTCAATAACATAATCGTATAATTGCCAAAATGGCATCCATACATAGTCTGAATTAAATAAGAAAGAAACGCTAGTGGAACATGCTCCACTAGCTCAACTCCTAAACTAAGCTAGAACATAAACAGTAGCATCCTCGAAAACATGAGGACCTACCAAAAACCGGATGAATGCTGGACGTCCGGATAACTGCAGCGATGATCCTGTAGCTCTACCGTCCACCTGTGCCTGCACCTAAAATAGTAGAGTTTGTATAGGGTTAGTACACACTTGTACTAAGTATGGGTATATGCAAGCACACACCAAGGACATGCATGAGAAAGAATAGCTCTTTCCTAACAACATGATTTTTGGAAGTCAAGTCAGTGGACTTGCCAAATTGAGATTAGGAAAGTTTCCAAATTTGGATTAGGAAAGTAAGTGAGCTTTTCAAATTTGGATTAGGAAAGTGATACCAAGAGAATAACATACATCATCATACTTTTTACATTTGCACACAGCACATAACATTTACACATAGCATATATCATATAGCATACAGTACATTTTACATGTAGCACATAACTTCTTTCATACCATTTATTCATATGCCATGAGACCTTGGAATCATGGACTTGACATTAAGACATCCCAGAAATGAGGGCTCAACATATGGGACCTCAACTAGGGAATCTTCATTAGCAAACACAGAGTCTGCTTCATTCATTCATACGTACTTCATTTCATTTCGTTCATAGTCCAGTGTAACCACCGGTTATACCTAGGATGTAGTTTAAGACTTTCATTAGGTTCGTTGTGCAATGACCAAGAATGACCTAATGTCATTACTTGAATCTAACTCACCTTTTGATTATCCTATCCTAACACCTTTGGTATCATTCATTTCATTGTGTGCATCATTTGAGGCTGGCCTCATTCATTCATTGGGAACTTTAACTTTAACCGACATATATCATGTGAGCATCATGAAATCCAGTGTCTCCCCCACACCGAAAAGAGGTAGAATCACCAGCCAAAGTGATCCAATAACATGCTAGCGTACATGGGAATTTAACCCCGCCAGATCCCTATATTGGCAGTATAGGTTCAAAGACTAGAAGATATAAGGAGACCCATACCCGGCAAGCCGGACAGTCTCATCTCATGAGAGTTACGTGAACCTCCGCCCTTCCCGAAAGAAGGCATCATCGCTCATAGCTAGTCTATCGGTGCTCAGTATAAAGTTCCATTTCATTCATCTCATACGTCATGGAAGTTGGCTTCTAGTATGAGGACATCATAGCTCAATAGATGATTTCTCATCTCATCATTAGTATTAAGTGTGTTAATCTCAATACTTTTATTTGAGTGTTCATAGAGACTTGTGTCTTCATTATCTTACACTCTCATAGGTGAGTACGTGTTGGTAACATTTACTTAGGCTCATTTGAGATTGCTCTCATCATTTACATTTGCCTCATATCATGTTGTCACCTTATTCATTATCATTAGCACCTTTTCTTTTCATAGTTACTCACCTCTTATTATGTGAATGTTCATTTCATCATTTCATTGTTCATCTTATCATATGCCAATGTACTTGGCCATTTAGAGTATTTACACTCATACTTAACCCTTCTAGGGTTCATCATTTCATTTCATACGTCTTAGGATCACTTACTTTTGAACGTATGTTAGACTTATGAGTCTATACACACAAGCCATGAGGCTTCATTCGTAGTTCATTAAGTAATTCTTACATTCCTAAGATTATGTAGTACAAGACTTATGTATCTTGTAGTTATGCCAAGATCTTGAATTTGATCTAAGTAGGTGGCATTATTCTTGGATGATTTGTTCACGTATGACTTATGTATCAAATGGAAGTTTGGGCAAGGAATCCCAAGTCTTGAATCAATTGAATGTCATTTACATTATTAATTGATTTTATTCTAATAGTCATAACATTTTAACTCTAAGTCAAATCACAATGTTTACATTGAAGGGTTACTTGTCTATTTAAAACTTTCCTTGCATTGGCCAATGGGTTGTGGGTTCAAGCCCCCACAACCCCATTTTCGTTTTTTTTTCTTTTATTAGTTTCGGCCTATAGGAGGCTTTGGGACCCGAGGTCGAGTCCCCTCAGCCACACTACAATTCTCGTTTATTTTCCTTTCCCTTCTATTCGCTTAAGGCTGAGAGGTTGTGGGTTCGAACCCCCACAACCTCTTTATTTTATTCTCCTTTTTGAAGTTGACTATTTGAGTTGACTGTGAGGTTGTGGGGTCGAATCCCCACAGCCTCATTTTATTTTTATATTATCTCCCTCATCCGCATAGAGGTCGTGGGTTCGAATCCCACACCTCTCAAAACTTTTTCTTCATTTTTCCTTTCCTTGTTTTCTAACCGAGAGGGTGTGGGTTCGAATCCCACCCCTCTCATTTCTTAATTTCTTTTTCCTTCACACATATTTCCCAGCCAAGGCAGGTTCGAATCCCCCTCACCACACGAATTTTCTTCTTTAATTCTTTGGGTATTTTAAAGGGGTGAGGTTTCGGGTTCGACCCTCAATGACCTCACCTATTTTCCTTATTTTTTTTGGCATTCGAACCATCTTAATTTGGCAGCATATATCAACAAAAATGCTGGAAATTCAAAGTAATTTCTTTACTCATTTTTTTATCTCCTTTTTGTTAGTAAATTCGTAGGACAATACATAGTTCGTTTGGTACGTTCTCTACCACAATTTTTCACAACTTCTTAACCAAAAAGCTTACTCCTCAATCCAGCCACACTTCATGTCACATGAACATCACATTTTACTTCAATTAGTGTACATAAAACAACAAACAAAACATTAACAAAAATTAAGCCCCTAGGCCGAGACTCAACATGCCATACACATTCTTCTTTCCTTAATTTGAACACACACATAGTTGTCCTTTCATGAATTAACGTACATCTAATACATTAACATTCATCACAAATATCACATAATCCTAAGTCTACCAGCATTCATACCAACCTACATTCGTTGGGAGCTAATGACAAGGAGCATAAAAAGGGGGACAATCCTAGTTTTGAAATAGAATCATCTGAGTCCAAAGGGTCTCTTGGGAAAGGGACCAAGAGTAAGAAGACCCATACCTTGTTTTCTTGTTAAATGTCCAGAATGCTGCCCAAGAAACTCCTCCACAAATCAGTCCAAACGCCCACACTCACACCTCACCCGACTAGTGTAGTATGTTCTGCTTAACGTTATCGGATTGCTTCCTCTTTGTGTTTCTATCTTTCAAGTTCTTGATGAACTTTTGCCTTTACTTTATTTTCTTTCTGCTGATTGTTTTCTCACGTTTTCATCCAAGAAAGAAAAGAGTGAAAGAGAGAGAGATCGTTCAAAGAGAGTGGGGGAAATGGGATGTAGAAGTCTAGTATAAGTAGGACTTTGTGGTATGAATTAGTCAACTTATTAATTAATAAAAATTAATAAAAAATCTGATTTCTTTTTCCTAAATCAGCTATTATTAATTATTTATTAAAACTAAATTAACACATTAAAATAAAAGCAAGTTAAATCTTGCTTCTAGTGGGGTTCGAACCCGGGTGACCCCATTTTGCGAAAATGGGTCCCTTCGGGTTGCCCCACCCGAATTTCTTTATTTTTTTAACTTAATTAATTAAATAATTAATTACTCAGGGTAATTAAAATATTACCCTTGGCCTGGAAAAGACCATTTTACCCTTGGACCCTCAAAACTTAAAATTTCTTCTTTTGAGTCAGGTAAAAACTCTTTCGATTAAATCTTCGTTTTCGTGAGCCTCACAAGGTTGGTTCCAACCTTTCCAAGCTCAATTAACTCCCCAAGTTAGTTGGCTTGGTCGTAGTAAGGGTTCTGAGGTCTGGTTCTACGCGTATCAATACGTGTGGACCTTGGTCTAATCGCAAGCATTCTTGAAACACCTAAGTCTTGATTCTATTCATTTTTAGGGTTGTTACATTACCCCCCCCCCTCCTTAGGAATATTCGTCCCCGAATGACACTACTACTTCATGTTGTAATGCCAGTCAGGTCGTAATAAAAGCACTATACACAGTCAATCAATAACAACAAAGTACGGGGAGATAAGGAAGCATAGGCTAAGAGTATTAAGTCTAACCTCAAGAGCTGAACAGGTGAGGGTAGCGGGCCCTCATGTCGGCCTCAGCTTCCCATGTAGCACCCTCAACAAGATGATTTCTCTACAATACTTTCACTGTGGGAATCTCCTTGTTCCTAAGCCGCTTGACCTGTCTGTCTAAGATCTCAACCGGTACCTCCTCATAAGACAAGTCTTTATCAACCCCCAAACCTTCGATAGGTAAGATTGATGTTAGATCACCTAGGCATTTCTTCAACATGGATACATGAAAGACTGGATGGATAGAAGCTAACTCTGCGGGCAATGCCAACTCATAGGCCACCTCACCCACACGCTGTAGGATCTCATATGGCCTAACATATCTCGGACTCAGCTTCTCTTTCCTACCAAATCTCATCACCCCTTTCATAGGTGATATTTTTAAGTAAACTTGGTCACCAACATCAAACTCTAAGGGTCACTTTCTGTTATCAGCATATGACTTCTGCCGACTGTACGCAGTAGCCAACCTGTCCCTAATCATTCTGACCTTCTCTAAGGCCTCATGAATGATCTCCGGCCCCAAAATGGATGACTCTCCAACCTCGAACCACCCAACTGGAGATCTACACCTCCTACCATACAATGCCTCAAACGGTGCCATCCCAATGCTGGAGTGATAGCTATTATTATAAGTGAACTCTATCAAAGGCAGATGGTCATCCCAGTTACCTCTGAAGTCAATCACACACGCCCTCAACATATCCTCCAATGTCTGAATGGTGCGTTCTGCCTGCCCATCTGTCTGAGGGTGAAAGGCAGTGCTAAGCTTCACCTGCGTGCCCAAGCTTTTCTGGAAAAATCTCCAGAAATGAGAAGTAAACTGAGCTCCTCTGTCTGAAATAATAGACAAGGGAATCCCATGCCATCTCACAATCTCATCAATGTAGAGCCTCGCATAATCCTCGGCTCTGTAAGTAGACTTTACAGGGATAAAGTGGGCAGACTTAGTCAATCTGCCCACAATAACCCATATAGAGTCATACTGCCTCCTAGTCCTCGGAAGCCCAACCACGAAGTCCATATTAATGGCCTCCCATTTCCAAGTCGGAACCTCAATAATCTGTGTTAGACCACCAGGCTTAAGATGCTCTGCCTTAACCTGCTGACAATTAGGACACTTGGCCACATATTCTACAATGTCCTTCTTCATGCCATCCCACCAATAAATCTGCTTGAGATCATGATACATCTTGGTGGAACCTGGATGTATAGAATATCTGGAACCATGGGCCTCTGCAATAATCCTGGTCCGCAAATCCCCCACATCTGGCACACACAGCCTGTCCTAATATCTAAGTATGCCATCACCTCCCAAAGCGAAAGACTCATTCATCTTCAGCAGAACTGAGTCCTTCAACTCCATCAACACGGGATCCAGATGCTGACCCTGCTTGACTTCAACTACCAAGGATGATTCAGAACTAGGATGAACTGAAACATCCCCACTAGTGGAGTCAACCAACCGCACACCAAGTCTGGCCAGTCTGTGTACATCTTTTACCAGCTCCCTCTTCTCATCCTCAATGTGAGCTGTACTTCCCATGCTCATCCTGCTCAAAGCATCAGCTATAACATTAGCCTTACCTGGATGATAGTGCATATTCATGTCATAATCCTTCAGCAGCTCCAACCATCTCCGCTGACGTAGATTCAACTCCCTCTGTGTGAACACGTACTGGAGACTTTTATGGTCTGTGAACACATCTACATGCACTCCATACAGATAATGCCTCCACAGCTTCAGTGCAAATACCACAGCTGCCAACTCCAGGTCATGAGTGGGATAATTCTTCTCATGAACCTTGAGTTGTCTAGATGCATAGGCTATCACCTTGCCGACCTGCATAAGAACACAACCCAAACCAACCCTAGATGCATCACAATAAACAGTGTAGTTCTCACCACACTTAGGCAAGGTAAGCACCGGGGCTGAAGTGAGTCTGTCCTTGAGCTCCTGGAAACTCTTCTCACAAGTCTCCGTCCATTCGAACTTGGCTTTCTTCTTAGTCAAAGCTGTCAATGGGGCAGCAATGGAAGAAAAACCCTCCACAAACCTGCGATAGTAACCAGCCAATCCCAAAAAGCTACGGATGTCAGTAGGAGTAAGAGGTTTTGGCCAGTTCTTCACAGCCTTAGTCTTCCTAGGATCCACCTCCACGCCCTGATCGGACACAACATGACCCAGGAAGGTCACTGATCTCAGCTAGAATTCACATTTACTGAATTTGGCATACAACTGATGCTGTCTAAGTACCTGCAAGGTTAGTCTCAAATGTTGTTCATGCTCTTCCTTGGTCTTAGAGTAGATGAGAATGTCATCAATGAATACTATGACGAAAGAGTCAAGGTATTCACGGAAGACCCTGTTCATGAGGTCCATAAATGCAGCAGGTGCATTCGTGAGACAAAATGACATGACTAAAAACTCATAGTGACCATAGCGGGTACGAAAGGCTGTCTTTGGGATATCTCCATCCCTAACCCTAAGCTGATGATACCCTGAACGAAGATCAATATTAGAGAAGAAACTAGACCCTTGGAGTTGGTCAAACTGATCATCTATTCTGGGGAGTGGATACTTATTCTTTATAGTGATTTTGTTGAGCTGCCGATAATCGATACACATTCTAAGGATTCCATCCTTCTTCTTTACAAACAACACTGGAGCGCCCCAAGGGGATATGCTCGGTTGAATGAAACCCTTGTCAGTGAGATCTTTTAACTGGAGCTTCAACTCTTTGAGTTCGGCTGGAGCCATTCTGTAAGGAGGAATTGAGATTGGTTTAGTATCGGGTTCTAAATCGATACCAAAGTCAATCTCTCGAAGGGGAGGGACTCCAGGTAAATCATCAGGAAACACATCTAAGAACTCATTCACTACAGGTACTGAGTCTATGGAAGGAATGTCATGGTCTAAATCATTAACACTCACAAGATGACACAATAACCCCTTGGACATCATTTTATTGGACTTAAGGTTAGAAATTAAGGGGTTAGGACGACTCGAATTGTACCCCTTCCAGACTAACTCTTCTTCATTAGGAAAGCGAAATCTCACCACTCTACTATGACAGTCCAAGCAAGCATAACAACTATGAAGCCAATCCATGCCAAGAATAACATCAAAATCGTGCATGGGTAACTCAACCAGGTTTGCACACATAGTTTTTCCACTCACAACTATTGGGCAATCTTTGTATACTCTATCAGTTCTTACATTCTCTCCTAAAGGTGTACTAACCACTATAGGATCATGTAGAACTTCAGGCAATACCTCAAAAGTAAGAGCAAGCAGAGGAGTTACAAAGGAAAGTGTAGACCCTGGATCAAGTAAAGCATAAACAGAAGTTGAGAATACTTGCACCATACCTGTGACCACATCAGCGGACTTCTCCTGCTCCTCTCTGCCCTTCAGGGCATAGAACCTGTTCCTCTTAAGAGGCTCGGCTGCTGCTGCACCCTGTGGATTAGGCCTAGGCTGAGTATTACCTCCAGCCTGACCTCTATTCTATGGACAGTCTCTGACCATGTGTCCACTCTTACCACAACCGAAGCAGGCATTAGTGCCCTGTCTGCACTCTCCACTGTGAGCTCAGCCACACTTAGCACAATTCTTCTTAGTACGCTGCATCTCACCTTCATTTCCCTTCTTGGGCTCAGGTCTGCCTCCTTTAGGTGTAGCACTCCTCTGAGGATTAGAATTTCCAGAACTCTGTTGCCCCTTTTTGAACCTTGGTTGCTCACGGACGCCAAAGTTATTCCTGTGGCCTCCATGACTGGGTCCTGCCTGGTCTTGAGGCCTGGGCCTCCTAGCATCACGAACACCTCTTTTTCTGCGGTTGTCCTCTACCTGCTGGATATGCACCATCAACCTGGAAAGATCCATATTGTCATGGAGCATAGCAGATCGACACCCCTCCTCCAGGTCTCCATTGATTCCTGTGAGGAACCTGCTCATCTCATCCCTGCTGTTAGAAACCAGGGAAGTAGCATACCTGGGAGATTTCAACAAGGTTCAGTATTATTCTTATTCTTGCTATTAAATACTTAGGGAAAAACAACATACCTTGACAGCTTAACAAACTTCAGGGAATACTCCCTGACTATCATGGAGCCTTGTTTGAGGTTGATGAATTCCTCAACTTTGGCCTCCCTCATCTCCCTGGGAAAGAATCTCTCCAGAAATGCTGTCTTGAATAGCTCCCATGTGACTGGTACTCCACCTAAGACACGGCTATCTTGCCACATCTTGCACCAAGTCTGTGCTACATCCTTGAGCTGATAGGAAGCTAGCTCAGCCTTCTCAATGTCAGTGGACCCTATAGCCACCAGAATCTTATGCACCTTATCTACAAATTCCTGAGGATCCTCCGATGTCTTAACCCCTGTGAAAATGGGAGGATTCATCCTCGTGAAATCCCTCAGTCTGTCAGCCATGCTACGGACCGGTGGATTCTCCCTCTGAACATCCTGTCTGTTGACCTGGGCAGTCATAGCCTGGCCTGCATGGTAATGGCCTGTGCATTTGGGCCAAAGATGCCCGCACCTCAGCATCAGTCAACCCAGCTAGGTTAACTGGCATGGCCACTCCTTCAGCTGGAGCCTGGGGTAGATCCTGATCACCCCTAGCAGCTGCTCCTCCTCTCCTCTGACCAAATCCTCTCCTAGTGTTCATTCTCTGGAAAAACCAAAAAGGATTAATGTTAGACACGCTCATAACACCAAGAATTCAGACATTTAGAAAAGCACGATAAGATCAGAAGAAGGAAAACATTCCTACGCATCATGCAGTCTCTAATCCAGGATAGTGGTGCACTTCATTACCATGACTTAGAAACTACTCAATGTGGTTGATGTGAACTTATTATTTTCGTAATTTAACCTAGTGCTCTCATACCAACTTTGTCACGACTGGAATCTAGACCCCAGACGAGACCGGCGTCGTTGACCTCTCAGAGGTCGCACACAAGCCCACTTACGTCATTCTTACTTTACATAGGTTAATTTTAGCGGAATATTTGAAACTTTTCGTTTCTACACATTACTTACTAAACTTTTCTAATACATTCGTAATTCGTTCAACATCAACCATCTAAACATTAAGAGATAATCAAATGAAAGAAATAGTTCAATAACATAATCGTATAATTGCCAAAATGGCATCCATACATAGTCTGAATAAAATAAGAAAGAAACGCTAGTGGAACATGCTCCACTAGCTCAACTCCTACACTAAGCTAGAACATAAACAGTAGCATCCTCGAAAGCATGAGGACCTACCAAAAACCGGATGAATGCTGGACGTTCGGATAACTGCAGCGATGATCCTGTAGCTCTACCGTCCACCTGTGCCTGCACCTAAAATAGTAGAGTTTGTATAGGGTTAGTACACACTTGTACTAAGTATGGGTATATGCAAGCACACACCAAGGACATGCATGAGAAAGAATAGCTCTTTCCTAACAACATGATTTTTGGAAGTCAAGTCAGTGGACTTGCCAAATTGAGATTAGGAAAGTTTCCAAATTTGGATTAGGAAAGTAAGTGAGCTTTCCAAATTTGGATTAGGAAAGTGATACCAAGAGAATAACATACATCATCATACTTTTCACATTTGCACACAGCACATAACATTTACACATAGCACATATCATATAGCATACAGTACATTTTACATGTAGCACATAACTTCTTTCATACTTATTTATTCATATGCCATGAGACCTTGGAATCATGGACTTGACATTAAGACATCCCAGAAATGAGGGCTCAACATATGGGACCTCAACTAGGGAATCTTCATTAGCAAACACAGAGTCTGCTTCATTCATTCATACGTACTTCATTTCATTTCGTTCATAGTCCAGTGTAACCACCGGTTATACCTAGGATGTAGTTTAAGACTTTCATTAGGTTCGTTGTGCAATGACCAAGAATGACCTAATGTCATTACTTGAATCTAACTCACCTTTTGATTATCCTATCCTAACACCTTTGGTATCATTCATTTCATTATGTGCATCATTTGAGGCTGGCCTCATTCATTCATTGGGAACGTTAACTTTAACCGACATAGATCATGTGAGCATCATGAAATCCAGTGTCTCCCCCACACCGAAAAGAGGTGGAATCACCAGCCAAAGTGATGCAATAACATGCTAGCGTACATGGGAATTTAACCCCGCCAGATCCCTATATTGGCAGTATAGGTTCAAAGACTAGGAGATATAAGGAGACCCATACCCGGCAAGCCGGACAGTCTCATCTCATGAGAGTTACGTGAACCTCCGCCCTTCCCGAAAGAAGGCATCACCGCTCATAGCTAGTCTATCGGTGCTCAGTATAAAGTTCCATTTCATTCATCTCATACGTCATGGAAGTTGGCTTCTAGTATGAGGACATCATAGCTCAATAGATGATTTCTCATCTCATCATTAGTATTAAGTGTGTTAATCTCAATACTTTTATTTGAGTGTTCATAGAGACTTGTCTCTTCATTATCTTACACTTTCATAGGTGAGTACGTGTTGGTAACATTTACTTAGGCTCATTTGAGATTGCTCTCATCATTTACATTTGCCTCATATCATGTTGTCACCTCATTCATTATCATTAGAACCTTTGCTTTTCATAGTTACCTCTTATTATGTGAATGATCATTTCATCATTTCATTGTTCATCTTATCATTTGCCAATGTACTTGGCCATTTAGAGTATTTACACTCATACTTAACCCTTCTAGGGTTCATCATTTCATTTCATACGTCTTAGGATCACTTACTTTTGAACGTATGTTAGACTTATGAGTCTATACACACAAGCCATGAGGCTTCATTCGTAGTTCATTAAGTAATTCTTACATTCCTAAGATTATGTAGTACAAGACTTATGTATCTTGTAGTTATGCCAAGATCTTGAATTTGATCTAAGTAGGTGGCATTATTCTTGGATGATTTGTTCACGTATGACTTATGTATCAAACGGAAGTTTGGGCAAGGAATCCCAAGTCTTGAATCAATTGAATGTCATTTACATTATTAATTGATTTTATTCTAATAGTCATAACATTTTAACTCTAAGTCAAATCACAATGTTTACATTGAAGGGTTACTTGTCTATTTAAAACTTTCCTTGCATTGGCCAATGGGTTGTGGGTTCAAGCCCCCAGAACCCCATTTTCATTTTTTTTTCTTTTATTAGTTTCGGCCTATAGGTGTCTTTGGGACCCGAGGTCGAGTCCCCTCAGCCACACTACAATTCTCCTTTATTTTCCTTTCCCTTCCATTCGCTTAAGGCTGAGAGGTTGTGGGTTCGAACCCCCACAACCTCTTTATTTTATTCTCCTTTTTGAAGTTGACTATTTGAGTTGACTGTGAGGTTGTGGGGTCGAATCCCCACAGCCTCATTTTATTTTTATATTATCTCCCTCATCCGCATAGAGGTCGTGGGTTCGAATCCCACGCCTCTCAAAACTTTTTCTTCATTTTTCCTTTCCTTGTTTTCTAACCGAGAGGGTGTGGGTTCGAATCCCACCCCTCTCATTTCTTAATTTCTTTTTTCTTCACACATATTTCCCATCCAAGGCAGGTTCGAATCCCCCTCACCACAAGAATTTTCTTCTTTAATTCTTTGGGTATTTTAAAGGGGTGAGGTCTCGGGTTCGACCCTCAATGACCTCACCTATTTTCCTAATTTTTTTTGGCATTCGAACCATCTTAATTTGGCAGCATATATCAACAAAAATGCTGGAAATTCAAAGTAATTTCTTTACTCATTTTTTTATCTCCTTTTGTTAGTAAATTCGTAGGACAATACATAGTTCGTTTGGTACGTTCTCTACCACAATTTTTCACAACTTCTTAACCAAAAAGCTTACTCCTCAATTCAGCCACACTTCATGTCACATGAACATCACATTTTACTTCAATTAGTGTACATAAAACAACAAACAAAACATTAACAAAAATTAAGCCCCTAGGCCGAGACTCAACATGCCATACACATTCTTCTTTCCTTAATTTGAATACACACATAGTTGTCCTTTCATGAATTAACGTACATCTAATAGATTAACATTCATCACAAATATCACATAATCCTAAGTCTACCAGCATTCATACCAACCTACATTCGTTGGAAGCTAATGACAGGGAGAATAAAAAGGGGGACAATCCTAGTTTCGAAATAGAATCATCTGAGTCCTAAGGGTCTTGGGAAAGGGACCAAGAGTAAGAAGACCCATACCTTGTTTTCTTGTTAAATGTATAGAATGCTGCCCAAGAAACTCCTCCACAAATCAGTCCAAACGCCCACACTCACACCTCACCCGACTAGTGTAGTATGTTCTGCTTAACGTTATCGGATTGCTTCCTCTTTGTGTTTCTATCTTTCAAGTTCTTGATGAACTTTTGCCTTTACTTTATTTTCTTTTTTGCTGATTGTTTTCTCACGTTTTCAGCCAACAAAGAAAAGAGTGAAAGAGAGAGAGATCGTTCAAAGAGAGTGGGGGAAATGGGATGTAGAAGTCTAGTATAAATAGGACTTTGTGGTATGAATTAGTCAACTTATTAATTAATAAAAATTAATAATAAATCTGATTTCTTTTTCCTAAATCAGCTTTATTAATTATTTATTAAAACTAAATTAACACATTAAAATAAAAGCAAGTTAAATCTTGCTTCTAGTGGGGTTCGAACCCGGGTGACCCCATTTTGCAAAAATGGGTCCCTTCGGGTTGCCCCAGCCGAATTTCTTTATTTTTTAACTTAATTAATTAAATAATTAATTACTCAGGGCAATTACAATATTACCCTTGGCCTGGAAAAGACCATTTTACCCTTGGACCCTCAAAACTTAAAATTTCTTCTTTTGAGTCCGGTAAAAACTCTTTCGATTAAATCTTCATTTTCGTGAGCCTCACAAGGTTGGTTCCAACCTTTCCAAGCTCAATTAACTCCCCAAGTTAGTTGGCTTGGTCGTAGTAAGGGTTCTGAGTTCTGGTTCTACGCGTATTAATACATGCGGACCTTGGTCTAATCGCAAGCATTCTTGAAACACCTAAGTCTTGATTCTATTACTTTTTAGGGTTGTTACATGTATCCATGAAAATACACCTAAAGGACTCACTAAAAACTATTCCAAACGCTTGAACATTTAACGTTAAAGAGGTGAGAAAATAGGCTGCAAAAAAAAAAAGTGATAAAAATTCCAGTACTTTGATGTTGGTTTCGGCCAGCAGCTTGTAGTTTTGGGAGAGTTTAAAAAGGAATTTAAGTAGATGAGGTCAAGGGGAATTGAACCCAAGACCTCACATGACCAAGAGGCTGAAAATTTTAAAAAAAAATTTGTAAGGGGTCTAAGGGGATTCGAACCCCTTAGCTGCTGTTAACGCAACAAAATAACAAAGGAAATGGGGCTGGGGGGAATCGAACACGCAACGCTTGGGAAGAAAGGAAGAGGAAAAATAAAGAAAAAGAAAATGTGAGGCGTGGGAATCGAACCCACGACCTCAAGGATGGAAATAGAGAGGGGGCGAAAATGAGTAATATAGCAAGTGAGGTTGTGGGGGTTCGATCCCACGACCTCATTGCCAAGTACCCTCAATCTAGCGAAAAAAATAAAAAACAATACATGGGGCTGTGGGGGTTCGAACCCACCACCTCACAGCCCCTAGCGAAATTGAATTAAAGATAAGGAGGTTGTGGGGGTTCGAACCCACAACCTCCCTACTTATGCGAATTAAATGACAAAAATAAAAGAGGCTGTGGGGATTTGATCCCACAACCTCTTGGTTTAGGCGAGAATGGACAAGATGAGGTTAATAAAAATTAAAAAGGGGTTGTGGGGGTTCGAACCCACAACCCTTCGGCCAACTTAGGAGTATTATTAAGGAGAAAATAAATCCTTCAAGGTTAATATTGTGATTTAACTTAGAGTCATAATGTTATGAATATTAGAATAAAATCAATTAAAAATATAAATGATATCCAATTGATTCAAGACTTGGGTTTACTTGCCCAAGCTTCCGTATTGATACATAAGTCATACGTGAATAAAATATCCGAGAATAATGCCACATACTTAGATCAAAATCAAGATCTTGGCATACATACAAGATGCATAAGTCTTGTATCACATAATCTTAGAAAGATATGAATCACTTAGACGAAATATGAATGAAGCCTCATGGCTTGTATGTATAGACACATAAGTCTAACATATGTTCAAAGTAAGCGAATCTAAGAAGTATGCAATGAATTGATGAACCCTAGAAGGGTTAAGTATGAGTGTAAGATACACTAAATGGCCAAGTGCATTGGCATATGATGAAATAAACGTTCACGTAATAAGAGGTGAGTAACTATGAAAAGCGAAGGTGCTAATGATAATGAATGTGGTGACAACATGATATAAGGCTAATGTAAATGATGAGAGTAATCTCAAATGAGCCTAAATAAATGTTACCAATATGTACTTACCTGTGAGAGTGTAAGATAATGAAGAGACCGGACTCTATGAACATTCTAATGAAGGTATTGAGCTTAGCAAACTTAATACTAATGATGAGATGAGAAATCATCTAATGAGCTATGATGTCCTCATACTAGAAGCCAGCTACCATGACGTATGGGATGAATGAAATGGAACTTTATACTGAGCATCGATAGTCTAACTATGAGCGGTGATGCCTTCTTTCGGAAAGGACGGAGGTTCACGTAACTCTTATGAGATGAGGCTGTTCGGCTTGCCGGGTATGGGTCTCCTTATATCGCCTAGTCTTCGAACCTATACTGCCAAGATAGGGATCTTGCGGGGTTAAATTCCTATGTACGCTAGCATGTTATTGGTTCACCTTGGCCGGTGATTCCACCTCTTTTCGGTGTGGGGGAGACACTGGATTTCATGATGCTCACATGATCTATGTCGGTTAAATTTAAAGTTCCCAATGAATGAATGAGGCCAGCCTCAAATGATGCACATAATGAAATGAATGATACCAAAGGTGTTAGGATAGGATAATCAAAGGTGAGTTAGATTCAAGTAATGACATTAGGTCATTCTTGGTCATTGCACAACGAACCTAATGAAAGTCTTAAACTACATCCTAGGTATAACCGGTGGTTACACTGGACTATGAACGAAATGAAATGAAGTACGTATGAATGAATGAAGCAGAATCTGTGTTTGCTAATGAAGATTCCCTAGTTGAGGTCCCATCTGTTGAGCCCTCATTTCTGGGATGTCTTAATGTCAAGTCCATGATTCCAAGGTCTCACGGCATATGAATGAATAATATGAAAAAAGTTATGTGCTACATGCAAAATGTACTGTATGCTATATGATATGTGCTATGTATAAATGTTATGTGTTGTGTGCAAATGTGAAAAGTATGATGAGGTATGTTATTCTCATGGCATCACTTTCCTAATCCAAATTTGGAAACTTTCCTAATCTCAATTTGGCAAGTCCACTGACTTGACTTTCCAAAAATCATGTTGTTAGGAAAGAGCTATTCTTTCTCATGCATGTCTTTGGTGTGTGCTTGCATATATAGTACAAGTGTGTACTAACCCTATACAAACTCTACTATTTTAGGTGTAGGCATAGGTGGACGATAGAGCTACAGGATCATCGTTGCAGTTATCCGGACGTCCAGCATTCATCCGGTTTTGGTAGGTCCTTATGTCTTCGAGGATGCTACTGTTTTATATTCTAGCTTAGTTTTAGAGTTGAGCTAGTGGAGCATGTTCCACTAGCGTTTCTTTCCTGCTTTTATTCAGATTATGTATTGGTGCCATTTTGGCAATTATACGCTTTATAAGAATTGAACTATTTCTTTCAGTTGCTTATCTCTTAATGTTAGATGGTTGATGGTGAACAATTACGTATTAATGAAAATGTTTTTATAAGTATGTTAGGAAATAAAAAGTTTCAAATTTTCCGCTAAAATTAACCTATGTAAAGTAAGAATGACGTAAGTAGGCTTGTCTGCGACCTCTGAGAGGTCAACGATGCCGGTCTCGTCTGGGGTCTACATTCCAGTCGTGACAAAGTTGGTATCAGAGCACTAGGTTAAATTACGAAAATAATAAGTTCACATCAACCACATTGAGTAGTTTCTAAGTCATGGTAGTGAAGTGCACCACTATCCTGGATTAGAGACTGCATGATGCGTAGGAAAATTTCCCTTCTTCTGATCTTATCGTGCTTTTCTGAATTTCTGAATTCTTGGTGTTATAAGCGTGTCTAACATCAATTTTTGTTGTTTCAGAGAATGAACACTAGGAGAGCTAATGGTCAGAGGAGAGGAGGAGCGGCTGCTGGGTGTAACCGAGTTCCACCCCAGGCTTCAGCTGAAGGAGTGGCTGTGCCAGCTAATCCAGATGGGATGACTGATGCTGAGGTGAGGGCATCTCTGTCCCAGATGGCACAGGCCATTACTATGCAGGCCCAGGCTATGACTGCCCAGGTCAACCGGCAGGATGTTCAGAGGGAGAACCCACCGGTTCGTAGCATGGCCTACAGGCTGAGAGATTTCACGAGGATGAATCCTCCTATTTTCACAGGGTCTAGGGCATCAGAGGATCCCCAGGAGTTTGTGGATGAGATTCATAAGATCCTGGTGGTTATGGGGGCCACTGATATTGAGAAGGCTGAGCTGGCTTCCTATCAGCTCAAGGATGTTGCACAGACTTGGTGCAGGATGTGGCAAGATAGCCGTGTCTTAGATGGAGTGACAGTCACATGGGAGCTGTTCAAGACAGCATTTCTGGAGAGATTCTTTCCCAGGGAGATGAGGGAGGCCAAGGTTGAGGAATTCATCAACCTTAAACAAGGCTCTATGACAGTCAGGGAGTATTCCCTAAAGTTTGTTAAGCTGTCAAGGTATGTCAATTTCCCTAGTAATTAATAGCAAGAATGAGGATAATACTGAACTTTGTTGAAATCATCCAGATATGCTACTTCCCTGGTTTCTAACAGCAGGGATGAGATGAGCAGGTTCCTCACATGAATCAATGGAGACCTGGAGGAGGAGTGTCGATCTGCAATGCCCATGATAATATGGATCTTTCCAGGTTGATGGTGCATGTCCAGCAGGTAGAGGACAGCCGCAGAAAGAGAAATGTTCGTGATGCTAGGAGGCCTAGGCCTCAAGATCAGGCAGGACCCAGTCATGGAGGCCACAGTAACAACTTTGGCGTCCGTGAGCAACCAAGGTTCAAAAAGGGGCAACAGAGTTCTGGGAATTTTAATCCTCAGAGGAGTGCTACACCTAGAGTAGGCAGACCTGAGCCCAAGAAGGGCAATGGAGGTGAGATGCAGCGTCCTAAGAAGAATTGTGCTAAGTGTGGCCGAGCTCACAGTGGATAGTGCAGACAGGGCACTAATGCCTGCTTCGGTTGTGGTAAGAGTGGACACATGGTCAGAGACTGTCCACAGAACAGAGGTCAGGCTGGAGGTAATACTCAGCCTAGGCCTAATCCACAGGGTGCAGCAGCAGCCGAGCCTCCTAAGAGGAATAGGTTCTATGCCCTGAAAGGCAGAGAGGAGCAGGAGAAGTCCGCTGATGTGGTCACAGGTATGCTGCAAGTGTTCTCAACTTCTGTTTATGCTTTACTTGATCCAGGGTCTACACTTTCCTTTGTAACTCCTCTGCTTACTCTTACTTTTGAGACATTGCCTGAAGTTCTGCATGATCCTATAGTGGTTAGTACACCTTTAGGAGAAAATGTAAGAACTGATAGAGTATACAAGGATTCCCCAATAGTTGTTAGTGGAAAAACTATGTGTGCAAACTTGGTTGAGTTACCCATGCATGATTTTGATGTTATTCTTGGCATGGATTGGCTTCACAGTTGTTATGCTTGCTTGGACTGTCGTAATAGAGTGGTGATATTTCACTTTCCTAATGAAAAAGAGTTGGTCTGGGAGGGGTATAATTCGAGTCGTCCTAACCTCTTGATTTCTAACCTTAAGGCCAATAAAATGATGTCCAAGGGGTTATTGTGTTATATTGTGAGTGTTAATAATCTAGATCATGACATTCCTTCCATAGACTCAGTACCTGTAGTGAATGATTTCTTAGATGTGTTTCCTGATGATTTGCCTGGAGTCCCTCCCCTTCGAGAGATTGACTTTTGTATCGATTTAGAACCCGATACTAAACCAATCTCATTTCCTCCTTACAGAATGGCTCCAGCTGAACACAAAGAGTTAAAGCTGCAGTTAAAAGATCTCACTGACAAGGGTTTCATTCAGCCGAGTATATCCCCTTGGGGCGCTCCAGTGTTGTTTGTAAAGAAGAAAGATGGAACCCTTGGAATGTGTATCGATTATCGGCAGCTCAACAAAGTCACTATAAAGAATAAGTACCCACTTCTCAGAATAGATAATTTGTTCGATCAACTCCAAGGGTCTAGTGTCTTCTCTAAGATTGATCTTCGTTCAGGGTATCATCAGCTTAGGGTTAGGGATGGAGATATCCCAAAGACAGCCTTTCGTACCCGCTATGGTCACTATGAGATTTTAGTCATGTCATTTGGTCTCACGAATGCACCTGCTGCATTTATGGATCTCAGGAACAGGGTCTTCCGTGAGTACCTTGACTCTTTCGTCATAGTATTCATTGATTACATTCTCATCTACTCTAAGACCAAGGAAGAGCATGAACAACATTTGAGACTAACCTTGCAGGTACTTAGACAGCATCAGTTGTCTGCCCAATTCAGCAAATGTGAATTCTGGTTGAGATCAGTGAACTTCCTGGGTCATGTTGTGTCCGATCAGGGCGTGGAGGTGGATCCCAGGAAGACTGAGGCTGTGAAGAACTGGCCAAAGCCTCTTACTCCTACTGACATCCGTAGCTTTTTGGGATTGGCTGGTTACTACCGCAGGTTTGTGGAGGGATTTTCTTCCATTGCTGCCCCATTGACAGCTTTGACTAAGAAGAAGGCCAAGTTTGAATGGACGGAGACTTGTGAGAAGAGTTTCCAGGAGCTCAAGGACAGACTCACTTCAGCCCCGGTGCTTACTTTGCCTAAGTGTGGTGAGAATTACACTGTTTATTGTGATGCATCTAGGGTTGGTTTGGGTTGTGTTCTTATGCAGGTTGGTAAGGTGATAGCCTATGCATCCAGACAGCTCAAGGTTCATGAGAAGAATTATTCCACTCATGACCTGGAGTTGGCAGCTGTGGTATTTGTACTGAAGCTGTGGAGGCATTATCTGTATGGAGTGCATGTAGATGTGTTCACAGACCATAAGAGTCTCCAGTACGTGTTCACACAGAGGGAGTTGAATCTACGTCAGCGGAGATGGTTGGAGCTATTGAAGGATTATGACATGAATGTGCACTACCATCCAGGTAAGGCTAAGGTTGTAGCTGATGCTTTGAGCAGGATGAGCATGGGAAGTACAACTCACATTGAGGAGGAGAAGAAGGAGCTGGTAAAAGATGTACACAGACTGGCCAGATTGTGTGTGCGTTTGGTTGACTCCACTAGTGGGGATGTTTCAGTTCATCCTAGTTCTGGATCATCCTTGGTAGTTGAAGTCAAGCAGGGTCAGCATCTAAATCCCGTGTTGATGGAGCTGAAGGACTCATTGCTGATGAAGATGAATGAGTCTTTCGCTTTGGGAGGTGATGGCATACTTAGGTATCAGGACAGGCTGTGTATGCCAGATGTGGATAATTTGTGGACCAGGATTGTTGCAGAGGCCCATGGTTCCAGATATTCTATACATCCAGGTTCCACCAAGATGTATCATGATCTCAAGGAGATTTATTGGTGGGATGGCATGAAGAAGGACATTGCGGAATATGTGGCCAAGTGTCCTAATTGTCAGCAGGTTAAGGCAGAGCATCTTAAGCCTGGTGGTCTGACTCAGATTATTGAGATTCCGACATGGAAATGGGAGGCCATTAATATGGACTTCGTGGTTGGGCTTCCAAGGACTAGGAGGCAGCATGACTCTATATGGGTTATTGTGGACAGATTGACTAAGTCTGCCCACTTTATCCCTGTGAAGTCTACTTACAGAGCCGAGGATTATGCGAGACTCTACATTGATGAGATTGTGAGATGGCATGGGATTCCCTTGTCTATTATCTCAGACAGAGGAGCTCAGTTTACTTCTCATTTCTGGAGATCCTTCCAGAAGAGCTTGGGCACACAGGTGAAGCTTAGCACTGCCTTTCACCCTTAGACAGATGGGCAGGCAGAGCGCACCATACAGACATTGGAGGATATGTTGATAGCGTGTGTGATTGACTTCAGAGGTAACTGGGATGACCATCTGCCTTTGATAGAGTTCTCGTATAATAATAGCTATCACTCTAGCATTGGGATGGCACCGTTTGAGGCACTGTATGGTAGGAGGTATAGATCTCTAGTTGGGTGGTTCGAGGTTGGAGAGTCATTCATTTTGGGTCCGGAGATCATTCATGAGGCCTTAGAGAAGTTCAGAATGATTAGGGACAGGTTGACTACTGCTTACAGTCGGCAGAAGTCATATGCTGATAACAGAAAGCGGCCCTTAGAGTTTGATGTTGGTGACCAGGTTTACTTGAAAATATCGCCTATGAAAGGGGTGATGAGATTTGGTAGAAAAGGGAAGCTGAGTCTGAGATATGTTGGGCCATATGAGATCCTACAGCGTGTGGGTGAGGTGGCCTATGAGTTAGCATTGCCTACCGAACTAGCTTCTGTTCATCCAGTCTTTCATGTCTCTATGTTGAAGAAGTGCCTAGGTGATCCAGCATCAATCTTACCTATTGAAGGTTTGGGGGTTGGTGAAGACTTGTCTTATGAGGAGGTACCTGTTGAGATCTTAGACAGACAGGTCAAGCGGCTGAGGAATAAGGAGATTGCCACAGTGAAGGTATTGTGGAGAAATCATCTTGTTGAGTGTGCTACGTGGGAGGCTGAGACCGACATGAGAACCCGATACCCTCACCTGTTCAGCTCTTGAGGTTAGACTTTATACTCTTAAACTTATGTTTCCTTATCGCCCCGTATTTTGTGTTATTGATTGACTGGGTATAGTGATTTTATTATGATCTGACTGGCATTACAACGTGAAGTAGTAGTGTCATTCGGTGACGAATGTTCCTAAGGAGGGGATAATGTAACAACCCTAAAAATGAATAGGATCAAGACTTAGGTTTTCAAGAATGCTTGCGATTAGACCAAGGTCCACACGGACGGATACGCGTAGAACCAGACCTCAGAACCCTTACTACGACCAAGCCAACTAACTTGGGGAGCTAATTGAGCTTGGAAAGGTTGGAACCAACCATGTGAGGCTCACGAAAATGAAGATTTAATCGAAGGAGTCCTTACAGGACTTAAAAGAAGAAATTTCAAATTTTGAGGGTCCAAGGGTAAAATGGTCTTTTCCAGGCCGAGGGTAATATTGTAATTACCCTGAGAAATTAATTATTTAATTAATTAATTTAATTAAATAAAGCAATTCGGGTTGGGGCGACCCGAAGTGACCCATTTTCGCAAATGGGGTGTCACTCGGGTTCGAGCCCCACTAGAAGCAATGATTAAATTTGTTTTTAATTTATGTTGGTAAATTAATGTAATAAATTAATTTTTATTAGCTGATTTAAGAAAAAGAAAAATCAGATTTTTATTTAAAAGTTTGAAAGAGTCCTAGTTGACTAAGTCCTTACCTAAGCCTAAACTACCTTGCACGTTTAACTCTCTCCTTCTCTCACGTCAACATCTCTCTTCTCTTTCACGTTTATTCTCTGCAAAATTAAGGTGAAGAACTGAAAATACATCAAGAGTTCTTCACACTTGAAGAACTCACACGAAATTTTAAGAAAAACAAAGTAACCAAAACGTTAAGGCAAAGAAAAGTTGTTGTCGGGTGGTGTGGACGTTGAGGAAGCTTGGACTGATTTGTGGAGAGGATTTTGGACAGAAATTTCGTGGTTTAACATGAAAATTAAGGTATGGGTTTTCTTACTCTTGGTCCCTTTTCCCAAGAGACCCTTAGGACTCAGACGAATCTATTCCGAAAACTAGGGTTGTTCCCCATTGCATGTCCCTGTCACTAGCTCCCATCGAATCATAGGTTGGGTGTGTTTGCTGATAGAAATTAGGGATGTAATGTGTTTTCGTGAGGATTATGTTCATGTATGTATGTTCGGAATTATGTGAATATTGAGCATGTTGCCCGAAATTAAGTGAAAAATGATGTGTGTTGCAAAGTGTAGCCGTAATGTACACTCTCGGATTCAAGTTTGAAAATGACATGTTATGGTTATTATTTTATGTGCACAAACGTATGTAAATGGTGATGTTCATTAAAGTGTAATGTGGCTGAATTTGATGATAAACTCTTGGCCAAATGTATCCATGAAAATACACCTAAAGGACTCACTAAAAACTACTCCAAACGCTTGAACATTTAACATTAAAGAGGTGAGAAAATAGGCTGCAAAAAAAAAAGTGATAAAAATTCCAGTACTTTGATGTTGGTTTCGGCCATCAGCTTATAGTTTTGGGAGAGTTTAAAAAGGAATTTAAATAGATGAGGTCAAGGGGAATTGAACCCAAGACCTCACATGACCAAGAGGCTGAAAATTTAAAAAAGAAATTGTAAGGGGGCTAAGGGGATTCGAACCCCTTAGCTGCTGTTGACGCGAGAAAATAACAAAGGAAATGGGGCTGGGGGGAATCGAACACGCAACGCTTGGGAAGAAAGGAAGAGGAAAAATAAAGAAAAGAAAATGTGAGGCGTGGGAATCGAACCCACGACCTCAAGGCTGGAAATAGAGAGGGGGCGAAAATGAGTAATAAAGAAAGTGAGGTTGTGGGGGTTCGATCCCACGACCTCACTGCCAAGTACCCTCAACCTAGAGAAAAAAATTAAAAAAAATATATGGGGCTGTGGGGGTTCGAACCCACCACCTCACAGCCCCTAGCGAAATTGAATTAAAGATAAGGAGGCTGTGGGGGTTCGAACCCACAACCTCCCTACTTATGCGAATTAAATGACAAAAATAAAAGAGGCTGTGGGGATTTGATCCCATAACCTCTTGGTTTAGGCGAGAATGGACAAGATGAGGTTAATAAAAATTAAAAAGGAGTTGTGGGGGTTCGAACCCACAACCCTTCGGCCAACTTAGGAGTATTATTAAGGAGAAAATAAATCCTTCAAGGTTAATATTGTGATTTAACTTAGAGTCATAATGTTATGAATATTAGAATAAAATCAATTAAAAATATAAATGCTATCCAATTGATTCAAGACTTGGGTTTACTTGCCCAAGCTTCCGTATTGATACATAAGTCATACATGAATAAAATATCCGAGAATAATGCCACATACTTAGATCGAAATCAAGATCTTGGCATACATACAAGATGCATAAGTCTAGTATCACATAATCTTAGAAAGATATGAATCACTTAGACGAAATATGAATGAAGCCTCATGGCTTGTATGTATAGACACATAAGGCTAACATATGTTCAAAGTAAGTGAATCTAAGAAGTATGCAATGAATTGATGAACCCTAGAAGGGTTAAGTATGAGTGTAAGATACACTAAATGGCCAAGTGCATTGGTATATGATGAAATAAACGTTCACGTAATAAGAGGTGAGTAACTATGAAAAGCAAAGGTGCTAATGATAATGAATGTGTGACAACATGATATAAGGCTAATGTAAATGATGAGAGTAATCTCAAATGAGCCTAAATAAATGTTACCAATACGTACACTCTTATGAGAGTGTAAGATAATGAAGAGACCAGACTCTATGAACACTCTAATGAAGGTATTGAGCTTAGCACACTTAATACTAATGATGAGATGAGAAATCATCTAATGAGCTATGATATCCTCATACTAGAAGCCAGCTTCCATGACGTATGAGATGAATGAAATGGAACTTTATACTGAGCACCGATAGGCTAGATATGAGTGGTGATGCCTTCTTTCGAGAAGGACGGAGGTTCACGTAACTCTCATGAGATGAGACTGTCCGGCTTGCCGGGTATGGGTCTCCTCATATCTCCTAGTCTTCGAACCTATGCTGCCAAGATAGGGATCTGGCAGGGTTAAATTCACATGTACGCTAGCATGTTATTGGATCACCTTGGCCGCTGATTCCACCTCTTTTTGGTGTGGGGGAGACACTGGATTTCATGATGCTCATATGATCTATGTCGGTTAAAGTTAAAGTTCCCAATGAATGAATGAGGTCAGCCTCAAATGATGCACATAATGAAATGAATGATACCAAAGGTATTAGGATAGGATAATCAAAGGTGAGTTAGATTCAAGTAATGACATTAGGTCATTCTTGGTCATTGCACAACGAACCTAATGAAAGTCTTAAACTACATCCTAGGTATAGCTGGTGGTTTCACTGGCCTATGAATGAAATGAAATGAAGTACGTATGAATGAATGAAGCAGAATTTGTGTTTGCTAATGAAGATTCCCTAGTTGAGGTCCCATCTGTTGAGCCCTCATTTCTGGGATGTCTTAATGTCAAGTCCATGATTCCAAGGTCTCATGGCATATGAATGAATGATATGAAAGAAGTTATGTGCTACATGCAAAATGTACTGTATGCTATATGATATGTGCTATGTATAAATGTTATGTGCTGTGTGCAAATGTGAAAAGTATGATGAGGTATGTTATTCTCATGGCATCACTTTCCTAATCCAAATTTGGAAACTTTCCTAATCTCAATTTGGCAAGTCCACTGACTTGACTTTCCAAAAATCATGTTGTTTGGAAAGAGCTATTCTTTCTCATGCATGTTCTTGGTGTGTGCTTGCATATACCCATACTTAGTACAAGTGTGTACTAACCCTATACAAACTCTACTATTTTAGGTGCAGGCATAGGTGGACGATAGAGTTACAGGATCATCGTTGCAGTTATCCAAACGTCCAGCATTCATCCGGTTTTGGTAGGTCCTCATGTCTTCGAGGATGCTACTGTTTTATATTCTAGCTTAGTTTTTGAGTTGATCTAGTGGAGCATGTTCCACTAGCGTTTCTTTCCTGCTTTTATTCAGATTATGTATTGGTGCCATTTTGGCAATTATACGCTTTATAAGAATTGAACTATTTCTTTCAGTTGCTTATCTCTTAATGTTAGATGGTTGATGGTGAACAATTACGTATTAATGAAAATGTTTTTATAAGTATGTTAGGAAACAAAAAGTTTCAAATTTTCCGCTAAAATTAACCTATGTAAAGTAAGAATGATGTAAGTAGGCTTATCTGCGACCTCTGAGAGATCAACGACGCCGGTCTCGTCTGGGGTCAAGATTCCAGTCGTGACAGATTGGGTTTTGCAACTTTAACAATAATTCAATTTCCGGATTTGGTTTTCAAGTGTTATCGTGTTATTTCAAGTTGGTTTTCTGGATTTCTTTGAATTGTCAAAGTAAGTTTATGTTTTATTGTTTAACAACTATGAATTGTGTTCTTATATGCATGGGTAACTAAATCACAACTAGGGTTGTTGGAACCATGGGTGATTAACAAAGTAAACCTAGTTTAATAAATTCTCAAATAGGTTATTGCATGTATTGATAATTTTTTCGTTTAGAAGTCTTTTTAACAAGTGCACGCATTACAACTAACGTTGTTGCTACTTGCCCGTCCAAGGAGGTAGTAATAAGAAGAAAAAAAATCAATATAGATTTAGTGGGATACTATCTAATAGGCTAGTCTCGATTGGTGTGAAGTAATAACTAAGTCATACATCGAAGATGATGTTTAATATGAAGTAAAGGTATGGGTTAGTAACTTATACAAACGTAGACGGACCAAGGTACGGGGTGAAATTCTCTAAATACCGGACTAAGAATTTAGATATACCTAACTTATTAATTTGTATGCAAAACACTAGGGAAGAATTTTCATAGCTAGGAATACGGAGTTATGAACATATGGGGAACACATACACCCTAGTTTCTTCACAACTTTTTTTACTTAGAGATATTAAAGAAGTTTGTTTCACAAAAGCCCCCCTTTAACACTTGTTTTCGGAAAGGACTTGACTAAATAGAAGTAATTGTACATTAATTGTACATTAAAGTTAAGTCTAAACCATTTTCCTCGTGGGATCGACCCCAACCTAATAGTTGGGTTCTTTACTTGATACGACCGCTTATACTTATGTAAGGAGGTGTAATTTGAGCGTATCAGCCATCGGAAGAGAAATTGACTACTTGATAGGGTTTCTAGGTTTTCTAGTATGGATAGAAATCATTTTTGAGAGTGGGACTTGAAATCAGAAAACGGAACTGAAATTATGAGTGTATGTTGATAACTAATTAGAAAGGGATCAAATAAAGAATTATGTTAAATTGTAATTAAATTCTAGGAAGGATCCTAAATGATAAATTAAGGCTAAGAAGGGTCAATGTATGTATATATGATGGGAATCAAGGAATAAAATTGTAGGTGATTGTTGTGATAATATGATCGTGTCATGTATTCTTGTTGTTGCTTCATTATGATACATTGTTGATCACACTTGTTGTAAATGAGATAAATGAATAATTGTATGCCATGAATCACTTCCTAATTGTACGAGTAATGAGAATATACTTGTGAATGTGATTGTGGTGTCTTGATGGAATTGGATTGCAACTTTTTGGCATAACTAACTGGGATCAAATGCCCACGTTCCGACATAAATAGTTGGGATCGGTTTCCAGATTTTGGCATAACTATTGGATCAGATTGTCACATTCCGGCATAACTAACTTTAATTAGGTAGCGAGTTCCGCTGCACTAACAATTTGTGTTGAATTTCCATGGGAGGACCAATGATGTGATATATAAGTGTGAAGTTGTTCGTTAATATTACTTGTGTTTAAAATTAAAATATTGAGCATGTGTTAAACAATATGGCTATACTTCGTATATTGTGTGGTTCATTGTTGTGATGCCTTAATGAGGGAGAAGCTCGATGTAATGTAGTATATGATTAAGATGGGTAAATGTGATGCAGAAAAGGCAAGGGTATGTGGCGAACAGTTAGTGTTAACAGAAACGTGGTGTACTTGGAGATTTCTCCTATGTGTTAGATGGTTAGGCTATGATTAAGAAACGGGTAACATGACGACATGAAGGTGTCGAGTAAATAGAGTGCAATTGTGAGTTGGAGGTATTTCAAGGAAGTGTGAAATGTGGAGAAACGAGTGGTTCATTTCATGATATTATTTATTGTTTTCTTATGTCTTGTGGTTGGCAGAAGATTGAACGATGATGCCTTCCAGTACGCATGTTTTGTAATAATACTACTCTTGCTATGTCTTTGACATATCTATATGCAGGATTAATGAAGTTTCATTCAGTGAAGACGAAGAAAATTTCCAGCAGCTTCTATTTTTACTTCTGCATGGTGGGAGATGTGTCATTAATAACATTGTATAGATTGTACTCTTAGTAGTTCTTGAACCTGTTTAGACTCGATTCTTGGGAGTGTTAATTAATTTACAAGTCTTAATTGTAAAATTTGTTAATGGTTTTATTATAAAATTCGGTTAGTTTACATTTATCGTTGTTTTCTTCAATGTTCTACAGGTTTTAACAGTTTTTGGATATGACGGTTCTCCTACTTATGTGTTAGAGTAGGTGTCTGCATGGACCGGTGGGTTGGGTCGTGATTAGTTGGTATCAGAGCCTAGGTTACCGTTCTCTCCGTTCAAGAGCAAAATGTGTTGACGTCCACATCTAATCTTCTGGAAGTCATGAAGCATTTTAGGAAGTTGTCCCATGTTTTCTCTCCCTTCGTACGAATTTCACTAGTGGTATGAGTTGAGTCGAATTGGTATCTCCCGATTCAAATTGGTTTCTCAATGAAGTGAACTAGATATTGTAGCTACGGCTGAAGGGACACAAGAAAAGTTGATTGGAACTGAGAAGGTTCCAATTAGTATTAGGCCTTAGGGATTGTATGAATCTTTGACGATCAACAATGGTCATTTATGGAACAAATTAATTAATAAGATGAAGTTTTTGTGATATGTAGTTGTACTGTGAATGTGTGCCGATTGTTGTCTGAATTAATTATGGTTCTGCAAATTGTTCATTGCTTGGAAGTAAAGATGTGGTGATGTGTGCAGTAATTGTGTGATTGAGATGTATTATGTGTAATGAGTTGTCCTTGTTGATTGAAGATGTGTGAGTTGTACATACTCAATTATTGTGAAAACTCGTAATAAAGAGAAGTTATTGTCTAGGTGTATCCTGGGGATGTGTGGGTAAAACGTTGTATCAATAAGAACGAGTTAGATGCCGTGTCATTAAGTTTGACACCGATTTACTATAGATGTTACTTAGCTTGAAAATTTTCTTAGATAATTTGGGTAAGCTTGAACCTTTGTGAAAATATAGGAGAACAAAAAAGGACCCAGAAATTATGATCCGGCTTCTGGTCCCATCTCAACCGTTGGGGTGGGATAATTCTTGCAATACCGAGGTCCCTAGAGCGGGACAGGTCAAGGCAGAATCTCAGTCTACCTACTTTGTTTTCCTTAGTTACATGTTTTCAACCCTGAATGGTATCCGAACTAACCCCTTCGAATAGTTGAGTGTTCATCAATTGGAAAACAGTTTATAAACATAGCAATAGAATAACAAGATATAAACACCTTAAGTATTTACTTAAAGGCAATACCAGGCAGCCAAAAACCAGCATCCATGTGATACAAGAACATAGAAATTCAAAAAGATAAAAACAAGATTTGTCTTACATTTACAATACCATACAGGTAAACAATCCAAATCACGACCCCTCAGACTGGGTGGTGTCATCATCCAAATTCAGCTTATTCGGGGGTGCCAGGCCAGTAGTTTATTCATCCCTGAAGGTAAATTGCTGAAAGTCCCCTTTCTTGACCCGGGGAGCTCCTGACCTGGGACAACACAAGTGAACATGGTCCGCACAATCTTCCGAATTCGGACCAATAGGCGATACCTCTCCAAGTTCATCCTCCTTTCCTGACGTAGTTGGTGGCGTAGCATCTCAACATCAAAGGCAGTGCTGGGTGAAGTTAGAGTAAAGTCAACATAAGCACTCCCTAACCTCTTCTAGATATCCTCCCAATCATCTTCAACCCTTGCACAAGAGAGTGGGTCCTCGTCGTACGAACTTGTGGCCACCCTACTTCTAGCTCAACCAGTCCTCATCATCATGCTTCTAGAAGTAGAACCAAACCTAACCAAAAGAGGGTGAAGGGAGATCCATAGGAATTTCCTCATCAGTATCGAGGATTGGCACTCCCGCCCGCTTGCACAGGGTAGTGATCACACCAGGAAAGAAGAGTGCATTCTTATTGCCGTGCTAACACATCTTCCACTCGAAGATGACATGTGCCCCCATATTCAGCTGAATTCCCTATATGGCACATGCCACTACCAAGGCCCGAGGAAAATTCACGTCGCTTCAGTTGCCTAACGGGCGAATCCTCTTTATCAAGTGACCAATTTGTGCTAGTAATCCCCTCTACAATTGCCCAGTAATTCTGAGCCCGGATTGCGGGCTCAACCAATATGTCCCTTAGCCACTCTAGATCCATCTCTCATAGTCGGTCCACATATAAATGATTCACAACCTCCACCACCTCCAGGTCCTCATTGATAGCAGTGGCATTTAGAGGAATATCAACACCGTTAATGTGGATGACGAAGTAAGGATCGTCCCATCGCGTAGTAGGAAGGATGGCGTAGAACTCCCTCATCCAAGTGGAGCGTGCATCTTGGGGAGCCTCATCTAGTGGGACCAATCTAAACATTAACAAGTGTTCATAAAATGCAGGCGCCTTCTCCTCTAAATGATGTAGCACAAAGCCCCTCTCACAGCAGAAACTAGTGTTCATGTGGTGGTAGTGTGTTTCCTGATTTGCAGCATCAGAAAGCCGGATGAAGGGCAAGGTTTCCTCTCTGATTCTAGAAATTTAGATAACCCAATAACTCAAATATAAGTTAGACAACATTAGACGACTGGGAGAGGCTAAAATTGAAAAGAAAGAATTTAAATGTAAAGGGTGAAAGTCATTTGTCTGCGCATCCCGCCATAATGGGATGAAGGTCGCCAAAGCGGCCTTCATCTAGGATGAACTGTAGATGCGGAAATGTCATCTCTTTATCCCAAACATCAGTTTTCAAAAGAATTTCATTATATTATAGTGTTATAACTATCCTAGAACATGAATAAGTAATTATTTCAATAAAATAACCCTAAATATCTCTCAAATCTAAGTTTATATCAAGAATACCCTTCAACTTCCCTAATCAATTTTCACCCTAATTCAACCGTGTTTATACAAATCCTTATGTCCAGAACGTTGTAGAGACGTTGGGGATGTAATAAAGTACTCATGCAAACATTTTCTATCAAAAATGCAATGTAGTTCAATTTCAAAATTACTACCCCCAAAAACGGTCTATCTTTTATCAGTCAATCGTCATGCAATTATTGTTAATCAACTATGGAAGTAAAGAGAGTAAAAGATGAAAATCTTACATGATTTTTGGCATTCGTAACAGGCGACCAAGAGAGTTATTGGGAAAGGGTTTGATGAATTGGAGATAAATAGGAAAAATGCTTTTGTCCCCCCCCCTTACTATGTTCTATCTCCTGCTACAACACGAGATTCCCCTCCACAACGGAAGGGTCCTTGCCCTGGAGGGTCAGGGTGTGAATAATTTCGATGCTTCCTTTCTTTATAAGTTGCCTCCCTTCCTTTTAGGTTGGCGTATAGTACCATTTTGTGTATTAAATTAATTGAAAAGTCACTGCTCGGTGTGATTTTGTAATGGGACAATTCATGAGTTTAGAAGTAATTCGAAATGGGGTGTGTGATGCCTGGTACAATAGTCATTTGGGGATGAACTAGGGGTAAATTTGAATCTATTATAACGATTTGAACATTCATTATTTATAGGAATAAAATTGGGGAATATTAACTAGGCCACTGTCCCACTATGGAGGGCCATATCCTCTAAGGCGGCGCCATAGCAGGGTAAGTTGGCGGTAGGGCGAGATAGGTGAGGAAAAATGTAAATTACGAGAAATCGTACGTTATTTATATTCCTCAAATACCTAAACCTCATAAAAGATTCTCTAAGCTTGGGAGAGAAGGTGAAGGAGATTTATGGAGTGAGGGTGGTGATATCCTGCGGATACTTGGCCAAATTCACCATCACTAATCCCGAAAAAGAAAAATCAAAGCCATAAACTCCATGCAGCTGCTTGGCGCCTAGGTAGGCTAGGTTTTTATGATCGAGTACTTATAAATATGTGCTTACTTCATGATAAATGTAAATCAATGGTAGGTTCTAGGGGTAGACTATCGTGCACCGAATCAATGTTATGGGTAATCTCCAGAAATCAAAGTTCATGGGTTTATGCCTTGGGAAGAAAAATTGGTGACTTGATAGGGTTTCTAAAATTTCAAATATAGATAGAAATCATTTTTGAGAGTGGGAACTTCAAATCTTAAAATGGAAATGGAATTATGAGTGTATGCTAGATCACTAATTCGAAAGGGATCAAATCAAGAATTATGTTAAATTGTAATTAAACCCTCGGAAATAGCCTAGATTATGAACTAGGGCTAAGTAGGGTCAATGTATGTATATATGATGGGAATCAAGGAATAAAATTTTAGGTGATGGTTGTGATTCTATGATTATGTGATGTATTCTTGTTGGTGTTTCATCATGATGCATGTATGTATGCGAATGATGCATTGTTATTCACACTTGTTGTAAATGAGATAAATGAATAAGTGTATGCCATGAATCACTTCTTAATGGTTTGATTATTGAGAATATATTTTTGAATGTGATTTTGGTGTGTTGATGAGATCGGATTGTCATGCTCCAGTAGAACTAACTAGGATCAGATTGCCACGTTTCGGCATAACTAACTAGGATTGGATTGCCACATTCCATCATAACTAACTTTTATCGGTCTCCAAGTTCCAGCGTAAATATGGGATCAGATTGCCACATTCCGGCATAACTAACTTAGATCGGGTACGCGTTCTGGTGTACTAATAGTTTGTACTTGGGTTCTATGAGAGGACAAATGATGTGATATAAAAGTGTGAAGTTGTTCGTTGATATTACTAGTGTTTAAAAGTAAAATGTTGAGCATGTGTTAACAAATATTGCTTTACGTGATATCGTGTGGTTTATTGTTGTGATGACTTATTAAGGGAGTATCTCAATGTAATGTAGTATGTGATTAAGATGGGGTAGTGTGAAGTAGAAAAGGCATGAGTATGTGGCAAACAGTTAGTGTCAATGGAACTGTGGTGTACTTGGGGATTCTCCTATGTGTTAGAATGGTTAGGCTATGATCAAGAAACGGGTAACAACACGACAAAAAGGTGGCTAGTAAATAGAGTGCTAGTGTGAGTTTGAGGTATTACAAGGAAGTGTAAAAGTGCAGAAGTGAGTAATTCATTTCATATCTTATGAATTTTTCTTATGTCATGTGGTGGACGTCGGGTTGACCGATGATGCCTACCAGTACACGTGTTTCGTACTGATACTACTCTTGCTATGTCTTTAACATAGTCTAGATGCAGGATTGGTGAAGTTTCATTAGGTGAAGACGAAGAAAATCTCCATCAGCTTCTAGTTTTACTTCCACATGGTGGGAGCTGTGTCATTTATTACATTTTATAGATTGTACTCTTAGTAGCTTTTGTACCTGTTTAGACTAGATCCTTCGGAGTGTTAATTTCTTTACAAGTCTTTAACTATAAAATTAGTTAATGTGTTATTTTTAAAATCTGGTTACTTTCCATTTATCATTTTTTTGTTCAATTTTCCACATGTTTTAACAGTTTTGGGATATGAGGGTTCTTCTGCTTAGGTGTTAAAATGGGTGCTCGCACGTCTCGGTGAGTTGGGTCGTCACAAAAATTAAGTTGGTATTTACATAAACCCAACTAATCTCACATGGAATCAACACTGAAAGTAGTAGGGTATGTTAAAAGGAAATTTTGATGAGTAATAAAAGTGAAAGCAAACTGATAAGGTAATGTGATGCATATGGGCATCATATACCAATACCATAATAGCCCAAGAACCTTCTATAATAGCCAGTCAAACCCAAGAAACTCCTAATATGAGTTGGATATGTGGGTTCACACCAATTCAGCATTGCCTCTATCTTTTGGGTATCAACTTTAATTCCATCACCAGAAACTATGTGGCCCAAGAACGCCACAAACTTCAGCTAAAACTCACATTCCAAAAACTTAGCATATTACTCCTTATCTTTCAAAGTATGGAGAACTATTCTGAGATGACTAGCATTATCTTCTTCATTCCTTGAGTAGATTAGAATGTTATCAATGAAGATGATAACAAACATATCTAAATAAAGTTTGAATACTCTATTCTTAAGGTCTATTAACGCTACAGGTGCATTGGTTAAACCGAAAGACATGACCAAGAACTTATAATGACCATAACGGGTCCTGGAGGCTATCTTTGGAATATGTAGCCTGACCTGAGATCTATTTTCGAGAAACATAAAGCACCTTGAAGCTGATAAAAAAGATCATCAATTCTCGTAAGAATGCATTTATTCTTGATGGTAACCTCTTTCAACTGATAGTAGTCTATACACATCCTAAGAGAACATCTTTTTTTCTCATAAATAGGAATGGAGCGCCCCAAGGTGAGACATTTGGTCGAATGAAACCCTTATCTAGGAGATCTTTCAATTGTTATTTAAGCTCTTTCAACTTTGTTGGTGTCATTCTATCTGGCATAATAGATATTGGATGAGTATCTAGAAGAATGTCTATACCGAAGTTTATCTCTTTCTCTTAGGAGGGACTCCGGGTAGATCATCTTGAAAGACTTCTAGAAACTCTTTTACTATAAGAACTGAATAAATGGGAGGTATCTCAACACTAGAGTCATTAACTTGGAATAAGTGATAGACACAACCATTAGAAACTAAATTTCTTGCCTTAAGGTACTAAATTAAACGACCGTTACTTACTGCTAAACTACTTTTCCACTCTAAGATTGGCTCATTAAAAAACTAAAACTTCACAACTCAAATTCTACAATCAACTGTGGCATAACAGGCATGAAGCCAGTCCATACCAATAATGACATCAAAATCTACCATGTCTAACTCAAATGACATCAAAATATATCATGTCTAACTCAACTAAATTAGGCATGGTACTATTGTGATTGACGGAAATGGGTCAATCACGATATAATCTTTGTGCTAGACTAGAATCACCCATAGGTGTAGAAACACTGAATGGTTCACTAAGTTGCTCAGGAATAACATCAAACTTCATAGCAACATCTGGAGTTACAAAATATAAATTCGCCCCTGGTTCAGCAAAGCATAAACAGTAAAGTGAAAGACTTGAATCATACCAGTGACAACATCTGGTGAATCCTCTTGCTCTTGGCAACTAGTGATAGCATAAAGACGATTTGCTTCTTTGTTTGCCCCTGAAGTAGCTCATTTAGATGCAGTTTTATCTGATGAAGTAGCTAGAGAAGATTGTGCTTTATTGCTCTTTACAATTTCTCTGCGTGTTGTTAGGGTACTCTCTTCTAAAATGACAGTTTTGGCCTCACTTGGAGAAACCGATGGATCCATCACGACACACCCTTGAGATCCTACCACACTTAGCACATGTAGGAGTCTTAGTACCCCATTGTGTCATACTACCTTGCAAATGTTCAGATCTAGATCTAAAGTTCTGGAAATTCTAACTATCTTAATCATATTTATTTCTTGGTGCAGGTGCACTAGCAGATGATGGAGCATGTCCTTTCTGCTTAAGTTGGAAAGAAGACCGGTTCACATTACTCTTTTGCTGCCCAGATTCATTCCCTTATGTCTTACCATCTTATTCTTAAATTCTTCTTTATACTTCAGTTTATCCTCATCAACTTGTTGCGCATGGATCATTAGATTCGCTATGTCAATATTCCCTATCAACATAGATCTCTTGCCTTCTTTGCTTGATAGATGAGGAAACCCAACAACAACCATACTCATCTTACTCCTCATATCAGCAACCATCTCTTTGCTTCTCTAAGCTCATGGGGAAAGAAATGCCCCAAAACAACTACATCAAACAAAGCCTAGCTCACAATCGGTAACACATAAGCACGAGTTAGAAAGAAACTCTGTAGATATTGATAAACTCTAATGCACGAAATGAGTATGAAATAAGTGAGAAATTTCCTAAATGTTGCAACCACCTAATTATAGATATGGTGCTCTTCACACAGATAACTAAGACTCTACAGTCACAACATCATAGACTCCTTAGGAATCTTGAACTATGTGCTTTGATACCAAGTTTGTCGCGCTCCGAGCCTACATCATGGACTTTGCCGGCACTCGAGAACTATTGTTGTCCCCAAGTGAACCCTTGGAATGTCTTACTTACTCAGTGGAAGACTTAGTCATGATAAACACTTTTAAAAAAAAATTGAAGTGCTCAATATATACTTAGAATGTTCCAAATATCAACATTCAACTGGCCAAAATGGCAACTTAAGGTTTACATAAGCCAATAAGAAAATAATGAAAAATGAACCAACTAACTATATATGAAGCCTCTAATAACTGAGATGGATGTCGGGAAAAGTGTCACATTCGGGGAGCACCCCCTAGACGTAACCGGCGTCGGCGTCTTCAGAGAGGACTAAGACTAGCCTCTTAGCTTACATCATTACATTCATAGGTTTAAAATGCAAAAATTTAAACCTTTTCTATCTATCATGAGGTTTACATAGACCTCTTGCATACACGTAATATATTCATATCGAGTATATATAGACCCTTCGTATAAGAAGATTACATAGTCTTTTACTTTTATTGTGCATATATATATAAGATACTTAACATAGTCTTAAAATAGTGTCTCATCTCATAACAATCTAAAACAAGATTATATCAATTGGACATATCCCATACATCAATATAATAAAGCCACATATAGGCTATACAATGTTTAGTACATAAAATAAAAAGGAAAGAACATAGAAGTCTTAAAACTAAAACAACATTCAAAAGCTTGATAGTGGCATTGCCCTCAGAAAGTGAGGACCTACCCAACTTGGATGAGTAAGAATTCCAAGTCTTCTTCAAAGTCATCTCAAAAGCCCTTCAATGACTGGAACCTAAAAAGTTAGGGAAAAGGGAGAAAATGGGTTAGCACATCACATGCACTAAGTATGAGACCATATGCACACCCAATATCAAATCATGCTAAAAGGGGCATTTCATTTAAAGCATGATATTTTACATTTGGAAAGCCTTATTCACATTTAAGAATCAATACAAATCATTTATGCATAATCATCAAGACAGGACCATGTTCATCATACTAAGTCTAACCAAATCAATTATGCATACTAACATACTTGAAAATATAAACAAGACAACTCCATCATCAAGTATAACTTCATCAAGCATGAATAAGAGTTCACTACAACATAACCAAAGCAAGACAACTATTAATGAACTCTCATTAAGTCCACTAGTGCAATGACTAAGCAAAGCCTCATAACCTTACTCAATCAAGTAAACCTAACAAGAACCATAACCAATGTCCAACTTCACATATCATATCATTAAGAGTACATAACATCATACTTTGGCAATATACACCAATCACGTATTCATAAGTGAATTAAACATCATAAGGTACCATCAACATGTAAGATCATCATATACATATCATTTACATTTATAAGCATACTCATACATAAGAACAACCTCCTAAGGCTTCCCTCAAGGCAAGCTAGTGCAAGGCCTAGGTAGATTCCCATACCCCTACCTAAGCTAAGTCAAACCTCTTAAGTCACCCTAGTTATTGTGTACTTCATTTTAGTTTAGTGAACACTTACCTTAACAAACATAGACCACAAGAGCTAAGTTTTGGATCTGTTGTTGTGAAACCTTACATCGATGGAAGGTGGTCTACCGGCCAAAATAGAACCAAACATAAACATAGTTTTCTAGGTGGATCCTCTAGCTAGTCTTCCTATGGGGGTAACATAGTTAAGGAACAAAGAGATAGGTATGAAATCTCTACATGCCTCATGGAAATTGGAGCCTCATCTCATGAGAATTCATAGGGTGAGTATCCCTAATAGGGGAGTCGACACCTCATGTGGAACTATAGGGTGAATCATCCTCTACGAAAGTCAACACCTCCCATTGTCAAGTTCTCTTGGTGCTAAGCTAACGTCCCTTTTGAAATATCATTAAGTCATCCATTATTATCAAAACTTAGTTTAGGTCACGTTCTATCCCTTAGATAGTCATCATCATCATAGATCAATAAGAATTGCATGAGTACTTTCCTTTTATTACAATTCATACATGTGAGGATAGCACATTTACATAATCACATCATGATAAGACACATTGGTAAGTCATCACCATCCTTATAACATTTACATATTAGCCAACACCTCACAAACCATAGTTAAGATATTTCAATACAACATCATATTAACCCTATCAATCCTAACATAAGGTATACTTCAATACAACAGCATCACTTAATCACAAGCAACCATAATTGAAGTAAAGAGTTGAGATCACAAGACATACCAAGTCTCCTTCATAAGTCAACATCAAGGTCTTACCATCAACCCTCAAACTCAACCCAACACTGGGTGTAATATCATCACACAATAGTAACCAACATGATCCATCACTAGTTCATAGCTTAAGATTAGAGACTTAGGTCAAATTCACAATTTACTTCATAACCTAGATCAATTACTCAAGAACTAGCATGGTAGGACTACAATTCATCTTAATCTATTCATAAATTAGCACAATAACATCATAGGATAGTAATTCACACATTAACCAAGCCAATTACATCAATACTAGATCGTTCAATTCATTATCATAACCTAGGTTAAGGGGAAAAGGTGATATTCTTCAAACTAGACCAATCCATAAATAGTAGTGTAATATAGTAATAATTCATCATAATATAATCAATAAAATCAAAAGACATCATAAACAAATCAAATTGAAAGATCAATTTCGAGATTGGAAGAGACCTACATGAAAACTCATCTTTTGAAATTAATTTGAAGGAACCCTTTGGGGAAAGAGATCCCAAAGGTGAAAGGAATCTCATACCTTGTTGATTGATGAAGTTTGATGGAGAAACATTTATATTTAGAATCCCTAGAACCCCTTGACCTTGACTTCTATGGTGTTCTTCAACTTGGGAGAGAGAAAGAAGAGAGGAGGAAGAGAATTTGTGTTTGGGAATTATGAAGGCTTAGGTTAGTTTAATTACCTTAGGGACTTTATATAGGTTGTTAACTAACTTAATTAGACCTAACTTTACCACTAACTAATTAACTAACCACCTAATTAATTAACTTAACCAATCTAAGAAAATGCAGCAAATTAGTGGTCTCAAAGACGAGACCACATCGACGCCTCGTTCGTCAATCGACGACCGTAGGACCCTCCATCCTATTGGTCCGTTGTTTTTCTTAGAGAATGGTCAAAATCCAGTCTTTTTCAAATATGCTAAGCGTCCATCGACGGAGGCAATTGACGCCTCGTCGATTGGACCACGATCCGTTGGTGGACACTGCCTTGAGAAGTTTTTGACCCAAGTTGCAAGGGTCCTCCTCAAGGGCCCTTGGCTGGTCCTTGGGGAATTGTACCCAGACGTTTAGACTATTAACTAACTCTAATATGTGTTAGAAACCTTTCCACAAAATATCATCATTTTCCGACTCTTAAAACTTAGTCAAATAGGCTAAGGCACACTAGCATCTCATTGAACTAGTTTTCGGACGTCATGGACGTTCTTTGACGTTTTGATTTCCAAACTTCCTAAAAGACTTATAATTATTATTTATGACCTTAAAACAGTGTCTAAGCCTTTGACACCTATGTTAGGCTGTAGGACACATCTTAGACTTTTGGAGTGTTACAACAAGACCCTCGGTCATCCTAACAACTACAAAATACTAAAGCAAATAAAGGGATCCTCTAGAAAGCAATGAGGCTTGCCATACGACACCGGATGCTAAATTGGATCAACAAGGTACTGAATCTTTCTCCTGATTACATGCATCTTTATCATAAGACGATGCATACCAACTAGCATCAGTATACTAAACGTATGAGTATGCGAGTTGGAATGATAAACCAGCCAGGAGCTTGAAAGGGATTTGAAAGAAACACTTATCTTGCTTAACTCAACTTAACTTAACTGAACTCATTTCAATATAAAGAATTTTAAAACAAGTCCAAATAAAAAAGCCTTTAAAACATTGATAACAACTCTGTGTATTTAAACATACAATATAACTCTGAAATTTATATAAAAATACAATTTACTCAATGTATATGAGAATATAAAATACTATTGTGAGAGTTTTGTCTAGCTGAGAACCATCACGTAAGAGCTATTGTGATGAAAAATGTTTTGCCTCACGCTGTCAGGGTCGTCCTATACCTTGCCAAGTGCACAGAACCTAAACGTAACAACCCTAAAAATGAATAAGATAAGAAATGCTTAATGGGTCAAGAAGCTTGCGATTAGACCAAGGTTCACACGGATTGATACGCGTAGAACCAGACCTCAGAACCCTTACTACGACCAAGCTCAACTAACTCGGGAGTTAGTTGAGCTTGGAAAGGTTGGAACCAACCAAGTAAGACTCTCGAAAATGAAGATTTAATCGAAAGAGTCTTTACCGGACTTAAAAAGAATAAATATTAAGTTTTGAGGGTCTAGGGGTAAAATGGTCTTTCACCAGGCTGAGGGTAAAATCGTAATTACCCTAAATATATATATATATATATATATATATATATATATATATATATATATATAATTAATTAATTATTTAATAAGATGGAGGGGCAATGTTGGGAGAGAGAGCCGAATTTGAGCTCTAGGAGTGGAGTCTTGCTCCACCCGGGTTCGAACCTAGGTGGAAGCAATGATTTAAATTGCTTTTATTAAGATGTATAATTAATTTAATTAATTAATGTTTATTAGCTGATTTAATAAAAAGGAAAATCAGATTTTTAAATATTAAGGAGAGTCCTTAATTGACTAAGTCATCCCCTAATCCTAAACAACTACACACACGTTTCACTCTCTCTCACGTTCATCACTCTCTCTCTCACGTTAGTTCTGCCAAAAACAACAAAAAAATCAGAAAACACATCAAGAGTTCTTCACACTTGAAGAACTCACATGAAATTTTAAGAAAAAACAAGTAACCAAAAACGTTAAGGCAAGAGAGATTTCCGTCGAGTTGGTGGTGGAACTTTAGGTGAGTTTGGGCGTGATTTGGAGGAGTTCTCGGGCAGCAGCTTCAAGCTTGAACAACGTCAAAAGGTATGGGTTTCTCTCCTGGAATTCTTTCTCCAAGAATACTTTCCTTCGAACGTTTCTCAAACTCTTGAAACTAAGGTTGTTCCCCTTCGTATGTCCTTGTCCTTAGCTCCCAAACGAATTCGTAGGATGGGTATGTTGTGCTGCTAGATTTAGGCATGATTGACGTATTTATATTAAATGTGAACATGTTTTATGTGCGGGAAATCACGATAATGATCATCAAAATATGACCGGAAAAGTTGATGTATATATGTGTATGGGGCAGTGTTTAAGTCACTGTTTTGGGGTGTATAAGTCACGTATTTCTTGTGTATTTGATGTGTGTAATGTGTGTGTAATGTGATGTTCATTGTAATGAAATATAGTGGATTGAATAACATTCTTTTAGCCAAATGAATCTATGAAAGATGCGCCCAAAAAAAAATATGTTGAAATGATTTAAGAATGCACCTTAAGAATCATGTGTAATTTGATGAAAAAGGTGTAGAAAAATCGTGGAATAAATTTCCAGAACCTGGAAATAGGCTCTAGAAGAAATCTGGAAATTTTGGACGTCAAAAAAATTAAAAAAAAATAAGTGAGGCCCGCAGGGATCGAACCCAGGACCTCACTAAAGCTTGCCTAACAAAAAAAAAAAGAGAGGCGTTAGGCGGGGCTCGAACTGGGGCAGTGAAGCAGCGAATTTCGCCAGGCAAAAAGGGAAAAAATAAATGGGGTCGTGGGGGATCGATCCCACGCCCCCTCAGCGAATGCAGAAAATTAATAAAAAGAAAAGGGGTCATGGGGAATCGATCCCACGCCCCTCAACGCCTGTAGTAATAAAAATTAAAAAAAAAAAGGGTTGTGGGGGATCGATCCCACAACCCCTTGGTCAGTAGCAATTAGGAGCATAGGAGAAGGATAGAAAAATCAAAAAAAAATAAATATGGGGTCGTGGGGAATCGATCCCACGCCCCCCAGTAAGCTGTAGCAGCGTCCAAGAAGAAGGAAAAAATGAAAATAAAAAGATTGTGAGGCGTGGGAATTGAACCCACGACCTCTAGGTAGCCTGCGAAATTGGAGAAAAATAAAGAGAGGTTGTGGGGGTTTGATCCCACAACCTCTTGGTCCATGCGAATTGGACAAGAAATTTAAGATGAAAAGTAAAAGGGGTTGTGGGGGTTCGAACCACAATCCTTCGGCCAACCTAAAAGCAAAACTAAGTAGACAATTAATCCTTCGATGTTAATGTTGGGATTTAATTTAGAGTTCCAATGTTATGAATATTAGAAATAAAAATCAATGAAAAATATAGATGATATCCAAGTGACTCAAATTTGGGTTTCCTTGCCCAATCTTCCGTATTGATACATAAGTCATAAGTGAAAAAAATATCCAAGAATAATGCCATCTATTTAGATCAAAATTAAGATCTTCGCATATATACAAGGTACATAAGTCTTGTACTACATAATCTTAGGAATGTAAGAATAACTTAACGAACTATGAATGAAACCCCATGGCTTGTATGTATAGACACATAAGTCTAACATACGTTCAAAAATAAGTGAACCTAAGATGTATGTAATGAAATGATGAACCCTAGGAGGGCTAAGTATGAATGTAAGATACACTAAGTGACCAAGTGCATTGGTATATGATGAGATGAACTATGAAATGATGAAATGAACATTCACGTAATAAGAGGTGAGTAACTATGAAAAGAAAAGGTGCTAATGATGAAGAATGTGGTGACAACATGATGTGAGGCTAATGTAGATGATGAGAGCAATCTCAAATGAGCCTAAGTAAATGTTACCAATACGTACTCACCTATGAGAGTGTAAGATAATGAAGAGACCAGTCTCTACGAACACTCTAATAAAAGTATTGAGCTTAACACACTTAATACTAATTATGAGATGAGAAATCATCTAATGAGCTATGATGTCCTCATACTAGAAGCCAGCTTCCATGACGTATGAGATGAATGTAATGGAACTTTATACTGAGAACCGATAGGCTAGCTATGAGCGGTGATGCCTTCTTTCGGGAAGGGCGAAGGTTCACATAACTCTCATGAGATGAGACTGTCCGGCTTGCCGGGTATGGGTCTCCATACATCTCCTAGTCTTTGAACCTATACTGCCAATATAGGGATCTTGCGGGGTTAAATTACCTTGTACGCTAGCATGTTATTGGATCACTTTGGCCGGTGATTCCACCTCTTTTTGGTGTGGGGGAGACACTGGATTTCATGATGCTCACATGATCTATGTCGGTTAAAGTTAAAGTTTCCAATGAATGGATGAGGCCAGCCTTAGATGAAGCACATAATGAAATGAATGATACCAAAGGTGCTAGGATAGGATAATCAAGAGGTGATCTAGACTCAGGTAATGACATTAGGTAATTCTTGATCATTGCACAGCAAGCCCGATGAAAGTCTTAAACTACACCCTAGGTATAGCTGGTGTTCACATTGGCTTATGAATGAAATGAAATGATGTACGTATGAATGAATGAAGCAGAGTCTGTGTTTGCTAATGAAGACTCCCTAGTTGAGGTCCTATATGTTGAGACCTCATTTTGGAAAGTCTTAATGTCAAGTCCATGATTCCAAGGTCTCATGGCATATGAATGAATAATATGAAAGAAGATATGTGTTACATGTTATATGCTATGATATGTGCTATATGAAGATGTTATGTGTTGTGTGCAATACGATATTTATAATGATGCATGTTACTCTCATGGCATGACCTTCCTAACCCAATTTGGAAAGTTCACTAACTTTCCTAATCTCAATTTGTCAAGTCCACTGACTTTACTTCCAAAAATCATGTTGTTAGGAAAGAGCTATTCTTTCTCATGCATGTCCGTGGTGTGTTCTTGCATATACCCATACTTAGTACAAGTGTGTACTAACCCTATACATCTATACTATTTTAGGTGCAGGCACAGGTGGGCGATAGAGCTTCAGGATCATTGTTGCAGCTATCCGGACGTCAGTATTCATCCGGAGTTTGGTAGGTCCTCATGCTTTCGAGGATGCTACTGTTTACATTCTAGCTTAGTTTTAGAGTTGAGTTAGTGGAGCATGTTCCACTAGCGTTTCTTTCCTATTTTTATTCAGACTTTATATTGGTGCCATTTTGGAAAATATACACTTAATACTTATTGATCTATTTCTTTCAGTTGCTTATCTCTTAATGTTAGATGATTGATGGTGAAAAAGTATGAAATGATAAGAATGTTTAACAAGTATGTTAAGGAAACAAAAAGTTTCAAATTTTCCGCTAAAATTAACCTAGAGGAAGTATAAATGACGTAAGTAGGCTTGTGTGCGACCTCTGAGAGGTCAACGATGCCGGTCTCGTCTGGGGTCTAGATTCCAGTCGTGACACTAAAATACTAAGTGCATCAACTAGTATGCTAAAAAAACACTAAAGAAATCATCTAATAAGTATTACCCTTTTCTACCCATGATGGCTACATGGTTTATGGGGGTTGTGAGTTGCCTAAACCCTCCCCAATATCGGTGCTCAATACTACTTCCAGAATATGATACTAGCTCATATATTAAAAAACATACTTCTTCCTGTGATTTGAGATAATTGCTCAAAAACTTAGCTCAATCGCTACCTTAGGAATCATAGTTTCCTCTCTTGATTCATTTAGAAAGCGATTACTCTTTTCTGAAAACTAGCTCAAAAGATCTTTTGGAATTTAAGGTTTCCTTTCTTGTTTAAATGTGAAAACATTTAAAACCCTTTGGAAATACATAGTCCCCATATACTTTTGAAGAAATGAAATTCAACCTTTACTCTTTACTCAACTTGAACTTAAGTCTTAAAACAAAAATAAAACATTTGGAAAAGACTTCTCGAAAACTTTAGGAACTTCTCTTGACTTGACTCTTACTTCTCTTGACTTTAATCTTAACTTTCCTTGAATTGAATTATGGATTCAAGGTTCATAATCTCATGTTTATGGATGATTTCATGATGTTTAGATGTACCTACGAGTGTTGGAATCAACTAAGAAATATAGTTACTTTGCTAAGGAACTAGTATGAAAAGATGGGGAACGAATTGGGAGATCTGGCGTCCCTGGCGCTCCGAGAGGCACGCGGCACTAGCCCTCAAACTTCAAAGACAGACTTGGGGCACTATGTCTTGTGCGGAATCCTAGAGGTCATATATTAGAGGTTCCTCTTTGGGTCTATGAGGGGCGTGACGCCCCAAGATGTTCCCCAGGGGTTCGACGACTTTTCTCCTCCGTCTTTCATCTCTAAACCCCCTATACTCAATTGGTTCTTTCCCCAAATACATAGAATCATCAATACCGTCAATAAACATCATACTCTACTAGAAAACACAACTCAAAACATGAATTCAAATCAAACAACTCCTGAACAGTTTCAACGAATCAAGAATTCAATAGAACTTCAACAAATCCATCAAGAACTCAATTTCTAAACTTCCAGAACTAAAATTCACAAAAATTAATCATGATTGGCGCTTGGGTTAACAAACCCATCGCTATGTTATATTACATACCTTGTAGGGATCACCCCTTGACGAAATCTACAAGCTAAACTCGATAATCTTGATGAATCTTTCTTCTCTTCTCCTGTCTCCTCTTCTTTTCTCATTTATCTAAACCCTAGCATAATTTATAAAATCATAAACTAATCTAATTCTGATTAGACTCTAACTTAATTACCAAAAATGAAATAAAATAATTGGTCATGGAAAAGACCAAATTACCCTTTCAAAATACGGATTGGACTTTCCTTATTCCAACAAGCCAACTTGCAAAGGGCATAACTCACTCATACAAACTCAGAATCATACAAACTGAAAAGATCATTCGAAAATATTTCCAATAATATCTGGAAGTACCCCTAACTCATCCTGAGCTAGAAGTTATGTCCATTTGAAGTTGGACAAAACTCAACTTATTCTCACTTAACAAATTGTTTTTCAGACTTTTCATTCTCTCCAAAAATGACTATTTCCAATTATTAGTTTTTTCCTAGTTATTTCAATTTTGTGAGATGTTACAGGTATAGATATTAAGGGTGTCCAATCACTGACAAGAAACTTGTATTGAAAAATAGATAAGCTTCGACTGTAGCTTCTGATTACTAGTTAGATGAATTGGTTTGTTGCCCTAAAATTCATATTTTGAAATCTTCTAATTTGTAGATTATGAATTTGGGTCTTCTCCATTTTTCAATATAGATCTAAATTTCGTTGGTAAATCTTGTCTTGAAATGTGTATGATCTTACTAGTACCTACATGCAACTAAACTGGATTGAGGAATTTTGATGAATCAAAGGAAGTATGCCTTAGAGATGATAAAGAAAGTAGGTCACACTAGATCCAAGTCATCCTGGACATCAACACAGAACTGTCAACTAAATACCGCATTAGCATTAGTGTTTTACTAGTGTTGTAACATTGTTTTATTGCTCACAATTTGATTAGGATTAGGTTTGTTCAATTTATTCAAGTGTTAGTTTTATTAGTTGTCGTTATTTTTTCCTGCATTCTAGGAGTTACTATAGGCTAATTTTGTTTATTCCTACAGTATAAAAACTCTACAAGAGTCTCGTCAAATAAATATAGTTTCTTCTACTTTATTTTTCTTTCGTTATATGGTATCAACGCCATAATTACTCTAAAGAGTAATTCTTTTTCTCACCGTCAATGGCTCCCTCCAACCTAGTTGCGAATGTTGAGTCTTCTCCTATCCTTAAACATGTGACTCACTTCAACCCAGCCTCTCAACATTACATTAAGTTGTATAGCAGCCACAACTTCACAGTTTGGGCAACTTAGATTGCCATGCTACTTCATGGGCGCCATGACCTCTATGGTCATCTTGACGGCACCACATTGTCTCCTCCGAAAACAATCGTCACTAACGCTACTGAAACTTCAAATCCCAAGAGTACAAAGATTTGTTTTAACAAGATAAACTAATTCAAAATGCGCTTATGGCCTCGATTGATGCCACAATTGCATCTATTTTCGCTTCCACTAACAACTCCAAAGTTGCCTAAGATCTAGTCAGTGCCTAGTGGAAGAGCTTTGTCCAAATAGTGTTGATGAAATTACTTTTAATAGATAAGCAGTTAAAAATACAAAACACACTACAACATCCTTATGAAATTTATATTTCACCCAAATTTAATCCAAAGGTGATTGACTTTATCGATGGAATGAAACAAACAAGAACTTTATATAACATTGAAGACATAGAATAATGATAATATCAATGGAAAAGACAATTTTGACAGAATACCTGATGACCTAGAGAAATTCTTAGAATTTCTCGATTATTAGCGTTTCGTTCTTGAGGTCCAATACCACCGCACTCGACCTTACTTTAGCGAATATTTCCAGAACTCAGACCATCTTCCGGTAACTGCGGCTAGTAACATGAGCTAACATTATAAAAGCCATTACAATTTGCCGGAGAATTTCCAAACAAGAAATTGGCCAGGGTGAAAAAAGAAAAAATATTGAAGTACTAACAGAATTATAAGTTAGAATGGTAGTTCAACCTCCATTGTATATGATCACTGTAAGGGTACTTTGGGCATATATTCGAGAAATTTCAGTGATACAAGAAATCAGTGAAACTTTGAAATCTTTGTTGGTATGCCCCAAAAGATCGTCCCTAACCATTTTTAGTAAGGACTCAAATTTCTGACAAAAAGAAAATGGGAAAACATTAAGCCATAAATTTCAAGAATTTAAAAGAAAAAAAAGGATTATCGATTCCATTTTCCAGTCCAAAATCATTATAGTAGAACACAAATTCCCGCTTTAATCTCATATTTTTGTGATTTCATCTCATTCAAATAAAAAAAAATATTTTTTTACCTGAAGAGTTTTGAAGAACTTGTCAATGGAAGAGGGAGGGTTCATGAGGCTCATCCTATAACTTGTGAACTCTTCTTCCATCTTTTTCCAGTCAACACCGGAGGAGCCAGAACTACCCATTGCCAGAAGAACTTTGTTTCAAGAACAAGAATTGTAGAAAAAATTAACACTTCAACAAAGAAATACAAAGTAGCAAAATAACACTTATATCAAGAACGGTAGCAATTTGTTTAGTTGTATGCAATGGGAATGTTAGTACCTATGCAAAAATGCAACCAGAGCAAATTGCCAAATGAGGAGTTTCCACTTTCAACTTTGATGTTGAAGTGAAGAAAGGAATTGAAAGTTTTATCCTTTAAGTGTTATTTGGAATTTGAGAACTTTGGGTAATGTCTGAGGTATAATATTGGAAGAGTACCACATGATGGCGCCTTGTAACTTCTTGAAAAATATTCATGTGACTTACACTTGTCCTACGTGAAAATTCATGTGAGATACTCCTGTCCTAACATGAGAATTCACGTGAGACGTCCTACACGACAATTCATTGGAGATGATCTTTTCCTAACATGCCAATTCACGTGAGATGCACTTGTCATTATTGACAATTCAAATGAAATACACTCATCATAAATGAAAATTCATACACTCGTCCTATATGATAATTCGCGTGAGGTACTCTTGTCCTACAACAATTGATTTAAAATATTTACATAGGACTTGTGTATTTACTAGTTTAACTATATACATATTTAAATATATTTATCTACATTCAAAGTTAAAAGACATAAAAATCAATTTGCAAATTAAAATCTTGTTTATATTATTTTATATCACAAAATAGGTAATTTGTTTGTTTTCGTTGCCTCAGAAATTATGCATCTTTTGTCTGCACAACTTTTAAGGAAGCGGAAACAAACCAATTGATTGCACAACTTCCGATGCAGCGGAAACAAACCAATTACCTAGCAATGTGGACAAAAGATGCACAATTTATGAGGCAGCGGAAACAAACAAATTACCTGCACAACTTCTAAGGTAACGGATATATAGGAGGATATGAAATAAGAGATGAGATTGAGGAAAAAAAAAAAAGAAGGGCGTAAAATCGGGAAAGGAATATTTCGCTTAGGTTGGAATTTGAACTTGTAAACAGAATATAATCGGAGCTCCACTAGCCAACGGAAGCTTCATTAGCCAACAGAAACAACAGCAGAAATCAAGTCCAAGGAGAATAGTTCACAGAAAATCCCTAAGCCAATTCTCCGAGTAATATCTGAAACTTCCATTTTGGGAAAGGAAATTGTTCTCATGCTACTATTGTTGATGTCACTCTCCTTTTACGACCTTCTTTTTCTTTTTCCCCAATCTTATCTCTGATTTCACAACCTCCTATATATCCGATTGTGCACATAATTTGTTTGTTTCTACTGCCTCAGAAATTGTGCATCTTTTGTCCACGTTGCCAGGTAATTGGTTTGTTTTCGCTGCCTGGGAAGTTGTGCAGGTAATTTGTTTGTTTCCACTGCCTCAAAAGTTGTGCAGACAAAAGATGCATAATTTCTGAGGCACCAAAAACAAAAAAATTACTTGTTTGGTAATATGAAATAATATAAACATGCTTTTAGTTTGCAAATTGTTTTATGTCTTTTAACTTTGAATGTTGATAAATATATTTAAATTTGTATAAAGTTAAACTAGTAAATACATAAGTCCTATGTAAATAATATAAATCAATTGTTGTAGGAAATGTGTACCTCGTGTGAATTGTCATATAGAACAAGTGTATTTCATATGAATTGTCATTTATGATGAGCGTATTTCAAGTGAATTGTTATTAAGGACAAGTGTAACTCACGTGAATTGGCATGTTAGGACAAGAGCATCTCCGATGAATTGTCGTGTAGGACGAGTGTATCTCACGAGAATTCTCATGTTAGGACAAGAGTATCTCAAATGAATTGTCACGTAGGACATATGTAAGTCACATTGATGTTTTTAAAGAAGTTATAAGGCACCACAATGTGGTACTTTTTCATTATTATACCTCAGACATTACCCAAAGTTCTCAAATTCCAAATAACATTTAAAGGATGAAACTGTGAATTCCTCTTATCAGTTCAACATGCCAATTCCTCTCATCAGTTCAACATTAAAGTTGAAAGCGAAAACTCCCCATTTGGAAATTTACTCTGTTAGCACTATTGCATATGTACTAACGTTCCCATTGAATACAACTAAGCAAATTGCTACATTTCTTGGTATAAGTGTTATTTAGCTACTCTACATTTCATTGTTGAAGTTTTAATTTTTGCTATAGTTTTTGTTTTCGAGATAGAGTTCTTCGGGCAATGTCTAGTTTTGGCTCCTCCTGTGCGGACTACAAAAAGATTGAAGAAGAGTTCACAGCTTATGGGATAAGCCCCGTGAATCCTCCCTCTTCCATTGGATGAGTTCTTCAAAATTCTTTGGGTAAGAATCTTTTTTTATTTGAATGAGATGAAATCACAAAAAAATGAGATTGAAGTGGGAATTGTTGTTCTACTATAATGATTTGGACTGGAAAATGGAACAAATAATCCTTTTCTTTTATGTTAAATTCGTGCAATTTATGGCTTACTGATTTCCCCTTTTCTTTTTGTCAGAAATTTAAGTCTTTACTAAAAATGGTTAGTCAGGACCCATTTGATTTGACTACAAGTGCAATTCAACCTGTAATGAAAGTATTGGTTAGGGACGAGCTTTTGGGACATACCAACGAAGATATCAAAGTTTCAATGAATTCTTGTATCACTGAAATTTCTCAAATATATGCCCCAAAGTACCCTTACAACGATCATAGACAAATGAAGGTTGAACTATACCATTCTAACTTATCTTTTAATATTTTTTTCTTTTTCTACCCTGGACAATTTATTGTCAAGAAATTCTCCGACAAATTGTAATGGCTTTCAAAAGGTTAGCTCATGTTACTAGCCGCAATTACCGAAAGGTTGTTCTAGTTCTTGAAATATTCACTAACGTAAGGTTAATTGCAGTGGTATTGGACCTCGAGAATGAAACACTAATAATCGAGATATTTAAAAGTTTTCTCTAGGTCACCAGGTACTATGTTAAAATTCTCTTTTACATTGATATTATCATTATTATATGATTCTTCACACCTCTTTTTAGAACAAATCTCAAACTCGCATCTTCAGCCTCCATCACCATCTAAGTCGGGTCAGCAAGGATAGCAACAAATTATTGACTACCTGCTTTAGGTTTGATTTCTATATGATGAACTCGCCACAGACGATTCACCGGTCATTAACGAAGAACTTGTAGTGAGATTATTTAGTGGCCTTGTCCCGGAGTTCCTCGAGATTTCAGCAGCAATACGGGCACATGATTTTTCCATCAGCTACACTAAACTTTTAGATGAACTTCTTGATCACGATGTTTTCCTGAAACATGTGGACCAAAAAGGACCACCACTCAGATGACCGCTGCAACTGCTCAACGTGCCATATATTTACAATCATCCTTACGTAATACTCGACGCCCACCCAACAACAACTGGCGTCTCCCAACTAGACAGCCCGATCACAACACCACTCCCCAAGATTTTAACAACAGTTCTCAATGGATTAATTTCCCACACCAACCCTCACGAGTCCGTTGTTAGCTTTCTGACAAATTTGGGCATAGGACAAATGTATGTAGGTCCCGATACCATAACTACTTTGATAAAAAGGCTAAGTTTGTTGCCCATACAGCGGCACATGACTCCTAGATTGTCAATTCGAGTGCATCTCACAACATTACCTCTGATCCACCTCCATGCACAATGTTGAGGACTTCAAAGGGATGGAGGACGTGATGATGGGTAATGGTAATGTGATTCCAATTGCTCAAACAGGGACTACTCATTTTTTTGCATCAAATAATGCATTTACACTCTCTACTATTTATATGCTTTTGCTATCAAGCGCAAGCTTCTTTCAGTTTCTCAAATTTGCAAAGACAACATAACCTCAATTGAGTTTTTTCATTCAATTTTCTTGTGAAGGATGTGACTATGGCAACTCCTCTTTTGTGAGTCTCGAATAAAGCAAGACTCTACGGTTGGCCATCGCCAACCATCAATGTTGTTGTTACCAATCCTTCCTTACATCTGTGGAATCGAAGATTGGTTCAGCCCCATTCTCAAGTTTTATATTGCATTCTCAATCATTTTAGTCATTCTTATTCTTTGAAAGATAAATTCACTTATTTTAATTTGTGTTGTTTCAATAAAGCCCAAAGATTTCCATTTTCTTCAAACAAATTGTCCAGCAAATAGCCACTAGAAACACTTTATAGTGATCTATGGGGACCTTCCCTAGTGCTTTCAATTGATAAAACATTATTATTGTATTTGTGTCGATCAGTATAGAAAGTACATCTGGTATACACACTGAAAAACAAAATTGAAGTTCAACAAATTTTTCACCACTTACATCATGTTCTTTAAAAAATAAAATTGATTCAAAAATACTTCCTCTTTACACTGATGGAGGAGGCGAATATCAAATACTTCACTTATATTTTCATTCTAATGGCATACAAAACCTTGTTTCTCCACCATATACGCCTCAACGGGTTGCCGTGGCTGAAAGACGTCATCGTCACCTAGTTGAGACAACTAAAACACTACTTCATCAAGTTGCCTTACCATCCGACTTTTGTTCGTTTTCCAGTAATCATGTCTATCTCATCAACCGTCTAACCACCAGAACCATTAATAATAGGCCACCATTTGAAGTTCTCTTAAATGACAAACCAACTTACACATTTCTCCGTATTTTTGGTTGTTCGTGCTACTTGTGGCTTCGACCATATGCCAAAAATAAATTAGAATTGTGCTCCAAACCTTCTGTGGATCTATGTTTCTCCATTACTCATCATTCCCATCAATTTTTGACCCTACAAGTTCCAAACTTTTTCTCTCTCGAGATGCAAAATTTTGTGAAAATGTTTTTCCATTTGACAGTAATTTTTTACTTGAAATAGATATTTTCTTCTTTAACATGGGAAAACATTTCTTTTCCAAATGAGTCTAACCTTGTCTATCATCAAGACTTTACCCATGTTATTAATACCACCCAGTTTCCCCCTACTATTCCACTAGTGCGCAATACACACAAAGATGCATGCTCAATTTGTGCCGCTCAGGAGAGCTACTCGCAGGCAGATCACTCCAAGACTCAGGAACTAGCAAATACCCCCACTACTTCCTTAAACTCTTCTTCTAATAGACATATATAATCCCCTGTTGGTAACCCTCGGTCTCATTTTGTTTTCCAGAGCCAACCACTTTTCTGCTCTACTTGTCCTATCTCCATAAATCGACGTCCGCCAATTAATCACGTCTATCGGCATCGACCACCCTCATCATCTGCTCTACAAACCCAATCTCTCAATTTACCTTCCCCATTTGAACCTATCGTTAACATTCTACCTATACCATAATGTATTGTGGTAACGAGGTCGCAAATGTTTAAGCGCCGAAAAATCATTGACTACACTTCCAAAATGAACCAGCATGCACCATCTATCCTTGTAACCCCCAAGCAAGCGCAAAAATTGCCATATTGGAGAGACGCTATGAAGGCTGAATTTCATGAACTAATGAATAACCAGACTTGGGACGTGGTTCCATCAGATGATGCCCGGACTATTGTCCCTTGTAAGTGGGTCTTTTGAATTAAAACTAAGGCTGGTGGCTCCATTGATAGGTACAAAGACCGTTTAGTGGAAAAAGGGTTCACTCAAAGACATGTAGTCGGTTTTCACAATACCTTCAGTCCAGTGTTTAAACCAACCACAATTTGAATGGTTCTTACACTTGATGTACAGATGAATTGGTTAGTGCATCAACTAGATGTCAACAATGATTTTCTTCAAGAAACTGTTCAAGAAGATGTGTGTATGAGTCAATCTCCTGGAAGACACCGATCATCCCAACTTTGTATGCCATCTCAAAAAGGCATTCTGTTACAACAAAAAGGAAGAATAACTTCATATCTACTAGGTGTAAATAGTAGGAAATCGCAGCAGTAAATTGCTACAGAACATCTGAAAGTGAAGAAGAAGACTTAAGTTTATAAAGTTCATTTTTCTCACTTGATGTTTCATTAAATATGGCCTACTTATAGATAAAGAGTGATAATTACAACCACATAATAAGAAAAATGTCTCACACCAAACTATCTACATATGTGGCTCACTAACCACCACTCATTTAAAATCATGACTACATATCTTACCAACCTAGGAATTTCTAGACAAATCTTAGTTTTGTAACATATCTACTACAAAATATCTCCAACCTAGGAGTTTCTAGATAAATTTTACTTTTCAAACTTCTTAGTGGAAAGAGCCTTGGTAAGATCACGCTGCTGATCTGCACTGATGCAATGCACCAACTTAATTTCACAATTCTTTTTCAGCATCTCTTAAAGCATGAAACCTTATGTTCATATGCTTTGTTTTTCCATGTTGCCTCGGATTTTTAGCCATCACAATGCCTAATTTGTTGTCCACATAGATCACTATTGGTATTTTCAGAAATTAATTCAATTTAACAAGATATTTCATAACCAAATTACTTGATTTGTAGGAGATGCAACAGCCACATACTTGGCTTCTGCTGAAGATTGTGCTACAATATCTTGCTTTTTCGTGCTCCAAGAAAAAATGTCTGAACCAAATGAAAAATAGTAACAAAAAGTTCTTTTGTAATCATCCAAACATCCACCCCTATCACTATCTGATTCTCCACATTTCTATACCAGATTCCATAATTAATTAATTGCCCCTCTAATCTACCTTAACACCCTTTTGGCGGCTCCAAAATGCTTAGTGCTGGGACTTTGCATATATCGAGATAACAAACTGACAGCGAACATTATGGCTATCCCAGAAGCTATTAGAAACAATAGACTTCCAATAAGACCTCTATAAACTTTCGGATCTGCACTCTCTTCGCCATCATCCTTCATTAATTTTTCATTCACAACAAATGGAGTTGCAATAGCTTTGCACTTGTCAAGCTTGAACCTTTTAACAGATTCAAGGCATATCTCTATTGGGACAAGAAAATTCCGTCACAAGATTGAGATATCTCCATTCCTAGGAAAGACTTCATTTCTCCTATATCGGACATCTCAAAAACTATTAGCACTTCCTTTTTAACTTCTTAAACCGCAAGAGGACTCTCACCTGTAATCATAAAATAACATACATAAATTGATATCATAGTCACATCACACCCACTTGCCTTTTGAAGTAAAAAGTAGGCTCATTTAGGATTCTATTGAATCCTAGAGACAACAAATGAGAATCCATCCTACTATACCAAGCTCTTGGGGCTTTTTTTAGACCATAGAGAGCCCTTTTAAGTTTGTACACCTTGTCTTCTTCACTTACAACTGTAAAACGTTCAGGTTGTTCAACAAAAATGTCTTCCTCAAGCAATCCCTTGAGAAATGGATTTTACATCCAAATTGAAGATTTTCCATTTGTATTCTGCTGCCAGAGAGACTAGAAATCTTACTGTCTCATGTCGCACAACAGGTGCAAACGTTTCTCCAAAGTCCACTCCAGGATGCTAAGAATAACCTTTGACTACAAGTATAGTTTTATGCATGAAGATGGATTACTACAAGTCTAGCTTTATTCTTGAAGATGGAGCCATCTGGATTGAACTTTGTTCGATGCACCAATTTGACACTGATATCATTCTTCTCTTTTGGCCTATCAAACAACTCCCAAGTATCATTTTTATTAATCATGGAAAGTTCCTCCTCCATTGCTGAAATCCACACTTTGTGGTTTGCTGCTTCTTCAAACGCTGATGGTTCAACAAGAGAAAAATTATATTTCTCATAAACTTCTAGTAGTGATTTGGTCTTCAAAACAGGATAGTTTGTAGTTAATTCAACATCTGAATTGTTTTTTGTTTCAACACTAGGACGAGAGGAAGTATTACCTTTTTGTTAATTTGGAGTTGCAACTTAAGTACTCCCACCTTGGTTCTTCACAACTGTATCTCGATCCCAATCATACTGGCTAGACTCATCCACTACAAGATCTCTGCTAACAACACTGTCTTATTACTAAGATTGTACACTTTGTTTTCTTTTGAAACTGTGATATATCCCAATAGAATACACAGTTCTACCTTGCTATCTAATTTGCCTCTTTTAGCATCAGGAACATATGAATAGCATACCAAACCAAATACCTTCAAGTGTCTTTCAGACGGCTTGATACCCTTCCATGTTGTCATGTCTTGGACTACTCTAGTTGGTAATATATTTAGCAAAAAGACAACGATATTGAGTGCTTCACCCCAAAAGTATTTAGGCATCTTCTTTTCTGCCAACATGCATCTTGCCATTTGTTTTTAAAGATAAATTTTATTTTATTTAAAAATTATTGTTTGACCGTAGAAATTCTAAATTTAAATTGGGGTTCAAATTATGAGTTGTTGTTTAACTCATTTTAAAACTTCTAGTACATTCAAATATGAATATTATTTCACATTTTATAAGACCTATAATTAGAGAGGCGAACCCAGGATTTAAAGGTTTTGGGTGCACCAATATAAACATAGCTCAAATATAAGGTCTAAACTAAACTTAAAATAAAAATAAGCTTAAGCGGGATTCAAACCCTGGTCTAGAGGGTGGTATCTCTACCTTCTACTAATTGCCCAAGAGCAATTCTATGTTTTTTATGGGTGCACTGTTGACTATATCTTACTTTCTACCATTTTTTCAAAATAGATATACATATATGCATATGATTTTTTCGAAGTTACTGGTGCACGTGATACATTCAAATAAAAAAAATTAAAATAATTTAGGACTTTAAATGTATTTATAAATTTTATAATTAGAAGAGAAGTTGTTAAACAACATAGGATCAATCGGTTAATTGATGGATTTAGCCTCCTATTTCAACTTTCTCTATTTATGCTTTGATTCAATTATTTGTCTTACTTTCCTTTTAAGTATGTTATGTATTTTAAAACTATGAAAAAAAGTAATACTATTAATCACAATAATTAACAACTTAATTTTTTCAAAAAAATATATTAAAATTTTTGTTGACTCTGGAATTAGAGGGGAGTAACGTATTGAAGCGAATGTGAGCAGGTTAGGATCAACGGTGATAATTAACAACTTAAAATGTTTGAAAAATATATATTAAAAATTTGATTGAATTTCAAAATTTCACATGTCCCACATAAATTAAGACATAGAAAATAACATATATTCTTTGAAAATTACGTGAGTAACACTATAAATCACAATATTAACAATTCAAAATATTTTAAATGATAAAAATACTTGATTGACTCTTCTAATATCATATGTACCACATAAGTCGAGACAAATAAAATAACATTTTTAAGTCCTAGTCGTTGGAAAATATATAATAAATATGGGGAAATTATAATATCAAAATAATAATAATACAAGAATTAAGATAAATACTATTACAGTATTTTTCTTAACTAATGTATATTTATATAATCCTTGAGTCGTGCTAGGCACTGTCCTAAGAAACTATTTCAGTGGTGTGAAATATTTTCCTAGGATTAAACAAGTCTTCTCTAATTAATTAGAGGACACATGAATCAACATAACATAAATACTACAAAATAAAACAAGTCGGAAGGGGATATTTGAAATGGGCTAAGTCTTACTCTTCACTTGGGTTTTCTTTCCTCAAGACTTCATCAACTTATATAAAGGAGAGTTTAGGCCTTCAAACTTGGAGAAGAGTACAACATTACTTGGAGATAAAGGGAATTAAAGGAAATAAACTTGGGGACAAAGTAGATTAATACTTGGTGATTTAGTTTATGACATATGCACATTAGTCATAAACTTAATGACATAAGTGCTTATGTCATGAACTAAAATGTCTCAAATTCATTTAAAATATCCAACACTAGTCTATCTATTAGTACTCACTCTATTCCATATTTATTCAATTTTTTAGGGTTTTTCATTGTTCAAAGTTCAAAATGAACGTATGATTTTTTTTCCATATTTGTCTTTTCATTTATTGAAGTTTTATATTTTTTAGAAGATAAATTACACTACTTACAAAGTTATATTTTTTATTTCACAAAAAGAAATAATTGAAATTATATTCTTGAATATTTTTCTTACTCCTTCTGTCCCTAATTACTTTTGTACTTTTGAATTATCTTTAGGAAGTTGGACAAATACTTAGAAACACAGGGAGTAATTTGTATGCATTGACTCACAAATTCAGTTACTCTCCAAGTTTCATATAATTAATTGATCACATTCATTTTTACACATATTAGAAAATCATAAATTAGAATATAATTTTGCTTATTCACCCCTCAAAGAACTTCTTGGGAATCATATAATAAATGTGAACATTTTCATAAAGAATTAATTGCAAGGGTAATATATAAAAAATTATTTAGTTCTTTCTTGATTTAGTGAAGTGGACAATTACTCCTTCTGTCAAACAATAGTTATCCATTATTCACTTGACACACCCCTAAAGAAACAATAAATAATACTTCCTCCGTTTCACAAAGAATTGATAACCTAGTTTGACTTGGGACGGAGTTTAAGAGTATAAAGAAGACTTTTGTATCGTATGATCCTAAATTAAAGTTAGGTTAAATGTACAAAATCGCCCTTTGATCTTGTGGTCTTAAACATGCCATGTGAAAAACTGATATTAAAATGTTACCAAAAAAAGAAAGAGGTCATTCTTTTTTAAACAAACTAAAAAGGAACGGAGGTCAGTCTTTTTGAAACGGAGGGAGTATGTTATTACTATTTATCCTTTGACTTCATTAAATTTAATGATTTAAGAAATGTATTAGATGATAAATAATATCTAGTAGCAAAGGTAAAATAAAAACAAAAGGTAAATTATCTCTAGATTTTTTAAATTGGACAAGTATTGTTTGACAATTATTTTTAGAGTCGTTTGAATTGACTAAGAAAAGGTAGTTTTTAAGTAAAAAATAAATAATCAGACTGAAATAACTTTTAAGTTAGTTTTTGACTTTTGAAAGCATTTGGCAAATATAACAAATAACTTAAAATAAGTCAAAAATAACTTAAAATAAGTTATGAAGTGTTTGACAAGGTAAACATGACTTAAAATAAGTCAAAAATGACTTAAAATAAGTCGGAAACCAAAAGTAGGTCTCCCCATACTTATTACTTTTTTGGACTTAAAAGTCATTTTAGTTTGATTTTTATTTTTGACTTGAAAACTACTTTTTTAAGTCAATTCAAACGTGCTCAAAGACTTTAGTTTTTTGACTTATTTTAGGTCTTTTTAAATTTATTTTAAGTCATGTTTTACATTGTCAAACACTTTCTAGCTTATTCTAAGAGCTAGGTGGGAGGTGCTTTTTTTCCAACTTATAAGTCATTTTATGTTGACCAAGTATATTACCTTTTTGCCCTTAATTCTTTTATTATTATTATTATTATTATTATTATTATTATTATTATTATTATTATTGTTATTATTATTATTATTATTATTATTATTTTTTTTTTTTGTTATTATTAATATTATTATTAGTATTATTATTATTATTATTATTTTATTATTCTTATTCTTATTCTTATTCTTATTATTATTATCATTATTATTATTATTATTATTATTATTTTTATTATTATTATTATTATTATTATTTATTGTTATTATTATTATTATTATTATTATTTATTATTATTATTATTATTATAAAAAAAATTTGTGATGATAAAGAAATATGTGAATGATCAGAAATATTATTACTTATGGATGTAAAATATAAATTAGTTTTGTTTTAATTTTTTGAAGTATAAAAACCTTAAATTAATTAACGTTTTATCATGTTAACATTTTAAAGGATATTTAAGACATTTTGATAAAAAAAAAGTGTTTACCAGCACTTATTTGTCAAACACATCAACAACTTTTTTTTCAACTGAAACACTTTTATCCAAACACATGACTACTTATTTTAAAAATAAGTTTCAGCACATTCAAAAGTACTTTTTAAAAGTTGTTTTTTTAAGCCCATCCAAACGGGCTCTAAAGCTGGTCAAATTGACTTAAAAGTCAGTTTTTGACTTATTAGAGTGTTTGACAATTGTTAAAGTAACTTATTTTAAGTCAAAAAAGACTCATTTCAAGCCAAAAGCTAAAAGTTAGGTGAGGGGTTCTTTTTTTCCCAACTTAAAAGTCATTTTATGTTGACCAAGTATATTACATTTTTGCCCTTAATTCTTTTATTATTATTATTATTATTATAATTATTATTATATTATTATTATTATTATTATTATTATTATTATTAATACGGAAAAGGGTCAAAATTGCCCCTGAACTATGTGAAATAGATCACTTATATCCTTCGTAACATTTTGGGATCAAAAATACCCCCGCTGTTATCCTAAGAGACCACAAATACCCTCAAGAGTTAACACCCCAATTTTTTAGTGACGTGGCATGCCACATAGGACTAATCCCTCCACCTAAGCGTTGCCAACTAGGATTCATTCAAAAGAACTAGACCTTTAGCGGCGACAATAGTTGCCACAAAAGCCCAAAAAATCGTCACTAAAAGTTTTTAACATTAAATTCTAATTTTGTATTTTTTTCTTCATTATTTTTTTTAAAAAAAACGCAAATGATATCGATTAAGTAGGAGTTTGAAGACACTGTTTTATTTTTATGCTGTATGAAAATGTATAAAATGTACAATGATGCATTATATAGTAGGAGATGTGAATCGAGAAGTAATTTTCATTATTTTTTGTGATAATATTCGGTGTTTTTAATATTAATATTGCAAGTTATTTATTTTAGAAAATTAGGTTGCGATCGAAAATTAATTATCATATTTTTTTGTTGAAAAAATAGATTTTACTATTAGTCGTCACTAAAAATCACTCATAACCTTTAGTGACATTTTTTGGGCTTTTGTGCCAACTATTGTCGCCGCTAAAGGTCTAGTTCTTTTGAATGAATCCTAGTTGGCAACGCTTAGGTGGAGGGATTAGTCCTACGTGGCATGCCACGTCACTAAAAAATTGGGGTGTTAACTCTTGAGGGTATTTGTGGTCTCTTAGGAAAACAGCGAGGGTATTTTTGATCCAAAAATGTAACGAAGGGTATAAGTGATCTATTTCACATAGTTCAGGGGCAATTTTGACCCTTTTCCGTTAATAATAATATCACATTATTATTATTATTATTTTATCATTTTATTATTATTAATATTATTATTATTATTATTTACTACAGGATCTACATGGCTGGCGGTAGTCCGCACGGCCATCCAGATCTAGTTTTGCACATGACCAAAGATATAACAAATCGCATTATAGTTTTGTTAAAAGCTTATCCTTAGTTTTGACTGTATGGTAAATTTTTACTCAAGCATGGGGCCTGTCTAGATAATATACATATTGATGTATAGCAGTTCTAACACGGGTTTTAGATTGCCCCTTTTCAGCAATAATTAACGAGGACTTACAGAACCACATGTTCGCTACCATCAATAGTTTATAATCTGACTGTACCTCCATCTTAAAACCAAGTCAAAACTATGATAAGGGTTTAAGAACTATAATAAGAATTCATTATATCTTGGTTAGATCCAGATATTAGACAAGAACATCATACAGAAATTATGCAGCTAGCATAGATATGAAAATTATCTTAGCCGGACATAGTCACAGTTGTAACCATAAGAGGAAAATATAATAATAAATAAAAGAACTTATTAAATACCTTAAGAAAATCTTCAACACCAAAGCTTAATCTTTTATTATTATCAGAAAGGTTTTTACAAAGAGAAGAGAGAGAAACAAAGAGAGAAAAAATATAACTTCACTAAAGAGTTCCTGCCTCTTATCTGAGGAAAGGAGTCTCTTATATAGAAAATTCTCTTTAGAAAGTGGGTCCCATTTCTGGGCCCTTACATAATGTTTTAAACAGTAAATAAACTATTCTTGATAAGGGAAATCCTAAAGCTTATCCTTTACCTTTAGATTCTTCATAATCTTATCTTCTTGATCCTTGATTGATTCGAGAAATTTCTCAACTTTATGGAGTTGATTTTCTGTTAAGCAAATATCTTGTTCTTCAGATTGAGCATCAGCAATATCATTACTGTTACCACTCTTCATAGAGGTGTCCGATTTATCAAAATCTGAAATATTCTGAAGTAAATTTCTTTTTACTTCTTCAAGATATTCATTTATCATGTCTTCTTTGTCTCCATCTTGAATAGAGATTCGCCTAGCAATATGCTTAATAGAGTTTTCTGTAGAAATCTTTTCTGGGGTATTTCCCGGTATGCTTGAATTGTTGTTTGAATCTGGTCTATAAGTTCTTGTTCATGAATTTGACCAGTTCTGGGATCTTGTCTATTTAATTTATCCCAAAAATTGTGATAATACGTCCGATATAAGCAAGGAATTTTTTCTTTCGGGGTATAACCCACTTCTGGAATCCATTTTAAATCCAAGGAATAGAAAATTCAATGAAAAAATACATTTGATCAATATTTTCTATATTACAAATATGATCTTGTAAGTATAAATTGGTTAAAAATGGGGAAATCTTAACCCATTCTTTATACAAACTTAAAAAATTGTTTGGTAAATATTTACCGATGGTCCATGAAATTTCCACCAATTTAAAAACCAATTTGGAATATGTTGAGTAAAAACTTTTGCACATATTTTTAAAAACCATGTGTGTTTATGTTTTTCATTATTATAATAAAAATTTTTGTGAAAGGCTTGGATATAATTCCAATAAGTGAAGTTCATGTTAATTTTATTTACACAAACCTGCCTTTCTTGCATAGTGGAGATACCCCACTCTTCTACAGATATAATCTGTTTAATAATAATATTGGAGAAGTTATAAACTTCTTTTTCTTGTTCAGACAAAAAGTGCTGGAATTCAGCACTTCCTGTATGAATCAAGATAGTCTCGTAGTATAAACGAGTTTAATAAGATTCACCTGGGAAATATAATCCCTTTATTAAGTACCTTTGGAGTATCTTCCAAAGTTCATTACTTCTCTGAATATCAGAGTTCTCTAAAAGAAATATAATTTCTTTAGTAGGTACTTCTTCTGAGCATTGTTGGAAACCAGCTTCCTTTGCTAAAGAGGCGTAGGTATCACCTTGCTCTTTTGACTGCAAATATGCCTGTAATTGTTCATCTAATGGACTATTTGTCAGAATATCCTTCAAATTAACAGTTGATGATGATGAAGATGATGCTTCATCAATTTTTGAGTTAACAAGCTTTTTATTTCCTAACTGTATAACAGGAAAGGATGAGTCGTATGACGACCTTTGTGAGGACTGAGAGGCTGATCTTCCTCTTCCTCGATAATTTTTGCCATCTCTGCCACGTATATGTGACCATGGTGGAGGATCATTACCTCCCATTCTGCAAAAAGCACAAACTGATTTAATATAAATCAAAATATCCTTCAATATCCAGTTCCCAAATATTATCATCATCCTCTATACAGACAGAAAATAAGGAGTCATTTTCAAAAAATGATATAATAATATGATCAATAATTTTATCAAGAATTATCTCTTGAATATCTTTATCTAATGGTAGAACCTTCAAAATAGTAATAAGAGTTTTTTCTCCTAAGAAAAACTTAAAATGAGACATAGTGTTTAAAAAGATAGATATTCTCTAGATAAGAAATCTGGAAGTGAATTATCAATTCCCTTTTTATACTGGATTTCAAAATCAAATGGGGATAATTGAGCCTATCACCTGGCAAACATTATTTTAGAAGCATCATGTTTAAAATCTTTATTAAACATGTATTTAACAGACTGGGCATCTGTTCTAATTAAGAATCTTTGATTATAAAGATCATCTTGAAATTTTAAAACACATTTAACAATGCAAAGCATTTCATGTGCTACCGTTGCATATCTTCTTTGGGCTTCAGACCATTTTCCTGAATAAAATCGTACAAGATATTCATGTTTATTATGAGGATTAATCTGTTTAAGAATTCCTCCATAACCAATATTAGAAGCATCAGTTTCAATAATTTTAATCTAATTTGAATTAGCAAAAGTAAGACAAGGTAAAGATTTAATCCTCTGCTTAATGTTTTGAACTAAATTGGTAAGATCATCAGTCCAAGGTAACAATCTTCCTTTCTTTAACCTATCTGTTAAAGGAGCTAAATCTTTAGAAAGATTTTTATAAAATGGAGATATATAATTTAAACTGCCCATAAATCTTTGTAACATATTTTTATCTGTTATAAAATCAGAGAATTTTGATGCAAAATCTATAGACCTTTTTATAGGAGTAATTTTTCCTTGACAAATTTGGTGTCCTAAGAATCGAACATCAGTTTGAAATAAACTCATTTTTGTTTTGGAAATAACCAAACCATTTTGTATAACAATTTTCTTAAAAATCTCAAGGTGCTTAATATGAGATTCTAAGGTCTTAGAATAAACTAAAATATCGTCTATATAAACAATAATAAAATCCATATATGGATTAAAAATATCATTCATAATTTTCTAAAATTCAGTTGGTGCATTTTTCAAATCAAATGGCATGACATTCCATTCGTATTGACCAAAAGGAACGTTGAAAGCAGTTCGATAAGTATGTTCCTTAAAATCTGAATTTGCCAATATCCTGATTTTAAATCAAATTTAGAAAATATATTAGCATCATATAATCTTAATAAAAGATCTTTTTTGTTTGGAATAGGATACCTAATCCATTTTAAATTTTTATTCAAAGGTTTATAATTTATTACCAACCTGGGAACCCTCTTTCTTATTCAGCAGCTTTGTTAACATAAAAAAGCAGTACAAGACAATGGAGATTTTGAAGGTTTTGTCAAACTTTTTTGTAATAAATTATCAATTTCTTTTTTACAGAAATCCACTAATTCTGCATTCATTTGACAGGGACGAGATTTAGTGGGAATATCATTTTCAGAAAAAGTATCTTCATATGGCAGAGTAACAATATGCTTTTTCCTGTCCCCAAAAGCACTTGGATGATCTGCACAAATATCAGCGCCAATTTTTCCAGAAATCAATTTAATTTTTTCTTGTATTTTAGCCGATTGAATAGATTCTGAAATATTCATACTATAAATTTCCATTTATAAAAAATCAATATGTTTTTGCTTTAAATGAATTAAAGAGTTAATATCTCTAGTTATTGGTTCAGTTATAAAATCAAAATTAATGGTATTACCATTATAATTAGCTATAAAACTTTTTGCATTTAAATTTGAAAAAGGATAGATAGCATTTATAAAAGGAGTTCCGAGTATAATCGAAGGATGTAATTGATTTTTAACTAAGAAGAAGAAGTGAGGAATGCATACCTTACTCTGACAAATACAAGTGTTTGAGAACTTATACTTTATGTCTAAAGCATGATTAGATGCAGATTTAACAATATGAGTTGTTTTTTCAAAAAATCTTGAAGGAATTAATCCTTCCTGAATGCAACTAACATCTGCACCACTATCAATCATAGCAATACTAGTTACTTTAAAATCATTATTAATTAAAATAGTACAGTTAATATACCAGCGATGCGCAGTAACAATTTGCATCATCCCAACAAAACTATTGGATTTTGAATTAAGAGATTCATCTATCTGTTCATCTACAACCGCCATACCTTTATCAGTCAAATGAGTTGAAGAAATATCTTTTTCATTTTCTAACTGAGAAATTCTATGATATTAATCATCTGATTTAGTTTTAAAGATTTAATCTCATTTTTCAAATTTTCAACTTCATATTTCAAATCATCAAGAGAAGTGTCTCTAGTTTTAACAATACTTTGCCCTTTCTTTTCAAGACGAGAAAAAATTTCTTGTAGAGAATAAGGACTAGGATTATAATTTAAAATTTCACTTTCACTCTTCTTTGGTTTTTCAAAAGATTTTGAAGAAGAGATTTTAGAAGAAGCCATTTCTAAAATTCTGTTTCTAAGTTTTTCATCAGAAACATCTTTTAAAAGTTCAATTATATTATCAGAAGATATCATATTAAAAGCTAAAATTTCAAATTGGGATTGTAATTCATCCAAATTTGATTCTTCTAATTGAGACTGGAGTTTATAAAATTCATCCTGTCCACAAACACAGATATCACCTGTACAATTAACACACTTATTAGCATTATCAGATTCATTATTATCACTATTATAATTTGAACTAGAATAAGAAGAATCTGAATTCGAATCTGATTCATATAGAAGTTCATAAATTTTTTCTTGAGTTAAATCATCCAATTCTAAAGCTTTAAGGTTTTCTGCCTTGCAATTTGAAGCAAGATGTCCAAATCTTCCACATTTGTAACATTTGGTATTCTTTAAATCTCTTTTAGAGAAATTCCTGGCAAATCTTGTTGCCTTACTATGAGCTTTCTTAGCTTCTTTCTTTTCCTTGTATCGTTTTGAATGATGACGCTTTTTATATTGCTTCTTTTCTGCTCCATGAGAAATCTGTTTGTTAAGATTAGAGGGTCCTTCAATCCCGAACTGTGCACAAAAGTCTCACAATTAAGATCTTTCTGGCATTTGATTTCTCTTAATTTGCTGAGCCAACTTAAGCTCATTTCACAAATTTAATCCTTCTTGAGTACAAGTCTCTATTAATTTTCCATAAGTTAAATTATCATAAGGGACTTCTGTATGATATCCTCTTAGATTTTTCTTTACTCTTTCTACAAATAAAGGAGGAAGACCATCTATAAATCTAGCTTTCCAATAACTTATTTTACTTTCTGGTAGATCCGTAACTCTACTCAAGAAAGTATCTTTATACCAACGGAATTCTCCTAAATGTCTGCACTTTAACCCATTTAGAAGAGTTCTAATAGTTTCATTTTGATTGGAAAATCTTCCATTAAAATGTTCCAAAATTGTAAGAACAAGCGTATAAACTGCATCTTCAACCTTTTGAGTTGTTATTTTTTCTGCTGGTTTTCCATCTTCACCAGTAACTACTTCTCTATTCACTTCCTCTTTGTATGCATTTGTAATAGCATACATTTCTTCAGCAGATAGGAAATTATCCCACCATCCTCTAAGCTGACCTGTAAACCCTGCAATAATCATCTTACAGGTAGCATGATCAGAATTTTGATTCGTATGACGACAAATAGAAGAGTACATCAACATCCGATGTACGATAATTGAAACCTGTCTATCTGTTAAAGCTTCCAAGTTCCATTCATAAACCTCATTTCCACTGTAAGATGTGTTAGTTTGATTCCAATCTCTTTCTTCAATCAACACATCTTGAGGTGTAGGACGAGGATAATAATAAGTCATCATAGAAGGGAGAGTAGCATAGCCACCTTTACCAATAATTTTTTGTTTATTACGATAACCAGATTTAAAACGTCTAAAATTAATTTCAGAAACATCTTGGTTATTATTATTATCAACAAATTCATTTTCAATTTTATTAATATTGATATCCAAAAGATCATTTGTAAGATCAATTGGTTTAGTACTTAAACCAGAAAGTTTTTTATCAATAAGATTTTCTAAATAATTGAAAGATTTTACTTTAAATTCAGTAGTGTCAATAGGACGCAGAAAATGCATAGGGACACTAAAAGAATTTTTAGAAGTAGAAGCAATATCTTCTTGAGAACTCTTTTGTAAATTTTTTACCAAAATAATTAGTTCATCTAATTTTTTATCCAGAGAACTAATATGTTCTCCTAAAACTTTGACATACAAACTCAAATAATTATTTTGAACAATTAAATTATTAATTTCATGAATTGTAATCTGAGCAACATCTGTTTGAATAAACTTTTGAAATGCTGAAAAAGTTAACCCAGTATTATTTGGTAAAAGAAATGGAGATTGAGGAGGATAGATGGCTTTTGTAATAGAACCATCACTTTCTTTGAAAGTTCTTTCAATAACTTTGATATACAAAGGTAAATATGTACTTATAAACCAAGGAACAAAATAGATAATTTTATTATGTAAAGCACAAGTTTCATAAAAATCTTGTGATATATTATTCAAATCATTTTGGCTATAAGCCTCAAAAAACCAAGTTCTAAACTTGTTCCATTTTTTATTATAAAATTCATTTTAGATATGTTTTCTCGCCAGAGATCCTGGACTAAAATCAATTTGATGGCTCATCATCATATTTCATTAAGATATGATGTTTTATTAACATCGAAGTGCATTTCTGAAAGAGTTGGATCCAAATTAGACAACTTATCTGTTGCTTGAACAATATTCGTTTTAGGGTCAATCTTTACCCTTTCAACAAGTCCTTCACTCATAGTATCACTTAAAGTATGGAGAGATAAAGGTCTTCTTTTGGCTGACCCATAAATAGGACCTTCATGAGCAATAGGAGAAATATGCTGAATTTCTGGTAACTTTCTATAACCAGAAAAAGATCGCCTATTATAAACAGGAGAATTATAAACAGGAGTTTTATCATTATATTCAATGTAAATCTTACCGTCTGGATTTTGAGTAATATGAGAATAGTCACTATTAGTGACTTTCTCAACAACCTGTCTTTGAGGCACAGCTTCATTTAAAATTCATTTATCAGCAAAATTAATTTCTTCCCATTTTATCGGTCTTCTGGTAGTAATCTTAGATTTAATAAAATTAGTTTCAACCAGAATAGTTTCATTAGATGAATCATATAATTTACATCTAGGATTTAAAGTAGTCAATAATTTATAATAAATCCTGTAAGATAAACAAATAAGCTCAGATCCAGAAGCATAATTATAACCATGAGTTTTAACATTTAATGTTAAGGCATCAAGAATATTTTTATCAGATAAAGACAATTGAAGATTGGGTTGTGTATTAAAATAAACTGGTCCATAAGCAACAGTAGATTCAATTGAACCCATAAGAGATTGTCTAAAATCTAAATTTCTAGCATCCCTTAAAGCTGCTAAAAATATCTCCGGTAACCCTTTAAGAGTTAAAGCTTTAAATGCAATCTGAACCATACCAATATGCATCCAATTATATCTGGTTTTATAAAAATCAATATCTCGTTTGTTCAATAATTGAACCACCTGCTCATCTGAATTAAGAGCTAAAGATTGCTCAGTAGTTTTTATTAATTGATTTGTAGAAAGTTTATCAAACCAACCATAATCATAAATGAGTTTTGTATCCACTTTAGGGATAGTCCATTTATTTAATAAATCAAGGTTTTGAGATATATCTACCTCTTCCAATCTAGTACTTTTGATACTAGTTTCACCAAATTCCATAGATTTGATAAACTTCATATCCATGCTTAGCATACAACAGATCTGTCCTTTGTTCTCATAGAATATCTGGCTCTGATACCACTACAGGATCTACAGGGCTGGCGGTAGTTCGCACGGCCATCCAGATCTAGTTTGCACATGACCAAAGATATAACAAATCTTATTTTAGTTTTGTTAAAAGCTTATCCTTAGTTTTGATTGTATGGTAAACTTTTACTCAAGCATGGGGCCTGTTTAGATAATATACATATTGATGTATAGCAGTTCTAACACGGGTTTTAGATTGCCCCTTTTCAGCAATAATTAACGGGGAATTACAGAACCACATGCTCGCTACCATCAATAGTTTATAATCTGACTGTACCTCCATCTCAAAACCAAGTCAAAACTATGATAAGGGTTTAAGAACTATAATAAGAATTCATTATATCTTGGTTAGATCCAGATATTAGACAAGAACATCATACAGAAATTATGCAGCTAGCATAGATATGAAAATTAGCTTAGCCGGACATAGTCACAGCTGTAACCATATTAGAAAAATATAATAATAAATAAAAGAACTTATTAAATACCTTAAGAAAATCTTCAACACTAAAGCTTAATCTTTTATTATTATCAGAAAGTTTTTTACAAAGAGAAGAGAGAGAAACAAAGAGAGAAAAAATATAACTTCACTAAAGAGTTCCTGCCTCTTATCTGAGGAAAGGAGTCTCTTATATAGAAAATTCTCTTTAGAAAGTGGGTCCCATTTCTGGGCCCTTACATAATGTTTTAAACAGTAAATAAACTATTCTTGATAAGGGAAATCCTAAAGCTTATCCTTTACCTTTAGATTCTTCATAATCTTATCTTCTTGATCCTTGATTGATTCGAGAAATTTCTCAACTTTATGGAGTTGATTTTCTGTTAAGCAAATATCTTGTTCTTCAGATTGAGCATCAGCAATATCATTACTGTTACCACTCTTCATAGAGGTGTCCGATTTATCAAAATCTGAAATATTCTGAAGTAAATTTCTTTTTACTTCTTCAAGATATTCATTTATCATGTCTTCTTTGTCTCCATCTTGAATAGAGCTTCACCTATCAATGTGCTAAATAGAGTTTTCTGCAGAAAGCTTTTTCTGGGGTATTTCCCGGTATGCTTGAATTGTTGTTTGAATCTGGTCTATAAGTTTTTGTCCATGAATTTGACCAGTTCTGGGATCTTGTATATTTAATTTATCCCAAATATTGTGATAATACGTCCGATATAAGCAAGGAATTTTTTCTTCCGGGGTATAACCCATTTCTGGAATCCATTTTAAATCCAAGGAATAGAAAATTCAATGAAAAAATACATTTGATAAATCTTTTCTATATTACAAATATGATCTTGTAAGTATAAATTGGTTAAAAACGGGGAAATCTTAACCCATTCTTTATACAAACTTAGAAGATTGTTTGGTAAAATATTTACCGATGGTCCATGAAATTTCCACCAATTCAAAAAACAATTTGGAATATGTTGAGTAAAAACTTTTGCACATATTTTTAAAAACCATGTGTGTTTATGTTTTTCATTATTATTATAAAAAAATTTGTGAAAGGCTTGGATATAATCCCAATAAGTGAAGTTCATGTTAATTTTATTTACACAAACCTGCCTTTCTTGCATAGTGGAGATACCCCACTCTTCTACAGATATAATCTGTTTAATAATAATCTTGGAGAAGTTATAAACTTCTTTTTCTTGTTCAGACAAAAAGTGCTGGAATTCAGCACTTCCTGTATGAATCAAGATAGTCTCGTAGTATAAACGAGTTTAATAAGATTCACCTGGGAAATATAATCCCTTTATTAAGTACCTTTGGAGTATCTTCCAAAGTTCATTACTTCTCTGAATATCAGAGTTCTCTAAAAGAAATATAATTTCTTTAGTAGGTACTTCTTCTGAGCATTTTTGGAAATCAGCTTCCTTTGCTAAAGAGGCGTATGTATCACCTTGCGCGTTTGAATGCAAATATGCCTGTAATTGTTCATATAATGGACTATTTGTCGGAATATCCTTCAAATTAACAGTTGATGATGATGAAGATGATGCTTCATCAATTTTTGAATTAACAAGCTTTTTATTTCCAGGAAAGGATGAGTCGTATGACGACCTTTGTGAGGACTGAGAAGCTGATCTTCCTCTTCCTCGATAATTTTTGCCACCTCTGCCACGTATATGTGACCATGGTGGAGGATCATTACCTCCCATTCTGCAAAAAGCACAAACTGATTTAATATAAATCAAAATATCCTTCAATATCCAGTTCCCAAATATTATCATCATCCTCTATACAGACATCAGAAAATAAGGAGTCATTTTCAAAAAATGATAGAATAATATGATCAATAATTTTATCAAGAATTATCTCTTGAATATCTTTATCTAATGGTAGAACCTTTAAAATAGTAATAAGAGTTTTTTCTCCTAAGAAAAACTTAAAATGAGACATAGTGTTTAAGAAGATAGATATTCTCTAGATAAGAAATCTGGAAGTGAATTATCAATTCCCTTCTTATACTGGATTTCAAAATCAAATGGGGCTAATTGAGCCTGCCACCTGGCAAACATTATTTTAGAAGCATCATGTTTAAAATCTTTATTAAACATGTATTTAACAGACTGGGCATCTGTTCTAATTAAGAATCTTTGATTATAAAGATCATTTTGAAAATTTAAAACACATTTAACAATGCAAATCATTTCATGTGCTACAGTTGCATATCTGCTTTGGGCTTCAGACCATTTTCCTGAATGAAATCGTACAAGATATTCATGTTTATTATGGGGATTAATCTGTTTAAGAATTCCTCCATAATCAATATTAGAAGCATCAGTTTCAATAATTTTAATCCAATTTGGATTAGCAAGAATAAGACAAGGAAAAGATTTAATCCTCTGCTTAATGTTTTGAACTAAATTGGTAAGATCATCAGTCCAAGATAACAATCTTCCTTTCTTTAACCTATCTGTTAAAGGAGCTAAATCTTTAGAAAGATTTTTATAAAATGGAGAGATATAATTTAAACTGCCCAAAAATCTTTGTAACATATTTTTATCTGTTATAACATCAGGAAATTTTGATGCAAAATCTATAGAACTTTTTAAAGGAGTAATTTTTCCTTGACAAATTTGGTGTCCTAAGAATCGAACATCAGTTTGAAATATACTCATTTTTGTTTTGGAAATAACCAAACCATTTTGTATAACAATTTTCTTAAAAATCTCAAGGTGCTTAATATGAGATTCTAAGGTCTTATAATAAACTATAATATCGTCTATATAAACAATAATAAAATCCATATATGGATTAAAAATATCATTTATAATTTTCTGAAATTCAGATGGTGAATTTTTCAAACCAAATGGCATGACATTCCATTCGTATTGACCAAAAGGAACGTTGAAAGCAGTTCGATAAGTATGTTCCATAAAAATCTGAATTTGCCAATATCCTGATTTTAAATCAAATTTAGAAAATATATTAGCATCATATAATCTAGATAAAAGATCTTTTTTGTTTGGAATAGGATAACTAATCCATTTTAAATTTTTATTCAAAGGTTTATAATTTATTACCAACCTGGGAACACCTCTTTCTTGTTCAGCAGCTTTGTTAACATAAAAAAGCAATACAAGACAATGGAGATTTTGAAGGTTTTGTCAAACCTTTTTGTAATAAATTATCAATTTCTTTTTTACAGAAATCCACTAATTCTGCATTCATTTGACAGGGACGAGATTTAGTGAGAATATCATTTTCAGAAAAAGTATATTCATATGGCAGAGTAACAATATGCTTTTTCAAATAAAATCAAAATTAATGGTATTACCATTATAATTAGCTGTAAAACCTTTTGCATTTAAATTTGAAAAAGGATAGATAGCATTAATAAAAGGAATTCCGAGTATAATCGGAGGATGTAATTGATTTTTAACTAAGAAGAAGAAGTGAGGAATGCATACCTTACTCTGACAAATACAAGTGTTTGACAACTTATACTTTATGTCTAAAGCATGATTAGATGCAGAATTAACAATATGAGTTATTTCAAAAAAACTTGAAGGAATTAATCCTTCCTGAATGCAACTAACATCTGCACCACTACCAATCATAGCAATACTAGTTACTTTAAAATCATTATAATTAAAATGGTACAGTTAATATACCAGCAATGCGCAGTAACAATTTGCATCATTCCAAGAAAACTATTGGGTTTTGAATTAAGAGATTCATCTATCTCTTCATCTACAACCGCCTTACTTTTATCAGTCAAATGAGTTGAAGAAATATCTTTTTCATTTTCTAACTGAGAAATTCTATGATTATTAATCATCTGATTTAGTTTTAAAGATTTAATCTCATTTTTTAGATTTTCAACTTCATATTTCAAATCATCAAGAGAAGTGTCTCTAGTTTTAACAATACTTTGCCCTTTCTTTTCAAGATGAGAAAAAACTTCTTGCAAAGAATAAGGCTAGGATTATAATTTAAAATTTCACTTTCACTCTTCTTTGGTTTTTCAAAAGATTTTGAAGAAGAGGTTTTAGAAGAAGCCATTTCTAAAATTCTGTTTCTAAGTTTTTCATCAGAAACATCTTTTAAAAGTTCAATTATATTATCAGAAGATATCATATTAAAAGCTAAATTTTCAAATTGGGATTGTAATTTATCCAAATTTGATTCTTCTAATTGAGACTGAAGTTTATAAAATTCATCATGTCCACAAACACAGGTATCACCTGTACAATTAAAACACTTATTAGCATTATCAAATTCATTATTATCACTATTATAATTTGAACTAGAATAAGAAGAATCTGAATTCGAATCTGATTCATATAGAAGTTCATAAATTTTTTCTTGAGTTAAATCATCCAATTCTAAAGCTTTAAGGTTTTCTGCCTTGCAATTTGAAGCAAGATGTCCAAATCTTCCACATTTGTAACATTTGGTATTCTTTAAATCTCTTTTAGAGAAATTCCTGGCAAATCTTGTTGCCTTACTATGAGCTTTCTTAGCTTCTTTCTTTTCCTTGTATCGTTTTGAACGATGACGCTTTTTATATTGCTTCTTTTCTGCTCCATGAGAAATCTGTTTGTTAAGATTAGAGGGTCCTTCAATCCCGAACTGTGCACAAAAGTCTCCCAATTAAGATCTTTCTGACATTTGATTTCTCTTAATTTGCTGAGCCAACTTAAGCTCATTTCACAAATTTAATCCTTCTTGAGTACAAGTCTCTATTAATTTTCCATAAGTTAAATTATCATAAGGGACTTCTGTATGATATCCTCTTAGATTTTTCTTTACTCTTTCTACAAATAAAGGAGGAAGACCATCTATAAATCTAGCTTTCCAATAACTTATTTTGCTTTCTGGTAGATCCGTAACTCTACTCAAGAAAGTATCTTTATACCAACGGAATTCTCCTAAATGTCTGCACTTTAACCCATTTAGAAGAGTTCTAATAGTTTCATTTTGATTGGAAAATCTTCCATTAAAATGTTCCAAAATTGTAAGAACAAGCGTATAAACTGCATCTTCAACCTTTTGAGTTGTTATTTTTTCTGCTGGTTTTCCATCTTCACCAGTAACTACTTCTCTATTCACTTCCTCTTTGTATGCATTTGTAATAGCATACATTTCTTCAGCAGATAGGAAATTATCCCACCATCCTCTAAGCTGACCTGTAAACCCTGCAATAATCATCTTACAGGTAGCATGATCAGAATTTTAATTCGTATGACGACAAATAGAAGAGTACATCAACATCCGATGTACGATAATTGAAACCTGTCTATCTGTTAAAGCATCCAGATTCCATTCATAAACCTCATTTCCACTGTAAGATGTGTTAGTTTGATTTCAATCTCTTTCTTCAATCAACACATCTTGAGGTGTAGGACGAGGATAATAATAAGTCATCATAGAAGGGAGAGTAGCATAGCCACCTTTACCAATAATATTTTGTTTATTACAATAACCAGATTTAAAACGTCTAGAATTAATTTCAGAAACATCTTGGTTATTATTATTATCAACAAATTCATTTCAATTTTATTAATATTGATATCCAAAAGATCATTTGTAAGATCAATTGGTTTAGGACTTAAACCAGAAAGTTTTTTATCAATAAGATTTTTTAAATCATTGAAAGATTTTACTTTAAAATTAGTAGTGTCAATAGGACGCTGAATATGCGTAGGGACACTAAAAGAATTTTTAGAAGTAGAAGCAATATCATCTTGAGCACTCTTTTGTAAAATTTTTACCAAAATAATTAGTTCATCTAATTTTTTATCCAGAGAACTAATATGTTCTCCTAAAACTTTAACATACAAACTCAAATAATTATTTTGAGCAATTAAATTATTAATTTCATGAATTGTAATCTGAGCAACATCTGTTTGAATAAACTTTTGAAATGTTGAAAAAGTTAACCCAGTATTATTTGGTAAAATAAATGGAGATTGAGGAGGATAGATGGCTTTTGTAATAGAACCATCACTTTCTTTGAAAGTTCTTTCAATAACTTTGATATACAAAGGTAAATATGTACTTATAAACCAAGGAACAAAATAGATAATTTTATTATGTAAAGCACAAGTTTCATAAAAATCTTGTGATATATTATTTAAATCATTTTGGCTATAAGCCTAAAAAAACCAAGTTCTAAACTTGTTCTATTTTTTATTATAAAATTCATTTTGGATATGTTTTCTCGCCAGAGATCCTGGACTAAAATCAATTTGATGGCTCATCATCATATTTCATTAATATATGATGTTTTATTAACATCGAAGTCCATTTCTGAAAGAGTTGGATCCAAATCAGACAACTTATCTGTTGCTTGAACAATATTCATTTTAGGGTCAATCTTTACCTTTTCAACAAGTCCTTCACTCATAGTATCACTTAAAGTATGGAGAGATAAAGGTCTTCTTCTGTCTGACCCATAAATAGGACCTTCATGAGCAATAGGAGAAATATGCTGAATTTTTGGTAACTTTCTATAACCTGAAAAAGATCGCCTATTATAAACAGGAGAATTATAAACAGGAGTTTTATCATTAAATTCAATGTAAATCTTACCGTCTGGATTTTGAGTAATATGAGAATAGTCACTATTAGTGACTTCCTCAGCAACCTGTCTTTGAGGCACAACTTCATTTAAAATCCATTTATCAGGAAAATTAATTTCTTTCCATTTTATCGATCTTCTGGTAGTTATCTTAGATTTAATAAAATTAGTTTCAACCAGAATAGTTTCATTAGACGAATCATATAATTTACATCTAGGATTTAAAGTAGTCAATAATTTATAATAAATCCTGTAAGATAAACAAATAAGCTCAGATCCAGAAGCATAATTATAACCATGAGTTTTAACATTTAATGTTAAGGCATCAAGAATATTTTTATCAGATAAAGACAATTGAAGATTGGGTTGTGTATTAAAATAAACTGGTCCATAAGCAACAGTAGATTCAATTGAACCCATAAGAGATTGTCTAAAATTTAAATTTCTAGCATCTCTTAAAGCTGCTAAAAATGTCTCCGGTAACCCTTTTAGAGTTAAAGGTTTAAATGCAATCAGAACCATACCAAAATGCATCCAATTATATCTGATTTTATAAAAATCAATATCTCGTTTGTTCAATAATTGAACCACCTGCTCATCTGAATTAAGAGCTAAAGATTGCTCAGTAGTTTTTATTAATTGCTTTGTAGAAAGCTTATCAAACCAACCTTAATCATAAATGAGTTTTGTATCCACTTTAGGGATAGTCCATTTATTTAATAAATCAAGGTTTTGAGGTATATCTACCTCTTCCAATCTAGTACTTTTGATACTAGTTTCACAAAATTTCATATATTTGATAAACTTCATATCCATGCTTAGCATACAACAGATCTGTCCTTTGTTCTCATAGAATATCTGGCTCTGATACCACTACAGGATCTACAGGGCTGGCGGTAGTCCGCACGGTCATCCAGATCTAATTTTGCACATGACCAAAGATATAACAAATCGTATTATAATTTTGTTAAAAGCTTATCCTTAGTTTTTGCTGTATGGTAAACATTTACTCAAACATGGGGCCTGTCTAGATAATATACATATTGATGTATAGCAATTCTAACACGGGTTTTAGATTGCCCCTTTTCAGCAATAATTAACGGGGACTTACAGAACCACATGCTCGCAACCATCAATAGTTTATAATCTGACAACCCAATAGTTTTCTTGGGATGATGCAAATTGTTATTGCGCATCGCTGGTATATTAACTGTACCATTTTAATTAATAATGATTTTAATTTAACTAGTATTGTTATGATTGATATTGGTGCAGATGTTAGTTGCATTCAGGAAGGATTAATTCCTTCAAGATTTTTTGAAAAAACAACTCATATTGTTAAATCTGCATCTAATCATGCTTTAGACATAAAGTATAAGTTGTCAAACACTTGTATTTGTCAGAGTAAGGTATGCATTCCTCACTTCTTCTTCTTAGTTAAAAATCAATTACATCCTCCGATTATACTCGGAACTCCTTTTATTAATGCTATCTATCCTTTTTAGAATTTAAATGCAAAAGGTTTTACAGCTAATAATAATGGTATTACCATTAATTTTGATTTTATAACTGAACCAATAACTAGAAATATTAACTCTTTAATTCATTTAAAGCAAAAACATATTACTTTTTAACAAATGAAAATGTATAGTATGAATATTTCAGAATCTATTCAATTTGCTAAAATACAAGAAAAAATTAAATTGATTTCTGGACAAATGGCCGCTGATATTTGTGCAGATCATCCAAGTGCTTTTTGGACAGGAAAAAGCATATTGTTACTCTGCCATATGAAGATACTTTTTCTGAAAATGATATTCTCACTAAATCTCGTCCCTGTCAAATGAATGTAGAATTAGTGGATTTCTGTAAAAAAGAAATTGATAATTTATTACAAAAAGGTTTGATAAAACCTTCAAAATCTACATGGTCTTGTACTGCTTTTATGTTAACAAAGCTGCTGAACAAGAAAGAGGTGTTCCCAGGTTGGTAATAAATTATAAACCTTTGAATAAAAATTTAAAATGGATTAGGTATCCTATTCCAAACAAAAAAGATCTTTTATCAAGATTATATGATGCTAATATATTTTCTAAATTTGATTTAAAATCAGGATATTGGCAAATTCAGATTTTTAAGGAACATACTTATCGAACTGCTTTCAACGTTTCTTTTGGTCAATACGAATGGAATGTCATGCCATTTGATTTGAAAAATGCACTATCTAAATTTCAGAAAATGAATGATATTTTGAATCCATATATGGATTTTATTATTGTTTATATAGACGATATTTTAGAATCTCATATTAAGCACCTTGAGATTTTTAAGAAAATTGTTATACAAAATGGTTTGGTTATTTCCAAAACAAAAATGAGTTTATTTCAAACTGATGTTCGATTCTTAGGACACCAAATTTGTCAAGGAAAAATTACTCCTATAAAAAGGTCTATAGATTTTGCATCAAAATTTCCTGATGTTATAACAGATAAAAATATGTTACAAAGATTTATGGGCAGTTTAAATTATATCTCTCCATTTTATAAAAATCTTTCTAAAGATTTAGATCCTTTAACAGATAGGTTAAAGAAAGGAAGATTGTTAACTTGGACTGATGATCTTACCAATTTAGTTCAAAACATTAAGCAGAGGATTAAATCTTTACCTTGTCTTATTCTTGCTAATCCAAATTGGATTAAAATTATTGAAACTGATGCTTCTAATATTGGCTATGGAGGAATTCTTAAACAGATTAATCCTCATAATAAACATGAATATCTTGTACGATTTCATTCAGGAAAATGGTCTGAAGCCCAAAGCAGATATGCAACGATAGCACATGAAATGCTTTGCATTGTTAAATGTGTTTTAAAATTTCAAGATGATCTTTATAATCAAAGATTCTTAATTAGAACAGATGCCAGTCTGTTAAATACATGTTTAATAAAGATTTTAAATATGACGCTTCTAAAATAATGTTTGCCAGGTAGCAGGCTCAATTAGCCCCATTTGATTTTGAAATCCAGTATAAAAAGGGAATTGATAATTCACTTTTAGATTTCTTATCTAGAGAATATCTATCTTCTTAAACACTATGTCTCATTTTAAGTTTTTCTTAGGAGAAAAAACTCTTATTACTATTTTGAAGGTTCTACCATTAGATAAAGATATTCAAGAGATAATTCTTGATAAAATTATTGATCATATTATTCTATCATTTTTTAAAAATGACTCCTTATTTTCTGATGTCTGTATAGAGGATGATGATAATATTTGGGAACTGGATATTGAAGGATATTTTGATTTATATTAAATCATTTTGTGCTTTTTGCAGAATGGGAGGTAATGATCCTCCACCATGGTCACATATACGTGGCAGAGGTGGCAAAAATTATCGAGGAAGAGGAAGATCAGCCTCTCAGTCCTCACAAAGGTCGTCATACGACTCATCCTTTCCTGTTATACAGTTGGGAAATAAAAAGCTTGTTAACTCAAAAATTGATGAAGCATCATCTTCATCATCATCAACTGTTAATTTGAAGGACCCTCTAATCTTAACAAACAGATTTCTCATGGAGCAGAAAAGAAGCAATATAAAAAGCGTCATCGTTCAAAATGATACAAGGAAAAGAAAGAAGCTAAGAAAGCTCATAGGAAGGCAACAAGATTTGCCAGGAATTTCTCTAAAAGAGATTTAAAGAATACCAAATATTACAAATGTGGAAGATTTGGACATCTTGCTTCAAATTGCAAGGCAGAAAAGCTTAAAGCTTTAGAATTGGATGATTCAACTCAAGAAAAAATTTATGAACTTCTATATGAATCAGATTCGAATTCAGATTCTTCTTATTCTAGTTCAAATTATAATAGTGATAATAATGAATCTGATTATGCTAATAAGTGTGTTAATTGTACAGGTAATACTTGTGTTTGTGGACAGGATGAATTTTATAAACTCCAGTCTCAATTAGAAGAATCAAATTTGGATAAATTGCAATCCCAATTTGAAAATTTAGCTTTTAATATGATATCTTCTGATAATATAATTGAACTTTTAAAAGATGTTTCTGATGAAAAACTTAGAAACAAAATTTTAGAAATGGCTTCTTCTAAAACCTCTTCTTCAAAATCATTTGAAAAACCAAAGAAGATGAAAGTAAAATTATAAATTATAATCCTAGTCCTTATTCTTTGCAAGAAGTTTTTTCTCGTCTTGAAAAGAAAGGGCAAAGTATTGTTAAAACTAGAGACACTTCTCTTGATGATTTGAAATATGAAGTTGAAAATTTGAAAAATGAGATTAAATCTTTAAAACAAAATCAGATGATTAATAATCATAGAATTTCTCAGCTAGAAAATAAAAAGGATATTTCTTCAACTCATTTGACTGATAAAGGTAAGGCGGTTGTAGATTGAGGAGGATAGATGACTTTTGTAATAGAACCATCACTTTCTTTGAAAGTTCTTTCAATAACTTTGATATACAAAGGTAAATATGTACTTATAAACCAAGGAACAAAATAGATAATTTTATTATGTAAAGCACAAGTTTCATAAAAATCTTGTGATATATTATTCAAATCATTTTGGCTATAAGCCTCAAAAAACCAAGTTCTAAACTTGTTCCATTTTTTATTATAAAATTCATTTTAGATATGTTTTCTCGCCAGAGATCCTGGACTAAAATCAATTTGATGGCTCATCATCATATTTCATTAAGATATGATGTTTTATTAACATCGAAGTGCATTTCTGAAAGAGTTGGATCCAAATTAGACAACTTATCTGTTGCTTGAACAATATTCGTTTTAGGGTCAATCTTTACCCTTTCAACAAGTCCTTCACTCATAGTATCACTTAAAGTATGGAGAGATAAAGGTCTTCTTTTGGCTGACCCATAAATAGGACCTTCATGAGCAATAGGAGAAATATGCTGAATTTCTGGTAACTTTCTATAACCAGAAAAAGATCGCCTATTATAAACAGGAGAATTATAAACAGGAGTTTTATCATTAAATTCAATGTAAATCTTACCGTCTGGATTTTGAGTAATATGAGAATAGTCATTATTAGTGACTTTCTCAGCAACCTGTCTTTGAGGCACAACTTCATTTAAAATCCATTTATCAGGAAAATTAATTTCTTTCCATTTTATCGATCTTCTAGTAGTAATCTTAGATTTAATAAAATTAGTTTCAACCAGAATAGTTTCATTAGACGAATCATATAATTTACATCTAGGATTTAAAGTAGTCAATAATTTATAATAAATCCTGTAAGATAAACAAATAAGCTCAGATCCAGAAGCATAATTATAACCATGAGTTTTAACATTTAATGTTAAGGCATCAAGAATATTTTTATCAGATAAAGACAATTGAAGATTGGGTTGTGTATTGAAATAAACTGGTCCATAAGCAACAGTAGATTCAATTGAACCCATAAGAGATTGTCTAAAATCTAAATTTCTAGCATCTCTTAAAGCTGCTAAAAATGTCTCCGGTAACCCTTTTAGAGTTAAAGGTTTAAATGCAATCTGAACCATACCAATATGTATCCAATTATATCTGGTTTTATAAAAATCAATATCTCGTTTGTTCAATAATTGAACCACCTGCTCATCTGAATTAAGAGCTAAAGATTGCTCAGTAATTTTTATTAATTGCTTTGTAGAAAGTTTATCAAACCAACCATAATCATAAATGAGTTTTGTATCCACTTTAGGGATAGTCCATTTATTTAATAAATCAAGGTTTTGAGGTATATCTACCTCTTCCAATCTAGTACTTTTGATACTAGTTTCACAAAATTTCATAGATTTGATAAACTTCATATCCATGCTTAGCATACAACAGATCTGTCCTTTGTTCTCATAGAATATCTGGCTCTGATACCACTACAGGATCTACAGGGCTAGCGTGGATCCGCACGGCCATCCAGATCTAGTTTTGCACATAACCAAAGATATAACAAATCGTATTATAGTTTTGTTAAAAGCTTATCCTTAATTTTGGCTGTATGGTAAACTTTTACTCAAGTATGGGGCCTGTCTAGATAATACATATTGATGTATAGCAATTATAACACGGGTTTTAGATTGCCCCTTTTCAGCAATAATTAACGGGGACTAACAGAACCACATGCTCGCAACCATCAATAGTTTATAATCAGACTGTACCTCCATCTCAAAACCAAGTCAAAACTATGATAAGGGTTTAAGAACTATAATAAGAATTCATTATATCTTGGTTAGATCCAAATATTAGACAAGAACATCATACAGAAATTATGCAGCTAGCATAGATATTAAAATTATCTTAGCCGGACATAGTCATAGCTGTAACCATAAGAGAGAAAATATAATAATAAATAAAAGAACTTATTAAATACCTTAAGAAAATCTTCAACACCAAAGCTTAATCTTTTACTATTATCAAAAAGTTTTTTACAAAGAGAAGAGAGAGAAACAAAGAGAGAAAAAATATAACTTCACTAAAGAGTTCCTTCAATCCCGAAATGTGCACAAAAGTCTCCCAATTGAGATCTTTCTGACATTTGATTTCTCTTAATTTGCTGAGCTAACTTAAGCTCATTACACAGATTTAATCCTTCTTGAGTACAAGTACATATTAATTTTCCATAAGTTAAATTATCATAAGGGACTTCTGTATGATCTCCTCTTAGAGTTTTCTTTACTCTTTCTACAAATAAAGGAAGACCATCTATAAATCTAGATTTTCAATAACTTATTTTACTTTCTCGTAGATCCATAACTCTACTCAAGAAAGTATCTTTATACCAACGGAATTCTCCTAAATGTCTGCACTTTAACCCATTTAGAAGAGTTCTAATAGTTTCATTTTGATTGGAAAATCTTCCATTAGAATGTTCCAAAATTGTAAGAACAAGCGTATAAACTGCATCTTCAACCTTCTGAGTTGTTATTTTTTTTTGCTGGTTTTCCATCTTCACCAGTAACTATTTCTCTTTTAACTTCCTCTTTGTATGCATTTGTAATAGCATACCTTTCTTTAGCAGATAGGAAATTATCCCACCATCCTCTAAGCTGACCTGTAAACTCTGCAATAATCATCTTACAGGTAGCATGATCAGAATTTTGATTCGTATGACGACAAATAGAAGAGTACATCAACATCCGATGTACCATAATTGAAACCTGAAACCTGTCTATCTGTTAAAGCATTCAGATTCCATTCATAAACCTCATTTCCACTGTAAGATGTGTTAGTTTAATTCTAATCTCTTTCTTCAATCAACACATTTTGAGGTGTAGTATTGCTATGATTGATATTGGTGCATATGTTAGTTGCATTCATGAAGGATTAATTCCTTCAAGATTTTTTGAAAAAACAACTCATATTGTTAAATCTGCATCTAATCATGCTTTAGACATAAAGTATAAGTTGTCAAACACTTGTATTTGTCAGAGTAAGGTATGCATTCCTCACTTCTTCTTCTTAGTTAAAAATCAATTACATCCTCCGATTATACTCGGAACTTCTTTTGTTAATGCTATCTATCCTTTTTCAAATTTAAATGCAAAAGGTTTTACAGCTAATTATAATGGTAATACCATTAATTTTGATTTTATAATTGTACCTCCATCTCAAAACCAAGTCAAAACTATGATAAGGGTTTAAGACCTATAATAAGAATTCATTATATCTTGGTTAGATCCAGATATTAGACAAGAACATCATACAGAAATTATGCAGCTAGCATAGATATGAAAATTATCTTAGCCGGACATAGTCACAGCTATAACCATAAGAGGGAAAATATAATAATAAATAAAAAAACTTATTAAATACCTTAAGAAAATCTTCAACACCAAAGCTTAATCTTTTATTATTATCAGAAAGTTTTTTACAAAGAGAAGAGAGAGAAACAAAGAGAGAAAAAATATAACTTCACTAAAGAGTTCCTGCCTCTTATCTGGGGAAAGCAGTCTCTTATATAGAAAATTCTCTTTAGAAAGTGGGTCCCATTTCTGGGCCCTTACATAATTTTTAAATTGTAAATAAACTATTCTTGATAAGGGAAATCCTAAAGCATATCCTTTCCCTTTAGATTCTTCATAATCTTATCTTCTTGATCCTTGATTGATTCGAGAAATTTCTCAATTTTATGGAGTTGATTTTCTGTTAAGCAAATATCTTGTTCTTCAGATTGAGCATCAGCAATATAATTACTGTTACCACTCTTCATAGAGGTGTCTGATTTATCAAAATCCGAAATATTCTGAAGTAAATTTCTTTTTACTTCTTCAAGATATTCATTTATCATGTCTTCTTTGTCTCCATCTTGAATAGAGATTCGCCTAGCAATATGCTTCATAGAGTTTTCTGCAGAAAGCTTTTTCTGAGGTATTTCCCGGTATGCTTGAATTATTGTTTGAATCTGGTCTATAAGTTCTTGTCCATGAATTTGATCAGTTCTGAGATCTTGTCTATTTAATTTATCCCAAAAATTGTGATAATACGTCCGATATAAGTAAGGAATTTTTTCTTCCGGGGTATAACCCACTTCTGGAATCCATTTATGAATCCAAGGAATAGAAAATTCAATGAAAAAATACATTTGATCAATCTTTTCTATATTACAAATATGATCTTGTAAGTATAAATTAGTTAAAAACGGGGAAATCTTAACCCATTCTTTATAAAACTTAAAAAAATTGTTTGGTAAAATATTTACCGATGGTCCATGAAATTTCCACCAATTCAAAAACCAATTTGAAATATGTTGAGTAAACACTTCTGCACATATTTTTAAAAACCATGTGTGTTTATGTTTTTTATTATTATAATAAATTTTTTTGTGAAAGGCTTGGATATAATCCCAATAAGTGAAGTTCATGTTAATTTCATTTACACAAACCTGCCTTTCTTGCATAGTGGAGATACCCCACTCTTCTACAGATATAATCTGTTTAATAATAATCTTGGAGAAGTTATAAACTTCTTTTTCTTGTTCAGACATAAAGTGCTTCCTGTATGAATCAAGATAGTCTCGTAGTATAACCGAGTTTTATAAGATTCACCTGAAAAATATAATCCCTTTATTAAGTACCTTTGGAGTATCTTCCAAGGTTCATTACTTCTCTGAATATCAGAGTTTTTCAAAAGAAATATAATTTCTTTAGTAGGTACTTCTTCTGAGTATTATTGGAAATCAGCTTCCTTTGCTAAAGAGGCGTAGGTATCACCTTGCTCATTTGACAGCAAATATACCTGTAATTGTTCATATAATGGACTATTTGTCAGAATATCCTTCAAATTAACAGTTGATGATGATGAAGATGATGCTTCATCAATTTTTGAGTTAACAAGCTTTTTATTTCCCAACTGTATAACAGGAAAGGATGAGTCGTATGAAGACCTTTGTGAGGACTGAGAGGCTGATCTTTATTATTTTTATTATATTTTTTTTTACATTATTATTATAATAATTTTTATTATTTTATTATTATTATTATTATTATTATTATTATTATTATTATTATTATTATAATTATTATTATTTTTTATTTTGTATTATTATTATTATAATTATAATTATAAAAAAATTGTGATGATAAAGAAATATGTGAATGATAGAAAATATTATTACTAATGGATGTAAAATATAAATTAGTTTTGTTTTAACTTTTTTAAGTATAAAAATCTTAAATTAATCAATTTTTTTATCATGTTAACAGTTTTAAGGATATTGAAGACATTTTGATAAAAAAAAGTGTTTATCAGCACTTATTTGCCAAACAAATCTGTTCGCAACAAATTTTCGTAAGCGTTGAAAATTGAGTGCAAGCAAAATAAATAAAAGAAAAATGTGATTTTATAAATGAATCGTTGTGAGTACAATTCTGTTATTCTCTTGATTCTCTCTCCTAAGTTTCTCCGCGATTCGAGGGCATTCAGTAGCGTATTTCCCGAATTGTTGGATGATGTAGACCTCCTTGAGATGTTGTCGATCTCCAAGACGTCGAAAAGCGCTTCGTCGTTGTAGGTCGATCTCCGGGAAGAACTCCGTTGATCACTCCTTCGAAGAACTATTGATGTTGATGTTGTAGCTTTCTCCAATTTGTTGAATGCTTGTTGAAGAGTTTTTCTGGATTCCCTTTTGAATGTCATGTTCATCCCCTATTTATAGTTGTAGGGAGTGGACAAGGTTGCTTGTGATTGGCCAAAGGATGTCATTTTGACACTTGGCGCATTTTGATTCGTTCTTGCATTTGACTGGGACTACCACCTCATTTGGACACGTGACGTCACCTTGTTGGTTTTGGATGCCTAGTCACTGTGACACATGACATGGATTTGGGCTTCAAGGTGAAATGAACCTTGGATTTGAAATTAATAAGATGAACTTATTTATTTGTAAAGCCCAAATTAATTATTCAACCCAAATGAACATGGATTTAATTCAAATTTTTGTATGAATCTGATCCAATACAATTTATGTGTCTACAAATGCCCCTTAATTCGAGACTTGTCGACGTAGAGGCTTGCCGAAGTTTGGCGACCAGACTTAAAAAAGTCATGAATGTGTTTTTTTTTTTTTTTTTTTTTTGACTTCTCTGCGTGTAGGTTTGCCGAATTTTGACGACGAAAGCTGAAGTCTTCATGAGAAATGACCATGACGATATGTTGAGGTCAACCTTTACCAAAGTCTTCATGACAACATTCTCTAATTTGTAAGAGGTCTTTTGACTTTCGATTGTTTATCAACTCTTTTTTGACTTGAAGTGTTTCAAGCTTTTGAAAACTTATCGCTTGACATTTCTTCATAGTATGGTAATTTCATTTGGGTCATCACTACAAAATGACCGCCAATTCAATGAGTAAGGATTGCGTCCACAAGCTTGGCTTGGTGATAGAGATCTTGTGGTTTCGACGCAAATTTTAGGCTTTCAATTGAATAGAACGCACAAAATTCAAATTCTCATGACGCGAGTCGATTCTCCTTCGGGTATACTTTTTCATGTATTTTTCGAGAAAACTTTACCATAATTTGGTTTTTATGGAATTTTCATAATTTGATTCCCATGAAAAATTTTCCATAATTTAGTTCTTATGAAAACTTACCATAATTTGGTTTTTATGGGATTTCCATAATTTGATTCTCATGGAAAATTTGCATAATTTAATTCTTATGAAAACTTACCATAATTTGGTTTCTATAGGATTCCTATAATTTGATTTCCATGGAAAATTTCCATAATGTAATTCCTATGAAAACTTACCATAATTTTCATACTTTGTAGGAAATAAATTTTCCATCATTATAATTTTCCATAATTTGTAGGAATCAAATTGGTGTCTCCTTGTTTTGAAAGCTATATATATATACCCATATTTGCATTGTCGTATCATCAAGTTCAATTGAGTCCTCTCAAATTCTTTTCTACCTCTGATTTTCGTCACCCCTTTTCAGCTCAGCGCGACTTCGGTAGAAAATTCATATCTCATAATAGGAATACTCAATTTGTGATCCATTCGACTTTTCTGAAACTAGACTCGCAGTGCTACAACATATCTGAAAATCACGGTCAGAAGATTCTTGAATTTACTCAGGTGATTTTTTGAACTCAGCCTAAAATTCTGACAAACTGAACGCATCAGCTTTGCGCGACTTCGCGGAAAAATTCATACCTCATCGTAGGAATAACAAAATCACAAGCCGTTTGCGGTGTTGGAAAGAAAATTCATAGGGCTACATCATGTACGAAAATCACGATTAGATCACCTCTGTGCTGATTCAGTTTTCTATTTGAAATCAGCCTCTCGCCAGTCGCAAAAATTTGAGGTTACCCCCTTTACTTTGGACTTGTTCTTAATTTAAATTTTTCCTTTTTGTTTAATGTTTTCGCAGATACTTGATAGAAAAATACGACTTCGATCCTCTTCTTGAAATAGTGGGCGATGACCAACAAAATTCAAATGCCAAAGTTCTACTTCTGAAAGTTCAGCCTCCTGCTATCGGCGTCTTCTCTCTTGTTAGTGGGGCATATGACGAATCTCTTCTCCTTAAAGAATGATAAAAAATCGATACCAACGACGTTATGAGAAACTTCTCGAGTAAGGCTACTAGCATGAAAGTTCCTTTATTGAAATTCGCAATTCATCATGACGCATCATCTTCCAAATCTTCTCATTCTGATGGAAATTTCAACAATTGGCGTGTTCCCTCTTCTAACTTCGGTAATGTTTGCTACACACCTGGCTACTGGGAATGGGTAGAGGACGTGCTGCCCCGCCACAAGGAGATTTTGGAGATCATCAAAGTCTATGACGCTGTATATTCTTCTTTGTTCACGTACGACTATGACGACAATATACTCCATGCTTTTTGTGAACTTTGGCGTCCGTCTACGAATACACTTTCTACTTTCATTGGAGAGATGTCCATATCACTTTGGGATTTACAAGCCATTCCAGGTCTCCCCGTACAAGGGCATTTTTATGATGAAGTCGTTCCCTCGGCGAAAGAATTGACACAGACAGATACTCAAAACAAATTGCTTCTTCCCCAAAGTTGTCGCTATTTGTTTTTGGCCTTCTACAGATTAGCGAAAGATGATCTCCAAGAGGTGTCCGTCCATGATTGGGTGAAGTTTTGGTTTAGAGGACCTCATAGATATGCCGAGCCTCCGTAAAAGGTGTCAAAGGTACGATCCACAAAGCCAAGATTGAACCACAATCCTTCTAGACACATTGATTCAAACTTCCTGCCTCGGACTGACGAGGAGAATGCCCCTTTTATCGAGTTAGATGTGGAAGAATCGCTTAGAGATGAGACAAACTTGGCAGCGTTCTTTGCTTGTTGGCTTTGCAAATTTGTGCTTCCGAATAAGAAAGTCAACCATGTGCGCGCTAGTGTTTTCAAAGTTGCGAGCTTGATGGCTCATGGATTTGCATCTTTTGGATTTTTCTTGTTTCTCTTTCTTGCAGGTAATAGTTGTGGTTTTACATCTTTATTTTGCATAGACATGTTTCTCAAACAGAGGAGATTGATTTTCAAGATACAATTTGATCGTAATTCAAAACTTCGTGCTATTGGCACCGCTATGTCGAACAAGATTGTTGTGCTGCTGCTCATGTTTGTCATGTCATATTGAAGGGTCATGCACTTACTACATGTATGATTAGAAGTATATCAACCAAGATAAATTGAAAACTTTATGCAGTTGGCACCGATGGCTCCAATTTTTATTCTTTTTTTTAGGTCGTACACAGTTTATACTCTTGCGGACCAGGAGTAACATGCAGTTTATGCTCATACCTTAAGGAGCGTTGTAACTTGCAGTTTAGGCTCGTATGTTGAGGAGCATTGTGACTTGCAGTTTAGGCTCGTACGTTGAGGAGCATTGTAACTTGTAGTTTAGGCTCGTACGTTGAGGAGCATTTCAGGAAAGAATTCCATCAATGTAACTGGTCTTCTAACCTTTCGTGATGAATCATTAATGTACTTCACTTTGGAGTTGGATTTCATGCTTTCGCATTGCCGAAGTTGATTTATAATTGATTTTGTGTCAACTTTTGATAGTCGGAGTTTAGAAGTACCTTGATGATTCTGCCTCTTGCGAGCGACCAAAGTCCGAGTGTCATCACCCTCTTCATTGAAGAAGGCATCTACCTTGGATGTGTTTGTTGTTTTCTTCAAGACGGAAACTTCAACTGGTTCAAAGCTTCCAAACTACAGTATGATGACATCTTTTTCAATTTTTCGCGATGCCACAGGATGTAGAAATTCTAAAATTGAATCATGATCTAGTTTGACACTAGCATGGTTTATCTCAGCTGTCTCACCATCGTCAATGATAGATCTTTCCCTCTCGTACCAATGTCATAATCTTTTCCTTTAAAGTGAAGCATTTTGTGGTGTGATGACGATGCGATGAAATTTACAATACATACGATCATCAACTTTATTGGATTCTTCGGGTCGCTTTGAATCTAGGAGTGCAATGACTTTCTTGGTTAGCAGCTCATCAAGAATCGCAGGAACATCAGAGTCCGGAAAGAGATACTCTTTTGCTTGTAACTCCTTCAAGGTAGATTGATTTTTCACTTCTCGCATTTGCTGATGTGCTACAATTTCTTTGAACTTTTGTGTCCTGGAGGCTTTCATAGAAGTTGTGGTTACCGCCATGGACTCATTAGTTGCGTAATCTAACGACTCTTTGAATTGTATGTCTTTTTTTTGGATCAAAGACATGTGATGTATTTCCATGGCTTGCAATGCTCAACTCCATGTCATGAGCGCGTGTAGCTAATTCTTCAAAAGTTCGAGGCTTAATATCTTGAAGGATATATACAAGGCCCCAATGCATTCCTTGTATACAAATTTCGATGATGAGATTTCAGAAAGTTGATTCTTGCAATCTAAGCTCAGCATTCGCCAACGATTGATGTAATCTACAACGAGTTCATCCTTGCCTTGTTTTGTGTTTGTCAATTTCATCATGCTCACTGTACGGCGGGTACTGTAGAAACGATTGAGAAATTGATTTTCTAATTGTCCCCAACTATCAATTGATTCAGGCTCCAAGTCCATATACCAATCAAAGGCGTTTTCTTTTCGGACAAACTACTTGACAAGAAGATCATCATGTGTACCAGCACTGCTACAAGTCTCGACGAAATGGGCAATATGTTGCCTTGGGTTTCCCCTTCCATCAAATTGCTGCAATTTTGGCGGTTGATATACAATTGGCATTAGTAGACCCTCGATTCGCTTAGAATACGACTTTGAATATCCTAAGGAACTTTGTGACGGACCACCATATTGAGCTTTAATTGTGTTTGTGATCATATCTTGTAGTTGTTGAACTGTTAAAGTGGCAACTGAAGCAGATTGTTTTGCGCTTTGAGAGTCAACTGACTTGTTGGGAGAATCAATATCAACTTTTTCTTGAGTTTTTAGATTGTGATGTGACTCTCTACAGTTGTAGAGATCTAACTTGCTCATAAGCTGCGTGATTTGAAGATTTTTGTCATCAATAGACTTCTTCAAGGCTTCAATGGTTTGCTCCATCATTGCGAACTTCTCGTCCATGTCAGTTGCGTCAACCATAAAGGAGTTAGCCTTTGTTGAAATTGAAGAATCTGTTGAACTTTTAGATTCACCAAAGTTGAAGCCAGAATGAGAAAGTTCATCAAACAATTTTGATGCAATGTTGTCCCCAGGGATTGAAGATTTGAATGTCATTCGAGACTTGCTCTTTCTTGGCATCTCCAAAGAGGTGAAATATTCAGATCCATCCAAGGCACTTGTCTTGAACTTGCGTCGAGTGATTGGATCAACATAACTAAAATCAATAAATGTGGCAACTGAAGAGTCCTTGCTTGAAACATCATTGATCTTCATGAAGGCCATTGCAAAGTTGAACTTGTTTTTGTATTTGTAGGAGGAAGAGATGAAGAGCAGAATTGGTCCCACTGGGCGTGCCAAATTTGTTCGCAACAAATTTTCGTAAGCGCTGAAAATCGAGTGCAAGCAAAATAAATAAAAGAAAAATGGGATTTTATTAATGAATCGTTGTGAGTACAATTATGTTATTCTCTTGATTCTCTCTCCTAAGTTTCTCCGCGATTCGAGGGACTTCAGTAGCGTATTTCCCGAATTGTTGGATGATTTAGACCTCCTTGAGATGTTGTCGATCTCCAAGATGTTGGAAAACGCTTCGTCATTGTAGGTCGATCTCCGGGAAGAACTCCGTTGATCATTCCTTCGAAGAACTAATGATGTTGATGTTGTAGCTTTCTCCAATTTGCTGAATGCTTGTTGAAGAGTTTTTCTGGATTCCCTTTTGAATGTCATGTTCATCCCCTATTTATAGTTGTAGGGAGTGGACAAAGTTGCTTGTGACTGGTCAAAGGATGTCATTTTGACACTTGGCGCATTTTGATTCGTTCTTGCATTTGACTGGAACTACCACCTCATATGGACACGTGGCGTCACCTTGTTGATTTTGGATGCCTAGTCACTGTGACACGTGGCATGGATTTGGGCTTCAAGGTGAAATGAACCTTGGATTTGAATTTAATAAGATGAACTTATTTATTTGTAAAGCCCAAATTAATTATTCAGCCCAAATGAACATGGATTTAATTCAAATTTTGTATGAATCTGATCCAATACAATTTATGTGTCTACAACATCCATAATTTTTTTTTTCAACTGAAGCATTTTTATCCAAACACATAATTACTTATTTTAAAAATAAGTTTCAGTACTTTCAAAAGTACTTTTTAAAAGTTGTTTTTTTAATCTCATCCAAACAGACTCCAGAAGTTAAAAAACAAATTTAAGAGTAGATTTGACCAACTTTTAAATCAATCCAGACACCCTGTTAGTACAGGGATTAACTATTGTTAGACGGGGGAGTAATATGAAATAATTATTTTTAACAAGATGATCAACTAAAATGAAACAAGAGAAGTAAAATAAAAAGGAAAAGCTATATATGGAAAAGGACTTGGGATTAGGGAGTGTGCACTATTTTGATTAAAACGAACATCAAATCAAATTCTAATTTGAATTGATTTTTTTGAATTTTTTATTTGATTTTGGATTCATAATTTACTTTTTTGATTCCAAATTTAGAAAAATGAAAATTCAAAAAATTGAAAAAAGCCAAATTTTATTTATATATATATCGCAAAAATGTTTAATACTTGATTCACAGGGTTTTTGACTTCAAAACCCTCCCTTCTACAAGAAATTTTTGATCGATTATGGCCATATTGGCAAAGTAGGCTGACCAGCAAATCTCTCTTGATTCTGGTACTCAATTCCCCTCTCTACCCACTTCCAATGCAATTCCCATTAGCAACCAAGATACTGGAACAAAGGATAAGCCCGGACGAACATAAAAGTTTGCCTACTGATTTGGTTTGTGCATCTGCTCAAGGAGGCAAATATGTATTGATGCGATTTTAATTGTTTAAAGATTTTGTGAATATGATGTCGAAGAATTCATATTAAATCACGGGCAAGGATGGTACGACATGTAAGAGTTAGTGTTTCAATTAATTTTGAAACAAATTCTTCCGTTGAAAGTTTTTTGAAATATGCAAAATACATGAATGTGAATTGTAACATTCACTTTTGTTTTAAGTCTACGTTATGGGTCTTTTGGAAGAAGCTTTATAATTTACGTTATGGGTTTTTGAAAGTTAAGTTTTTTCTATTAATTCATAAACCTATAATAACAATTTAATTAAAGTATTTTCTTACAAAACTTTTATCCTATAAATTGAGTTTCTTTTGGTTGAAAAAGAGAAGCATTCAAACAAAAGTACTTTCCTTTGAAAACACTTGTGAGACATTAATTAAAAAGTGAAATCACCAATTCAAGAATAGAAGAGCAACATTTTTGAATGCTACTTGTTTTGTGGCTTAGTTGAATCCCGAAGATAGAGTTGTTATTTATTCTTCCGATTGCTCGTGGGAGAGACTCCAACTATCTTCAAGAAACGTATTAACATGCCTCTAATCCAAGCAAGTTTTATTTTGGATTCCTTGTAATTTTATCATTCTTGTTCATTTGTTCTAACAAGACATATCAAATGCGACCTCTCATATATGATGCAAAATTTAAAGTGGATGACTCAAACCATGGCCTGGATTTCCTTTCGTGACTTATGACCAACCTTTTTTGTTAAGGAATCTTTATTCTCACTGGCCTAGGGAAGCCTATTCAATTAGATATGGCGACAATAAATAAGACATGACCTAGTTATGCTAGAGTCAAAGTTCAAGTGGACCTACTTGCTGATTTGCCCAAATTTGTAGAATTGGAGATTGAGGATCCTATATCTCAATCATCAAGAGTGGAAACAATTAAAGTTCTCTATGATGTATTACCAAAATACTGCAAAAAAGTGTAAACTGCAAGGACATAATGTAGATGATTGCAGAGTTTTGCATCTTGAATTGAAGAAGGATAAATAGATTAAGGTGGCAACAGAAGCAGATACAACAAAGACGAAAGAGGTACACATGAATCAACAAAGAACTTTTCAACAGTAGAATCCTACTAATAGAAGATTCACTTTGGAAAAGGGCAAATTTTTTTGATAATGCAAGAGATAATGATATGGGACAAGAAGTAGGGTCTGTAGAAGAGAAGGAGAAAATTGAGTTATCCGAAGCAGACAACACAGATACAAGTAACAAGGAAGAACATACTACAAGAAATTGGGTTAATCAATCATTTTACAAGAGGAGAGCACCAACCCAAGATGCTAAGAAGGATTGTGGTGACCAAGAAAGGGCTCTTACTGTTGGTGAACATGTGCAGCAAAAGGATAAGGAAAAATGTGGAGATGATAACAACAGAAACATCAGAGGTTGTAACTACTGTAAGAAAGGCTATACCTGTAGTTGTCTGTAGTGACAAAGATCAAGAGCAGCAACAACAATAAAATCAGCAACAAACATTATACAATGCAGGGATGGGAACTGATGAGTCCAGCAAAACAAATAGTGACTTGAATACTAAGAAGTGCAACAGCAACAAGAACAACATTTAACAGACTTAGATGATACCAATGCAGAAAGTAACTTGCAAGATGATGTACAACAGCAACTGATTGATGTTGAGAAAGATAGTAATAGAAGTGATATGCAGGAAGTTGGTCAGAAGCATCTAGATGTGCTTCGTAATTTAAATAATCTGTTGATCATTGAAACAAATGGAGTTGATGGGATAAGGGGAAAGATACATATCCAGAAGTCGAGAATGAGCAAGTTGACAACGATGGAGACAAAACTCAATCGCAACAAATGGTGGAAAACAAGATAGAGATAGAAGGGTTAACTGAACCATTACCACAAGCAATTATAGCTTCAACATTTGACTTTCCTGTTAAGGTCCTGCATGACATTGTTGCTCACAATATAAATGAGATAAGATGAACAACACATGTGGAAGTTAATGACGAAATAAGCAAGGAAGATGCAGATGAAGATCAAAATCAACACAATCTTAATCATGCTTTGAAGGTGGCAGATTTATCTCCAGATGTTCAATCAAAGGGGACCAAAAATAGGGCTAATGTTGAAACCTGTAAGCCCACAAGAACTATTCCTAAAAGGAGTGCTAGATCTGTTTATAAATGATGCAAAAAGCACTTGTATGGAATATTAGATAAGTGAGAACCCAACATGCTTTTCATAGGGTTCAAATGCTTAACAAACATCACAAGTTCTTCCTCATAGCACTAATGGAGCCTTTTCAACATACAAGACACATTCAGAAGTATAAAAGAAAATTGGGTATGCAGTACGCTAATTACAATCGGAATGGTAAAATTTGGGTGTTTGTCCAGGAAAATATTCAAGTGGATATGTTATCAGATTCTGAACAACAAATTACATTATAGCTTACATTTCAAGATTCGGGATATTCCATCATCTATAATATTGTTTATGCTGAGTGTTCAGCACTTGAAAGACTAAGATTGTGGGATGATATTTATTCACTGAGTCATAATATGAGGTTACCTTGGCTTGTAGGTGGTGACTTCAATGTTATTTTGAATGATGAAGATAAATTTGGAGGTCTTCCTGTTTATCCTCAAGAATATGAGGATTTTGCTTTCTGTGTGAACTCTTGTTAGCTTTTTAATATTAAATTTAAAGGGAGTCTTTTAACTTGGTGGAATGGAAGAGTTGTTGCTGAATGTATATTTAAAAGACTTGATAGCCTGATGATCAATCAGTTTTTTCTTGGTCTTTATAGAAATGTGGAGATGGAGCATCTTGCAAGAACAGGGTATGCACCCATGTTTTTGAGCTGTGGGGATCAGACTACTAATATGAGGTCGTTCAGATTTTTTGAAATTTTGGACAGAAAAAGCTAATTTCAAAGATGTTGTGAGAGATAATTGGGTTGCTGATGAGTCCATGGATGTTTTTATTAGCTTAAAACAGAAGATGAAGAGGACTAAAATTGCATTGTCTACATGGAGTAGGGTGAGATTTGGAGATATTTTTAAGCAACCGGTAATAAGGGAAGATATTGTTAGAATCAATAAAGGACTTTTTAAAGAACTACCTACTGCTGAAATTTTTAAAGAACTACCAACTGCTGAAAATAGAGCTATTCTTCAAAAGGAACAGGCTGAGTTAAACAATTTTTACACTATGAAGAGGAATTTCAGAGAGAAAAATCTGGTGTAAAATGGTTTACTGAAGGAGACAAGAATACAAGATTTTTCATAATCTTGTGAACGGGAGAAGAAAGAGGTTACAAGTCAAAAGAATCCTTAAAAGAGATGGTGTCTCGACTGATGATGCTGAAGAGGTTGCAACTGAGGCTATTGCCTTCTTCCTAGATCAATTTACTGATGTTGAGAATGAGACTGAGCTTTCTTTGATTGAGCATATTCCCACATTGGTTACTGATGAAGACAACACTATGTTAAATGTCAGTCCTACAGTGGACGAGATAAAGAAGGTGGTTTTTGAACTTAATAGTGATAGTACTAGTGCACCTGATGATTTTACTGGGCACTTCTATCAAGTCTTTTGGGATATCGTAGGAAGGGATGTTGTCAATGTGGTAGAGGCTTTCTTTAATGGTTTTACTCTTCCCAAATCTATTACTCATACTAATTTGGTCTTATTGCCTAAGAAAAAAGTGATTCAATCATTTTCTGATATGAAACCTATTAGTTTAAGTAATTTTTTGAACAAAGTTATCTCTAGAGTGACGTTTATACCTAAATTCCAACAAAGTACCCCAACACCTCAAACCTCAACATACGCAGCCAGTATTCAGAAAAACAAAAAGAGCTACAATTATATTACCCAGTCATACATTGACAATATATACAAAATCCAAGCCTTTTTGAATCTAAACCCCAGATCTACCCAAACGAAAAACCCCAATGAGAATTATATAACCCAGAAATTACAAGGATACAATAGACTTATTGCACAACCTAAAACCAGTGCAAATCTAGTCAAAACATGTTACAATTATGGATTATTGAGCACCGTATATACATTTGACGGCGAAGAAATTACAGGAATACCGGAACTATACAAAGCTTTCAGCACATTTAAAAGAATTACAAAGGGAAACTTATTTTTTATAAAGTTTTATACAGCACCCGCAGAAATACTTTATGATGAAATCAAATCTCCCATACAAGTTATAAAAATAGGATTAACAAAAGATATGATAATACCTGAGGAGATTGAAACACAAGACGAGATACAGAAAATAGATATACCCAGTTTTTATGCTAACAAAAGAATAATTGGCATATCAACTATAATACAAGAGCTAGCAAACAATTATCTAAATGGAAATGCGATATGGAGCTATTATGTAAGAGATCAAGTGATGATATACGCAAATTCCAAAGAATTACGAAAAACAGATATGGATGAAGTTCAGCAATGGATTTTATCTTTGTTAAAACCTGAAGAGCAACCAACTACAAGAGCTCTGAAGAAAAAATTTATTTCAGAAGACTTATTAACCAGATACTGTAAATTAATTGGACATAGATACCCAGATCACCATTGTTCCAAGTGCAATGGAGAAGACAACTTAATTCCAGATGTATGTTTGGAATAAAGATAACGCAGAAGAAGATAAGAAGAAGAAGACAAAGAAGAAAAGATATGTAAAGTATGTCGGCCATATGTAAAGGCCATTAAAGTTTTTTGTCGTTTTATTAAATTAGTCAAAAGTGTGTCGGCCAATTGTAAAAAGTGTAGGCTATTATGTAAAGTAAAGTTGTTTGTCGTTTTACGGCTAAGTGTCAAAGTAAGTGTCGGCCACTGTTAGGCCAATAATGTAGGTTTGCTTATAAATAGAGGCTTTTGTCCTCATAATAATATAATCAGCTTCCCCCTACATCTCTCTTCAATCTCTCTCAACCTTCCGCCCCCTTACTTGGTATCCGAGCTAGTTAAACAAATTAGTGAAAACAAAGCTATCAACAATAACTATGGAAAACAAAGCAACTACCAGTAATCTACAAGAACAGGTATACTCAAAATCATTTATGAGTAACTAAATTGCTTTATTCCTGATAATCTTTTCTTGATTATAAGTGTTTACTATGAGTAAATAATGTTATAATAGTCATCTCAAGAAGGTTTGCTATGGAAATATTCTGCGAGTAGGTAAGCCCAGACTATGCTATCCTAAGGTGGAAACCGGTAGGCAAGAAGGCCGTTTAGGGGAGTACACGAGAGTTGAAGCGCTGTTAGGGTAACTGATTAAAGAAGAAGGCCATAGTAGTGACTAGACGAGATGAATATTATACTGTTATTGCTGCATAGTATATAAATATAATCTGTGAAAAGGTTGGAAGGAATAAAATTTTTAGTGAAAAGAATGATAAATATGCCTACATACTTGTTAGATGAAGATAATGATTATAAGATGCTATTGTTTTATATACTGAAAAATATTGATGTTGATTCACGTAGAATAATTTATGATAAATTAATGATGCATGAGATAATTGAAACAACAACTGTAGGTTGGTCTGAGCTGATTATTTATGATGATAATGACTTAGATTATTTATTTGATGATTTAGAACTATATAGAGATCAATGATAAATTATAGATATTTGAGGTATGGAAAGAAACTAAAGAAAAGATAGATCTAGAAGAAAAACTTTTAATCGAAAATGTTAATAAATATATATATCTTCATGAAGAAGAATATTTAGAATATATAGAAACAAATGCTAAGGAAATACAAAGATTAAATATAATTAAAAAGGAATATTATGAACAAATATTTTCTTAAATAGTAATATGGATAAAAGAATATATAAACAACAATTGATAGAAAAATTAAATGAATTAATAAATATATACAAATTCACAAAAGAAAGAATGATAGAAAATATATTCGCAGGAGTCTGTAATAAATCAATATTAATACAAAAGAAACAAGTATTTGATTTAAAACTAAAAATAGACTGCTTAGAATATAAAATACAACATGATATATACAATAAAAATGAATATAATGAATAAAGACGAATATTCAATAGATGAAAAAACTTTTGAAAACTATGAAGGATTAAAAATAAAAATAGTATTTTCCAACTTAGGACGACGATATAAAAAAATAGGAGATAGACTATACTTAATGTTAGAAAAAGAAACTGCTAAATTAGAAGATAGTTTAACAGCAATGATAAGAATAACGAAAGAAAATGAAGAAATTGATAAAGCTAAAGAAATTGAACAGATTAAAATACAAGCAAAACAAGAAATAAAGAAAATTGAAGAAATAAAAAATAGTAAAATAGAGGAATTAGAAAAAAAATTAGCCTATTTAAAATTATTATATGAAAATAGACAAAAAGAAAAACAACTACAAAAAGAAAAAGAAATAGAATTAGAACTTCAAAAAGAAGCAGAATTAGCTAATGAAATAAATGAAATGAAACATATATTAAATGAAAAAGAAAATATTGAAATAAATGAAATAAATGAAATAAATAATGATTCTGATAAAAATTCAGAAAATTCCGAAATAAGTGATATAAGTGAAACTTATACAGAAATCTTAGAACAAACAAATAAATTAAAAAAATTAGAAATAAATACAAATAAAGCAGAAACTTCAAAAGAAAAAACTCCAGATAATAGCCCTAGACATAATCCTAGAACATCAACACCAACTTTTTATACAAGAAATTATGAAAACTCAGATAGAACTGATGCAATATGGAATAGTAGTTTAAATACAAAATGGAAACCGAAAACAATAATAGAACAAAATAACTTTTTAGATTTAGATTGTGTTATAAATATAAATAAAGTAATTTTGTTATGGATAGGAAATATATCTAAACAATTAATAGATAATAAAATAACAATAAAAGACACTCCAGGTTATATAGAAAGAACATTAATAGGAACAGTAAAATTATGGATAGAAAACTTACCATTAGATAGTAAAGAAGCACTAAGAAGTGATAAAAAATTAGATGGATCAATAACAACATCTAATATAGAAATATTAGAAAAATATAACTTAGCTATACAAAATGAATTTGGAAGTCTGACTACAGATATAAAAGAACAAAATAAAGAAAAAATCATAAACAGACAATTAATGTCAAAATTAGCAATATGTAACATGTGCTACGTAGAAGAATATACATGTGCATTTAAAGAATATTATTACAAAGCAAAATATGATATAAATGAAGCAAAAGAAATAAAACAACAATATTTCATAAAACTACCAGAACCATTTAGTACTAATATAATAAGAGATTGGAATAATGAAGAAATGACAGATACATTAGGCTCAAGAATAAAATTTCTACAGCAATGGTTTATACAGCTATGTGAAAATCAAAAAGAAAAATTAAAAATGGAAAAAATATTAATAAAAAACCTAGCCTGTTGTAAAAGTAAAATAGCACCAAAGTTTGGTTGTGAAGATAAATATTATAAAAAACCTAGAAAACGTAAAAATTATAGAAAAACACAAACTAAATATAAATATAAAAAACCAAGAAAACGATATTTTGTAAGAAATTATAAAGGAAAAAGACCACATAGAATAAAGAAAGCCTTATCAAATTGTAATTGTTACAATTGTGGTAAGTTAGGTCATTTAGCTAAAGATTGTAAATTACCTAAAAATATAAAAAGAAAACAAATTATAGAACTGATTTTAGATGAACAAGAATATATGCAAATAGATTATTTAGATTATGAATTAGATGATAATGATAGTATATATGAAATTTCAGATATAGAAACTGACGATAACTATGAACTAGAATCCGAAATAGAACACGATAGTGAAATAATAATTGACGAAAATGACTGAAGAAAATATAAGAATAATATCTACAGAAGAATATCATGATGAAGACTCAGTAGAACAAAAAATAATATTTGATAATACAATTTTTCACGAAATAAAAAATAAAGAACTAGATTTAAGTGTAGAAAAAGTATTAAAAGTACCTATTCTAAACCAATTCTTTAAAAGAAATAAAGAGGAATATTATGTAGTTAGTCAAAAAGAACATATTATAGATTGTAAATATACAAAAGGAAAAGCACAAATACCTATACTAAATAAAAGACTGATTAATCAAGAAATACAACATATAAAGGCTAAAACCCCTATAAAATACGTACATTTAGGAGGAACAGAAATATTAATAAAAGCATGTTTTAGAGAAGGAATAGATACACCAATAGAAATATACCTAGCAGATGATAGGATAATACATCCTATAGAAAAAAGCGTAATAAGCGCAATAAAAGGAAATTTAATATATCAAAAATTTAAATTTATAATAAGTGCAAATTATTCAATTGCATTAACAGATAGAAATATAGATAAATCATTAGTGTTATATTGGAAACTATCAGGGATAGAACTAGCACCTGGAAGTAAGATATTTACAGCAAGATGTAAAAACTTATACATATTAACAACAAAACATAAAGTAATTGCTAAAAACAAAATAGATAGGATCAAAATAGAAAATCCTTTTGATCAAATTATTACAATTATAGATAATAATGATTATAGTTATAAAGAAATGGATATTAATAAATACAGGTCAAGACGATAATTATATAAACACAGAATTAGTGTTAGAAAATGAAATTATAAAAACAGGACATGTATGCCCTGGATTACCTAACGACATAATAACTATAAGTGAAGAAATAGAAAAAGAAATTATTATAGGAGGAATACCCTTAATAATACCATTTAAAATCTATCAAGGAAAAGAAAGTATAACCTTAGGTATAAATTGGTTAGATCAATTTACCCCATATAAAATAGAACAAGAGCAATTAACCATAACTTGCCAAAATAAGAAAATAATTATAAAAAGAATAATATAATGAAAATTTATATACTTGCAAAAATTATCATAGAAGGATATTACAATCGATATTACACACCTATGATAGATACAGGAGCTGAAACTAATATATGTAAATATAATTGTTTTAAATTCATTTAAATCATCAAAATTATATTTTAATGGCTTTTGTATTATAAGACTATTTTCGTCTATTAATTCTATTTTTATAGTTGTTTTATGTTTTTTCCAACCTTTTAAGGGGTTATCACTATATAAAAGTTCCAATTGTTCATTTATTAACTTAATTTTATCTATTGTAAATATAATAATTTCAAATTGATTAATTTCTTTTTTATTTATATTTTCCATTTCTTGATTTACCTTTTCACTTCCTTTAATCCATTCTTTTGGTTTTCTTTGTTTATTATTAACTCTTTTTGCTCCTATTTTGTATCCACATGGCGTAGTAAACCACCAATGTGTTTTGGTTATTATGTGTGGGTATAATCGATCTAAAAAAGGCATTCCTAATAATATATCTTTTGTTTTGCAATCAAAACTATACATATCTTCTATTATTAGAATTTTATCCCAAATCTGTATCTTTATATTTTTTGCTTTATAAGTAATCATACTACTTTCGTTATTAAATCCAGTTACTACCATGGGTGTTTTTAATTTTTCCCATTTTTCTTCTGGTAAACAATTATATTTACATATATTAGTTTCAGCTCCTGTATCTATCATAGGTGTGTAATATCGATTGTAATATCCTTCTATGATAATTTTTGCAAGTATATAAATTTTCATTATATTATTCTTTTTATAATTATTTTCTTATTTTGGCAAGTTATGGTTAATTGCTCTTGTTCTATTTTATATGGGGTAAATTGATCTAATCAATTTATACCTAAGGTTATACTTTCTTTTCCTTGATAGATTTTAAATGGTATTATTAAGGGTATTCCTCCTATAATAATTTCTTTTTCTATTTCTTCACTTATAGTTATTATGTCATTAGGTAATCCAGGGCATACATGTCCTGTTTTTATAATTTCATTTTCTAACACTAATTCTGTGTTTATATAATTATCGTCTTGACCTGTATTTATTAATATCTTATGTCTGTTTTCATTAATTATGCCTTCGATAAAATAATAGTTTAATATATTTTCTTCCGTATTTGATAGTATAGGAAAGTTATATTTTCTTTTTAATGTACTTGCTTTTGATGAAGTACTTCTACTTAATGGTTTTGATATACTTAAAGTATTTTTTCTTTCTTTTAGTATTTCTAAATCTTCTTCAATATCCATTTCTTTATAACTATAATCATTATTATCTATAATTGTAATAATTTGATCAAAAGGATTTTCTATTTTGATCCTATCTATTTTGTTTTTAGCAATTACTTTATGTTTTGTTGTTAATATGTATAAGTTTTTACATCTTGCTGTAAATATCTTACTTCCAGGTGCTAGTTCTATCCCTGATAGTTTCCAATATAACACTAATGATTTATCTATATTTCTATCTGTTAATGCAATTGAATAATTTGCACTTATTATAAATTTAAATTTTTGATATATTAAATTTCCTTTTATTGCGCTTATTACGCTTTTTTCTATAGGATGTATTATCCTATCATCTGCTAGGTATATTTCTATTGGTGTATCTATTCCTTCTCTAAAACATGCTTTTATTAATATTTCTGTTCCTCCTAAATGTACGTATTTTATAGGGGTTTTAGCCTTTATATGTTGTATTTCTTGATTAATCAGTCTTTTATTTAGTATAGGTATTTGTGCTTTTCCTTTTGTATATTTACAATCTATAATATGTTCTTTTTGACTAACTAAATAATATTCCTCTTTATTTCTTTTAAAGAATTGGTTTAGAATAGGTACTTTTAATACTTTTTCTACACTTAAATCTAGTTCTTTATTTTTTATTTCGTGAAAAATTGTATTATCAAATATTATTTTTTGTTCTACTGAGTCTTCATCATGATATTCTTCTGTAGATATTATTCTTATATTTTCTTCAGTCATTTTCGTCAATTATTATTTCACTATCGTGTTCTATTTCGGATTCTAGTTCATAGTTATCGTCAGTTTCTATATCTGAAATTTCATATATACTATCATTATCATCTAATTCATAATCTAAATAATCTATTTGCATATATTCTTGTTCATCTAAAATCAGTTCTATAATTTGTTTTCTTTTTATATTTTTAGGTAATTTACAATCTTTAGCTAAATGACCTAACTTACCACAATTGTAACAATTACAATTTGATAAGGCTTTCTTTATTCTATGTGGTCTTTTTCCTTTATAATTTCTTACAAAATATCGTTTTCTTGGTTTTTTATATTTATATTTAGTTTGTGTTTTTCTATAATTTTTACGTTTTCTAGGTTTTTTATAATATTTATCTTCACAACCAAACTTTGGTGCTATTTTACTTTTACAACAGGCTAGGTTTTTTATTAATATTTTTTCCATTTTTAATTTTTCTTTTTGATTTTCACATAGCTGTATAAACCATTGCTGTAGAAATTTTATTCTTGAGCCTAATGTATCTGTCATTTCTTCATTATTCCAATCTCTTATTATATTAGTACTAAATGGTTCTGGTAGTTTTATGAAATATTGTTGTTTTATTTCTTTTGCTTCATTTATATCATATTTTGCTTTGTAATAATATTCTTTAAATGCACATGTATATTCTTCTACGTAGCACATGTTACATATTGCTAATTTTGACATTAATTGTCTGTTTATGATTTTTTCTTTATTTTGTTCTTTTATATCTGTAGTCAGACTTCCAAATTCATTTTGTATAGCTAAGTTATATTTTTCTAATATTTCTATATTAGATGTTGTTATTGATCCATCTAATTTTTTATCACTTCTTAGTGCTTCTTTACTATCTAATGGTAAGTTTTCTATCCATAATTTTACTGTTCCTATTAATGTTCTTTCTATATAACCTGGAGTGTCTTTTATTGTTATTTTATTATCTATTAATTGTTTAGATATATTTCCTATCCATAACAAAATTACTTTATTTATATTTATAACACAATCTAAATCTAAAAAGTTATTTTGTTCTATTATTGTTTTCGGTTTCCATTTTGTATTTAAACTACTATTCCATATTGCATCAGTTCTATCTGAGTTTTCATAATTTCTTGTATAAAAAGTTGGTGTTGATGTTCTAGGATTATGTCTAGGGCTATTATCTGGAGTTTTTTCTTTTGAAGTTTCTGCTTTATTTGTATTTATTTCTAATTTTTTTAATTTATTTGTTTGTTCTAAGATTTCTGTATAAGTTTCACTTATATCACTTATTTCGGAATTTTCTGAATTTTTATCAGAATCATTATTTATTTCATTTATTTCAATATTTTCTTTTTCATTTAATATATGTTTCATTTCATTTATTTCATTAGCTAATTCTGCTTCTTTTTGAAGTTCTAATTCTGCTTCTTTTTGAAGTTCTAATTCTATTTCTTTTTCTTTTTGTAGTTGTTTTTCTTTTTGTCTATTTTCATATAATAATTTTAAATAGGCTAATTCTTTTTCTAATTCCTCTATTTTACTATTTTTTATTTCTTCAATTTTCTTTATTTCTTGTTTTGCTTGTATTTTAATCTGTTCAATTTCTTTAGCTTTATCAATTTCTTCATTTTCTTTCGTTATTCTTATCATTGCTGTTAAACTATCTTCTAATTTAGCAGTTTCTTTTTCTAACATTAAGTATAGTCTATCTCCTATTTTTTTATATCGTCGTCCTAAGTTGGAAAATACTATTTTTATTTTTAATCCTTCATAGTTTTCAAAAGTTTTTTCATCTATTGAATATTCGTCTTTATTCATTATATTCATTTTTATTGTATATATCATGTTGTATTTTATATTCTAAGCAGTCTATTTTTAGTTTTAAATCAAATACTTGTTTCTTTTGTATTAATATTGATTTATTACAGACTCCTGCGAATATATTTTCTATCATTCTTTCTTTTGTGAATTTGTATATATTTATTAATTCATTTAATTTTTCTATCAATTGTTGTTTATATATTCTTTTATCCATATTACTATTTAAGAAAATATTTGTTCATAATATTCCTTTTTAATTATATTTAATCTTTGTATTTCCTTAGCATTTGTTTCTATATATTCTAAATATTCTTCTTCATGAAGATATATATATTTATTAACATTTTCGATTAAAAGTTTTTCTTCTAGATCTATCTTTTCTTTAGTTTCTTTCCATAACCTATCTATAATTTATCATTGATCTCTATATAGTTCTAAATCATCAAATAAATAATCTAAGTCATTATCATCATAAATAATCAGCTCAGACCAACCTACAGTTGTTGTTTCAATTATCTCATGCATCATTAATTTATCATAAATTATTCTACGTGAATCAACATCAATATTTTTCAGTATATAAAACAATAGCATCTTATAATCATTATCTTCATCTAACAAGTATGTAGGCATATTTATCATTCTTTTCACTAAAAATTTTATTCCTTCCAACCTTTTCACAGATTATATTTATATACTATGCAGCAATAACAGTATAATATTCATCTCGTCTAGTCACTACTATGGCCTTCTTCTTTAATCAGTTACCCTAACAGCGCTTCAACTCTCGTGTACTCCCCTAAACGGCCTTCTTGCCTACCGGTTTCCACCTTAGGATAGCATAGTCTGGGCTTACCTACTCGCAGAATATTTCCATAGCAAACCTTCTTGAGATGACTATTATAACATTATTTACTCATAGTAAACACTTATAATCAAGAAAAGATTATCAGGAATAAAGCAATTTAGTTACTCATAAATGATTTTGAGTATACCTGTTCTTGTAGATTACTGGTAGTTGCTTTGTTTTCCATAGTTATTGTTGATAGCTTTGTTTTCACTAATTTGTTTAACTAGCTCGGATACCAAGTAAGGGGGCGGAAGGTTGAGAGAGATTGAAGAGAGATGTAGGGGGAAGCTGATTATATTATTATGAGGACAAAAGCCTCTATTTATAAGCAAACCTACATTATTGGCCTAACAGTGGCCGACACTTACTTTGACACTTAGCCGTAAAACGACAAACAACTTTACTTTACATAATGGCCTACACTTTTTACAATTGGCCGACACACTTTTGACTAATTTAATAAAACGACAAAAAACTTTAATGGCCTTTACATATGGCCGACATACTTTACATATCTTTTCTTCTTTGTCTTCTTCTTCTTATCTTCTTCTGCGTTATCTTTATTCCAAACATACATCTGGAATTAAGTTGTCTTCTCCATTGCACTTGGAACAATGGTGATCTGGGTATCTATGTCCAATTAATTTACAGTATCTGGTTAATAAGTCTTCTGAAATAAATTTTTTCTTCAGAGCTCTTGTAGTTGGTTGCTCTTCAGGTTTTAACAAAGATAAAATCCATTGCTGAACTTCATCCATATCTGTTTTTCGTAATTCTTTGGAATTTGCGTATATCATCACTTGATCTCTTACATAATAGCTCCATATCGCATTTCCATTTAGATAATTGTTTGCTAGCTCTTGTATTATAGTTGATATGCCAATTATTCTTTTGTTAGCATAAAAACTGGGTATATCTATTTTCTGTATCTCGTCTTGTGTTTCAATCTCCTCAGATATTATCATATCTTTTGTTAATCCTATTTTTATAACTTGTATGGGAGATTTGATTTCATCATAAAGTATTTCTGCGGGTGCTGTATAAAACTTTATAAAAAATAAGTTTCCCTTTGTAATTCTTTTAAATGTGCTGAAAGCTTTGTATAGTTTCGGTATTCCTGTAATTTCTTCGCCGTCAAATGTATATACGGTGCTCAATAATCCATAATTGTAACATGTTTTGACTAGATTTGCACTGGTTTTAGGTTGTGCAATAAGTCTATTGTATCCTTGTAATTTCTGGGTTATATAATTCTCATTGGGGTTTTTCGTTTGGGTAGATCTGGGGTTTAGATTCAAAAAGGCTTGGATTTTGTATATATTGTCAATGTATGACTGGGTAATATAATTGTAGCTCTTTTTGTTTTTCTGAATACTGGCTGCGTATGTTGAGGTTTGAGGTGTTGGGGTACTTTGTTGGAATTTAGGTATAAACGTTTTGGTAAATAAGCTATTTAGATTTGTATTTTTTGTCATAGCTTGTTCTGTATTTCCTGTGCTTGTACCTGCAATACCTGCCAAAATAAGAAAATAATTATAAAAAGAATAATATAATGAAAATTTATATACTTGCAAAAATTATCATAGAAGGATATTACAATCGATATTACACACCTATGATAGATACAGGAGCTGAAACTAATATATGTAAATATAATTGTTTACCAGAAGAAAAATGGGAAAAATTAAAAACACCCATGGTAGTAACTGGATTTAATAACGAAAGTAGTATGATTACTTATAAAGCAAAAAATATAAAGATACAGATTTGGGATAAAATTCTAATAATAGAAGATATGTATAGTTTTGATTGCAAAACAAAAGATATATTATTAGGAATGCCTTTTTTAGATCGATTATACCCACACATAATAACCAAAACACATTGGTGGTTTACTACGCCATGTGGATACAAAATAGGAGCAAAAAGAGTTAATAATAAACAAAGAAAACCAAAAGAATGGATTAAAGGAAGTGAAAAGGTAAATCAAGAAATGGAAAATATAAATAAAAAAGAAATTAATCAATTTGAAATTATTATATTTACAATAGATAAAATTAAGTTAATAAATGAACAATTGAAACTTTTATATAGTGATAACCCCTTAAAAGGTTGGAAAAAACATAAAACAACTATAAAAATAGAATTAATAGACGAAAATAGTCTTATAATACAAAAGCCATTAAAATATAATTTTGATGATTTAAATGAATTTAAAACAATTATATTTACATATATTAGTTTCAGCTCCTGTATCTATCATAGGTGTGTAATATCGATTGTAATATCCTTCTATGATAATTTTTGCAAGTATATAAATTTTCATTATATTATTCTTTTTATAATTATTTTCTTATTTTGGCAAGTTATGGTTAATTGCTCTTGTTCTATTTTATATGGGGTAAATTGATCTAACCAATTTATACCTAAGGTTATACTTTCTTTTCCTTGATAGATTTTAAATGGTATTATTAAGGGTATTCCTCCTATAATAATTTCTTTTTCTATTTCTTCACTTATAGTTATTATGTCGTTAGGTAATCCAGGGCATACATGTCCTGTTTTTATAATTTCATTTTCTAACACTAATTCTGTGTTTATATAATTATCGTCTTGACCTGTATTTATTAATATCCATTTCTTTATAACTATAATCATTATTATCTATAATTGTAATAATTTGATCAAAAGGATTTTCTATTTTGATCCTATCTATTTTGTTTTTAGCAATTACTTTATGTTTTGTTGTTAATATGTATAAGTTTTTACATCTTGCTGTAAATATCTTACTTCCAGGTGCTAGTTCTATCCCTGATAGTTTCCAATATAACACTAATGATTTATCTATATTTCTATCTGTTAATGCAATTGAATAATTTGCACTTATTATAAATTTAAATTTTTGATATATTAAATTTCCTTTTATTGCGCTTATTACGCTTTTTTCTATAGGATGTATTATCCTATCATCTGCTAGGTATATTTCTATTGGTGTATCTATTCCTTCTCTAAAACATGCTTTTATTAATATTTTTGTTCCTCCTAAATGTACGTATTTTATAGGGGTTTTAGCCTTTATATGTTGTATTTCTTGATTAATCAGTCTTTTATTTAGTATAGGTATTTGTGCTTTCCCTTTTGTATATTTACAATCTATAATATGTTCTTTTTGACTAACTACATAATATTCCTCTTTATTTCTTTTAAAGAATTGGTTTAGAATAGGTACTTTTAATACTTTTTCTACACTTAAATCTAGTTCTTTATTTCCCAAGACTGATCTATCCTAATCAGTCTGGTTTTGTAAAGGGAAGAAGCATCACAAAAAATGTCCTCTTAGCTCAAGAAATTATTGCACATATCAGATTAAGAGTTAGACCAGCTAATGTTGTAATTAAGCTTGACATGTCCAAGGCTTATGATAGAGTGAATTGGAGATTTCTGATCAAAGTTATGAATAAAATGGGTTTTAATTTGTTGCAGACAAAGTGTGGAGATTGGTGGCAAATAACTGGTATTCAGTCCTCATTAACGGACAAGCACATGGTTTCTTTCACTCTTCTAAAGGGGTTAAACAGGGAGATCCTCTCTCCCCTGCATTATTCATTTTGCCTGCAGAAGTTCTTTCTAGAGCTTTAAACAATTTGTTCCATAATCAGGACTTTACAAGATATGAAATGCCTAAGTGGAGTGATGATATCTTGCATATGCAAATGATACCGTTATTATGGTTAGTGCAGAGAAGAAGTATCTTGATTTGGTTATGTAAAGGCTAGGCTTATATGAAGATCATGGCAGATGATTAATAAAGAAAAGAGTTGCTTCTATGTATATAGCAAAACTGCCCATTGTATAGTTCAAACTGTTGAGGATTGCACTGGTTTTATTAGGTGTAAGTTTCCATTGACTTGTCTTGGTTTTCTTATTGGACATGCAAGGAAGAGGAAAAGTCATTTTTCCGAAATCATGAAGAAAGTACAAAGCAAAATACAGGCTTGGAAGGGAAAACTTTTATCTTTTGATGGTAAGTCTGTGTTGATTAATAATGTTTTGCAGAGTATTCATATATACCTGTTATCTGCAATGACACCTCCTAAATGTGTTATTCATGATTTACATAGATTGTTTGCTAAATTTCTATGGAACTCTAAGGAAGAGGAGAGAAGCAAACATTGGATATCATGGTCTGATATTTGTAGGTCTAAGGAGGAACGTGTTTGATGTGTCCAAAGTAATGTTTGCCAACCTTTGGTAGACTTTTCTAACTAAAAAGTAAATGTGGACTATATAAATGTGGAACAAATATTGTAAGAGACATAGACCTCAATTGGTAGAATGGAGTGGAGGTTCTCAGATTTGGAAGTTTAGGTTCGAAACCAGAGATTGTATTGACCAGCAGATTACGTGGGAACCAAAGTGTGGTCATTCCAGTGTTTGGTTTGATAACTAGACACAATTGGGTGCTCTTTACTATTATTTACTTGTTTGTCATTCTAACAATTTTGATGTTGATGAAGTAAATCAATTGATGATTGAAGGACATTAGAATGAAGATATCATGCTTCAATTATTACCAGAAGATGTTTCTAAACATGTCCAAAATATAATTGGAATAGTAGAGGATACGGAAGAATGGGACTCATCAAAATGGGTGTGTACTAGCTCTGGAAAGTTTACAGTTGGAAATGCTTGGGAGGTGTTAAGACAAAGAGATGATGAACAAGAAATCACTAAGAAAATTTGGGTGAATGGAGTGCCCTTCAGATTTTCTTTCTTTATTTGGAGATTATGGATAAAAAGAATACCTATTGGATAAGTTCTTATCAAGATTAAAGTGGTGGATGAAGTTAAGTGTTGTTGTTGTAATAGTTCAGAAGATGAAACTTTTGAACATCTTTTTGTGACTTGTCCTATGAATAAGAAGTTGTGGAATATTTTTGCTAGTATTGCTGATGTGTGGGGACCTTTTTTGCAGCTTAACGATACTATACATAAATGATGGAGTAAGGACTGCTCGTCAAAGCTTCGACCTATCTTCAAGGTTGTCCCGTCATTTATCACTTGGAAAATCTGGAAAAGGAGAAATATAATTTCTCATGAAGGTAATATGTCATTTATGGTATGGTTATGAAGGTCAATACAAATTTATATACTTTTAGCTATCCCTGGTTGCAAAACATTCCTAATAATTGGCATCTGATGGTTCCTTTTCTTACTGAATATGCACCCCTTATCAATTTTAAGATGGTGTACAGGAGATTGCATAGTTTAGGGTCCTACAAGTGTAACTCGGATGGTGCAGTAAAATGATTTGGTGATCCTAGTGCTGGGGCCTTTTGTATTAGAAATGATGAACGAAATTTGATACATGCTGAGTGTTTTGGTTTGGGAATAACTTCAGTTCTATTGTCTGAGGCAATGGCTTTGCGAAGAGGACTCGAGTACTGTATAATTCATCAATACTTACCAGTAATATTGGAGACTAACTCATTAATGCTACAAAATATTTTGAATAGAATTTGGGAGGTTCCTTGGAGTAGTCGGGTGGAGGTGAAAAGAACCAAACGTCTGAGAATTAATGTTGATGCAAGAGTGGAGCACATCCTTAGGGAAGACAACACTTTTGCGGATTATTTAGCTAACCAGTTTTTTCTTTTTGCAGGCACAACATGTATCATTTATTTAGATTTCTAAGATTTACCACCAAAAGGGAAAGCAATATTATACCTAGATAAAACACAAATTTCCAATCTTAGAATTAGAAACATCCAAAACCAGAGTTTCAATACACAACATAATTGAGACAAACAAGCACGACCAGACATGGATGACAAATAAATATCAAAAGGCGATGGCAATACCTGCATAATTGCATAAGTGGATGTAATTTCAATATACTGTTAATGCGGAGATGAAACTCATATATGGCCTCCTTACGCAGTGGTATCAGCTTTTTTGGGGCTCAACCTGCAGAGAAGGTCATGGATGAATTAAATCGACGTATAACAGTGCACAAAGATGAAAGAGGAGAAAGCTTTGTTCACTTAACTTCATTTTGTGGTATACATCTGATCAAATCCGAGCTGGAGAAGTCTTCAAAGGACCTAATTTCATGACATTTGTGAATTTTTTTTAGTATCTTTAGTGAAATTTGTCCAAATTAAAATCCATATTATGTATACATTGGAGATATTTGAACTATTTTCTCTGCTACCTTTATCAGAGAGGTCGATTTCTATGACCATGTAGCAGCAGCTTGGAGTCATACAAGAAAGGGGAAATAGGGCTCAAGGATCGCGATTCTTACCAGAGTTATCCACGCAGCTGGTTGCAACAGGTGATGACTTGATTCACTCCAAGGCAAGCACCTTCACTTCATCTTCCAATGGAAGCTCAAGTTTGAACATGACCAACTCTTTTTTCCTTTCTTTGTTTTTTCATTTATGTATTTTGTTTTGGATGGAGTGTTTGCTTTTTGAACCAGAATAACCTAGTTTTGTTGCTTTTTTACTTTCTAATAAAGGGGTCATGAGACCCACTTTTATATATATAATATATAATATATATATTAATCTCAAAGGATTAATATTTTCCTACTTAGTGCTATGGATTATTTTATCTTTGGAGGTGATCAATATTATATTTTATATATATATATATAAAGTTATACGTATACACACCTCTATACACGCGCATTCTCTACTCTTCTACAATTTTGGGGCTTTTTGAATTTTCTGTAGTGAAACAACTTTTTCTCTCTCTCTACCTGTTGTAGACTAGCATTCCATTTTTCTGTCTATTTGAAAATGGGGAATAACGGGGATTCTCCGGTGGAGCCGATGAAGCTCACTTCATTCTGAATAGAAGGAAAGCGTCAGTCATTTCCGGTGAACCTGATGACTTTATCAACCCCTTGCATGGCTCCGATCCCATCAGGATTAAGCTCACTCGTCTTGAGAATCAACTCCGAGGTTTGAATTTTTTTATATTTATTAATACAAATTGAGGATTTTCCATTTTATTGTGATCAATTATTTTGTTTTTTCTCTTGAATGTTCTTTTTTTTTTTTTGAGGTGTTAGTTCACCTCTGTATCCCGGAATTGGTTTGATGAAAAAAATGGCTTTTTTGAGCTCATTTTGGTAAAAAGTATATATTTTTTTTATTGGGTTCAAAGAAATTTCTTCTGTTCTCTGCAATTATGTGATTTGTTCCTATTTTTTTGGCAGCTCAGTGATTACATATGGTTTTATGTTTGTACTTATATGAAGAAGTTTTTTCTCCACACAATTTCCGGTGAAAAAAAAAACTTTGATTTTGAATGTAATGAAGGTGGCTATGTGTTACATAGTGGAAATGTAGTACGAAGAAGGGTGATCAAGTTAGCCACAAAGAAGTGATTATTTTATATAGACTAATAATTGAGAGTGCTCTGATGTTGAATTCTACAAGTAATATTAAACAACATGCTATAACAAATGTCTGATTGTGATGGATTAGCCTCCACTTACTAATGCACACAATTTGCAATATTAATGAGTTTTAAATGATAAGCTAGTTACTTCCATCAATCAAAGATATCCCAACATCTATTACACGGAAAATATTTGAGAACTAAAATGTAAGCACCTTCAGGAATTTAGGTGCATGGGTTTAGCTTTTGCCTCTTACAAACGTCTCTGAGTATCCTTAAACAGGAATGAGTTTGTTGAGAGATTAAAGATTGGGTGTGTCACTCCTTGCTAAGGAGTCCGTGTTGTAACATAAATCAACTATGCATTTTCCTTTTTGGAGGGGGCAGGGGCATACTTTGGCCCCTTTCTTGTTTTTCTTTTCCTTTTATTCTCCTTTTTGGGTTTATCTTTCCTTGCACAACTATAGTCTCTACATAATACTTTTTTTTTTTTTTGAATTTGGTAACATGTTATATAATCAGCACTCGAAATATAGGCCTGATATATCATATTTACTGTTACAGCCCCTAACAAAAACTTACAGTGAGGCCAAAAAGTCTAGTAATGATTCTGCACCATTTTCTGACTCTTCTTAACACCAAATTAAGAAGAGAAATGCAATAACTCTTAATCTTCTGGATTGAACTGCTCTTGCCTTCAAAACATCTAGCATTCCTCTCATTCCAAACTGTCCACCTTATGCAAGCTGGAACAATCTTCTACTACTCTTTGCGACTATATACTACTTTCTTGTTTGGCAAGTCTCTGTGTACTTCTTACTGGAGCTTATAGTCTGCAAAACCTTGCAGATAAAGATAGAGAACTGGGGGAGGCATATGGAGAAATCAAGTCTTTGAAGTACTCAGAACGCGTTAAAGAAAAGGCAGTTGAGGAGGTATAGAAACCTATATGAAAATATCTAATCATGTAAAAAAAATGCATATAGCTGTACCTAATACAGAAAAAAACTATCTAATTGCAAAATTCGTGTCTTTTTTTATTGAATTGAGGTATTACTTTAGTTTGCAATAGTTTTTCAGCTCAATCCACTGAATTTGAATATTTACCTATTCATTTAGTTCGTGACAAAAATAATGTGCACTTTACAGGCAAGAAATTTTTTAGCTCACTTAATGCAAAATAAGTTGTATGGATCTTGTGCACTATACATACAACCTTATTGTGAGAAATATAGCAAAATAATATTATTGAATTGTTGTTGTATCTACATTATTACATGAGACCCTATTTATAGACCATAGAATACAATCCTTTACCAACTAGGATACTATTTAGTAGTCCTATTCCTATTCTAATAGGATTATATGAACCTATTCCTATTTTAATAGTATTGTATAACCTATTCCTATTCTAATAGGATTGTATAAACCTATTCATATTCTAACACTCCCCCTCAAGCTAGTGCGTACAATTCATGCACCTAGCTTGTTACAAATGTAATTAACACGGGGACCGATGAGGGGCTTGGTGAGATATTTGCAGACTTCACAAAATTGACGGTCAATCTTAATGTGCTTGTCTTCTCATTAAATACTGGATTTGATGGATTTGATGCATAATGCCAGTAAATCTCAATGTGCTTAATCTTCGCATGAAATACTGAATTTGATTCATAATATTGGTGTTGAACTTCCCAACCCAAGCTTGAGAAAAAATTGTTGTAGACCATAGAGTGATCTGCACAATCGATGACACAACACAATCGACATACAAGGCTACTAAACTCCCCCTGAGCAACGAAGTGCTCAAATCTAATATAAAGTATATGGATCATGTTGGCATCAATAGATGAGTTAATATTAAATAAGAAAGTCACCAAAATAATTATTGGAACATGCTCATATGTCGTAGTATTAGATTGATGGCTAAAAATGGTCACAATCTAAGAAATAAAATTATATAGGTAGGGTCGGAATGATGTCACGACCCAACTAGAAAATAGAAATTATATAGAATGGTTGGAACGACCCCATTGACCAAAAAAGAGAAATAATATGGGTAGGGTCGGAATGATGGCACGACCCTAATGAAAAAGAGAAATTATATAGGTAGGATTGGAATGATGGCACAACCCTACGCAAATCAGATTTGAGGAGTCACCGGAAAAGACAAATGGAACTATGCAAATCAAATCTAAGTTACTGAAAAGACACATGATGTTATGCAACTCAGATATGAGAAAATAGTTCGGAAAAAAAATCCACAGTACTACACAAATTCAATATGAAAAGTAGTCCGGGAGATGCACGGTGCTACGCAAATCAGATATGCAAAAAAAAAAGGTAGTCACCGGAAAAATGGGACGGTGCTACAAAATTAAATATGAAAAAGTAGTCACCGGAATGATGGGACGGTGCTACAAAATTAAATATAGGAAAATAGTCACTAGAAAGATACACGGTGACCCAACTTTTGCTAACATAATCATTGGCCGGACGGGCGACATATATGAGTAATAGCCGCCCGCCGACAACGAAAGCTTTTTGATTGTTTACCAAGATCGTAGAGGCTCTGATACCATGTGAGAAATATAGCAAAATAATATTATTGAATTGTTGTTGTATCTACATTATTACATGAGACCCTATTTATAGACTATAGAATACAATCCTTTACCAAATAGGATACTATTTAGTAGTCCTATTCCTATTCTAATAGGATTATATAAACCTATTCCTATTTTAATAGTATTGTATAAACTATTCCTATTCTAATAGGATTGTATAAACCTATTCATATTCTAACACTTATCTCTAGTCCATTCCTTATAGAACTATTAATGAACTTTTTGCTACATTCCCCTCAACTCCTCTCTTGATTCTAAATTGGGCAAGACAGTTAATTTTATATTTAGACCACCTCTGACTAACTTCCCAAATAAAAATTAAAACTATAGGTGGAGCTTGAGGAAGCTGTATTGGCTGGTGGAGCTGCAGCAAATGCTGTACGAGAATATCAGAGAAGTGCAAAAACTGAATGCAAGTGGATCTTAACTTTACAACCTATTCTTTGTTTATATCCTATTCTTGCTGTACGAGAATATCAGAGAATATTATGATTTGTAGGAGGAAAAAGAATCCTAGATCGTGATCTAGCCCGTGCAATGATTTCTGCAAACAGAGTAGCTGTTGTTGTTGCCAATGATTAGAAAGAAAATATTACCAGGCATGAATACTTTAGCTTTATTGATTTACTCTCTCTGCAAAAAACATATGCTAATTGTCGTAATAGTGAAATGTAAAATGACCTTTATTGTAAACTAGGATGCCTGCACGAATTAACCTAAATTTGCGTTTATTCAGTTCTCTTTAATATATCTGAGTAACTAATTACTCATAGAACATGGGTTGGAAGGTAGAGAGGCTGCTTCCATCTCAAGGAAAGAAAAAGTTGGACATGGAAATAAGGTAAGCAACAAAAGGGATTACATGGGGTATGTGGTTGTTCCTTGAAATGTATATTTCTTCTCCTCACTAATTAATAAGTTTCAGTTATTGGACCTACATCTTCTCTTGCAATTTTCATATAAATCAAAATGTAAGATCAAATGAAGACAGATAAATGAGAGTCAACTTTAAAGGAGAGTGGACCTTCAACCTCAAGATGTGAGGTCAAACCACGGTAGATCAAAGGGGAAAATACTGCCAGCTTTAAATGAGAATAACCCGATTCTATCTAACTATTTTTCTCTGGATATGCAACCATGGTACTTAAAAGCAGAATAAACCAAGTGTTACCTTGGATATCAGATTTATTATATAATTTCACATATGATACTCAATAAGTATGATGCTCAACATTCAGCAATGTAGATCCTTCTGTATGTGTTTTTGCAAGGAGAAATGCATCAACTTAAAGATAAACTACTGCAAAAGCAGAAGCACAGTTAAAGGTAAGAAAGGTTTAAGGTACCTTCAAATGTTACATCTCGCACTGCAGCTGAAGGAAGAAGCATTAGCAATGTGTGCTCAAGGCGTATGTCCCTTGGAGGAGTTGAAAACTTGTCCAGACCCTCCAATATTTCTTTATTATGAAAAACAAGTTTTCAATCTGGATATCCCAGTCAAATGATGCTAGCTGATTGTTAAAAATAGGAAAGAACTTATCGGGTGCATTTGATGGCGGCAGCAGATCAGAGGGTAAGGAGAAGCTAGTCCAGCTTACAGATCAGAAAGAAAATGGACATAGTGGTACTAGCAGAGAGTCCCATAGCAATGGAATAGTAACTGCACCAGAGAATGCAGATTCGAATGCTGCTGAGAAAAGGAAATTGGAAAATAAAGATTATGTTTCTGGAGCAGTGTATGATATGCTTCAAAAAGAGGTTATAGTTCTACGCAAAGCTTGCAATGAGAAAGATCGTAGCCTCAAGGACAAAGATGATGCCATTGAGGTTTCATGCTCTGTTTCTCTGAACTCCACAATAAGCTAGAACACAGACACACACGCATAACCCCTCCATTTTGTTTTGCTTTCATTCAGCTTATCTTCATGTCAAATATGCAGATGTTGGCAAAGAAGGTTGAAACGTTAAACAAGGCAATGAAAATTGAGGCCAAAAGAATGCACAGGTTGCAGCTATGGAAAAGGAGGTTGCTACAATCCGTAATGGCAAGGAGTATGATCAAAGGCTAAAGTGCAGTTACTCCTCCAAGGAGCCATGAATGGTCATACACTAACACAAAGGTGATGCTCTCAAAACCCCTCTCCACTAATCAAATTGCTGAATACAGAATGCTCAATAAGGACAACATTCGCTTACATGTATCATATATCAGCGTGAAGGTAAGAGTCTCGAAGCTTAAATGCCCAGAGGTAACATGCTTTCAATGCATTTTGACCTTATAGATTGGTTCAGTTTAATGCCCTTTTATTGTTACATCCTGCATGGTTCTTTGGGTTCTTGAAAGAGAACTTATAGCATCATCAATATCTAAAGATTATGCTTAACTGAAATAAAAACACTATAGACACTTTCTGTTTTCCAAGGTTTGGAATAGGAGTCCATTGTAAGATACTTTTCCACATAGCTCCTTTGAAAATGAGGAAAAGGGAAGTGGAGTAGAAACTTAAGTTGCTCTCGTTCCACTAGTTGGTTTGGGAGGAAAGAGTTGGGGAAATAGACATTCCTTAGGTGAAAGGATAGAGCATCTTTTGAACCTCATTCCTAGTTCTCGCACAAAGTTAGTACTATTGTAGTTCTGGCTAGGGTAAGTAACGGTCATGACAAGAAGAGTGTCATGTTCTCCCACTCTTGCATACCAAGCAATGTTTTATTGTTAGATTCTGCATGGTTTTTTGGGTTCTTGAAAGAGAACTTATAGCATCATCTATATCTAAAGATTATGCTTTAGTGACATAAAAACACTATAGACACTTCCTGTTTTCCAAGGTTTGGAATAGGAGTCCATTGTAAGATACTATTCCACAGAGCTCCTTCGAAAATGAGGAAAAGGGAAGTGGGAGTAGAAACCTAAGTTGCTCTCCTTCCACTAGTTCTCGCACAAAGTTAAGACTAGTTTTAAACACTATTGTAGTTCTGGCTATGGAAAGCAACGATCATGACAAGAAGAGTGTCATGTTCTCCCACTATTGCCTACCAAGCAATGTTTTAAAAGAGGGGGTGCGAGGTGAGGTACTTTATGCAGCACGGGACAAGGCGTAAGCCCCAAAACCAGGGGCGTAAGTCTTATGTCTTATGTATCTTCAATTTTGTAATTTTATTACTAATAAAATAAACAAAAGTAAGTTTTTCAACAATTCCACAAATAATTTCAAATAAATCATCAATAATATAGAAACATTATTATAATTATTATTTGAAAAAGGTAATAACAAAAAAATAATAGAGTTAATCTTTAAATTAAAATCTTCATCCAACTCCACATCAACTAATTATTTCATTTATTTTTGTTTATATATTTCAAAGAAGGGGGAGAAGAGTATAAAATGAAAGAGCAGGATAAAAAATGAATAAAGTAGTTTCAGGAACACAATGTTATGGAATCTTTATCCTATCAATTTCAGGCATATTTATCTAAACAATTATTTATGGAGGATCTTGTTTTATAAGGGTTGCTTTATGTATACATTTTAGAAAAACTACTACTACTTTAAAGGTTGTGTGTGTGTATACATATATATATATATATATATATATATATATATATATATATATAGAGAGAGAGAGAGAGAGAGAGTTGCAATAGCACTAGGATACAAGTAATAATAGATACAAGTAATAATAGTTGAAACCTATCCGAACTAAAACTATGATGGACACGTTCTAATGCTCCCCTTGCTAACGGAAGGTGACAAAGACACATTCAGTTTGGAACGTGGAAACTTAAAGCGTGCAGCTGTAAGTGGCTTTGTCAAGACATCGACTAATTAATCCTTAGATGACAAGAATTGTACCAGGTGGTCCTTCTTAGCGACCCTATCTCAAACAAAGTGAAAGTCTATCTCAACATGCTTAGTACGAGCATGAAAAATTGGATTAATAGAGAGATAAGCAACACAAATGTTATCACACCACAAGATAGAAGCTTTAGGAATGTGCACCCCAAGCTCATTTAGGATAGACTGTATCCAAGTTAGCTCAGCCGTTGCATCAGCGAGTGCCTTGTATCTGACTCAGTGAAGGATCGTGCCACAATACGTTGTTTCTTTGAAGACCAAGATATAAGAGCAGCACCAACAAAGATAGCATAGCCACCGGTCAACTTACGATCATCTAGGGACCCGTGCCCAATCTGAGTCAGTGAATGCTTGGAGGAGCAATGTGGAGGAGCGCGGAACTTCAAGGTGAAAATGTTGAGTGTGCTTCAAATAGCGTAGGATACGCTTAACAACAGCCCATTGATTTACCGTGGGATTATGCATAAATTGGCAAGCTTTGTTGACGACAAAGGCAATGTCGGGACGAGTAAGTGTGACGTATTGTAAGACTCTGACGATTTTTTGATGTACTGTAGCATCATGGAACAAGAGACTATCACCAATATGTAGCTTCGAGTTCACTGCCACAGGAGTTGAAAGCGGCTTACAGTTATGCATACTAGCATTGTTTAGAAGAGAGGTAATGTGTTGTTCCTGAGAGAAGGTGATGTTGGAAGATCCACGAGACACTTGAATACGAAGGAGAAAACACAAGGGACCAATGTCACGAATTGAAAATTCTGCACCAAGTTTGGAGATGATGATTTCCAGAAAGGATGAATTGTTTCCGGTGACTATAATATCACCTATGTAGACCAAAATTTATAAGCCATTACACCATGAACTTTATATATACACAAAGATGTATCTGATTTTAAAGTAGTGAACCTAATGATGAGAAAGGAACTTAAGAAAGCACATGTACCATGCCGAGGCGCCTGTTTGAGACCGTCGAGGGATTTCTTAAGCTTGCAAACGTGATTTGGATACTGAGGATGTATGAATCCGGACGATTGTGACATAAAGACTTGTTCTTGTAGCTCACCATGAAGAAAAACATTTTGTACGTCTAATTGACGCAAAATCCAATTGTGAGATGCTGCCAAGGTGAGAACAATGCGAATGGTAGCTGGCTTAACGAAAGTCATGACCTTCCAGTTAGTGGAATCCTTTGGCAACTAAGCGAGCCTTATAGCGCTTTATCGCACCAGAAAAATTTCTTTTGACTCGAAGCACCCACTTGCACCCAAGAATTTTCATTGTGGGATCACACAGAACCAAACACCAAGTGTCATTCCATAGTAATGCATCCATTTCAGATGCCATAGCAGCCTGCCACTCTTTATGTTTGGAAGCTTCTGTATAACATGATGGCTCACATAAGGGTAATAGATTTGTGTTATTGGCCAAATTTTAGGACGGCTGCATATGCCTACGAACCATATGATGTGAGCGTTGAGGAGGGGCTATGAGTCTATTGGTATGAGTTGGCTGAGGCAGCAAGGCTGGTGAAGATGCAGGGAGCATGTTGGAGCTACTTGAGTCAACATTAGGAGGCAAACCAGGGGAAGAGGTGTTGGGAACACCATGGAGAGAATCTGATGGTAGAGTGGAAGTATCCAAAGAGGACATAGAAGGAGCTTTGAGAGGTAGACCAGTAGTGTGTTCGGGACTTAAAGAGTTAGACAAAGAGCCTCCTAAATTAATTGTAGGATGAACTAGTGGCGGTGGAGGTGACTGAGTAGGATGAGGTAGCAAAGGAGGAAGAGATGCGATAGAAGAAGATTGATGAACGACTCGAGATGGAGTGACAGTCACGAGAAGGGAAGCCCAAGGTATGTTAGATGGAGCCTGATCTGGTGTCGGTCCAAGAATAGACGGCTTGGCGAATGGAAAGGTCTGTTCATCAAAGCAAATATGTCGAGCAACATAAATACGTCCAGTGGATTGATCCAAACAACGATACCCTAGGTGAGATGGGCTATGGCCAAGAAATACATAAGATTTGCTTCGGATATCAACTAGTTTTTGTTGTATGGTCGGAGGTAAGGAAAACATAGACAACCGAATTCCTTGAGAAAAGAATAATCAGGTTTGGAATGATGGACTAGTTCATACAGACAGAGACCATGAGTTGTGACGGAAGGAAGACGATTAATTTAAAAAAACAGCAGACTCAAGTGCGTAGTGCCAAAAACGAAAAGGAACCGAACTGTGAGCTAGAAGGATAAGGCCGGTTTAGACGACATGACGATGCTTTCTTTCAACTCTGCCTTGTTGCTCCTGAGTATGAGGACATGAGACTCGATGAGCAATGCCAAGTTGAGCAAGAAAAGTGATAATGATCGAAATTCCCCGCCCCAATCAGATTGGATTGATTTAATTTTGGTATTAAATTGTTCTTCAACAAGAGTGCGAAACTGTTTAAATGTTGGCAACACATAATATTTTGAGAAAGAGGAAACCCCCAACAATAGCTTGTGTGATCGTCAAAAAAATCTAGAAAATATTTGTGTTTTTGAGATGACAGAATGGGTGCCGGACCCCAAACACCGACATATATCAATTGTAATATAGAAGAACTTTTATTAATGCTCAAAGGTAAAGACAATTTGTGTGACTTGCCAAGTTAACAAGAACTACAAATAGAATGAAAACTAGAACTAGTACAAGGAAATTTATGTTTCCTAGTAACTTTGTGAAGAATTCGTTGATGAGGATGTCCTAGACGAAGATGCCAACAAGAAGGAGATACCTTGATTGAATAAAGAGCTGAGGGTACAGTAGACTTGGACGTAGAAGACGGATGGAGTGTATAGATCCCCCATCACTCTTGCCTGAAAGAATTGGAGTCTTGGAAGCCTGATCCTTCACAACAAAATGGTTAGGGATTAAATTCAAAGAAAACATTATTATCAGGAGAAAAACGTTGGACAGAGAGTAAACATCTAGTGATAGGGGGAACATGAAGAATGTTATTTAGATGAAAGCGACGAAAGGAGGAATGAGAAGTGCCATTACAAGTGTGATGAATATGAATGTCATTACCATTTTCAACATGAACTTGATCATAGAAACTATGCCTTAGAGATGATTGAGAAAGTAGGTGTCACTAGATCAAGTCATCTTGGATACCAATACAAAACTGACAACTAATAGTGCATTAACATTATTGTTTTACTAGTGTTGTAACATTGTTTTATTGTGCACAATTTGATTAGGATTAAGTTTGTTCAATTTATTCAGGTATTAGTTGTATTTGTTGTCGTTATTTGTTCCTGCATTCTAGGAGTTAGTAAAGGCTAATTTTGTTTATTCCATCCGTATAAAAACTCTACGAGATTCTTGCCAAATAAATATACTTTCTTCTACTTTATTTCTCTTTCTTTATATGGTATCGATGCCAAAAATACTCTAAAGAGTAATTTTTTTCCTCACCGTCAATGGCTCCCTACAATCTAGTTGTGAATGTTGAGTCTTTCCCTATCCTTAAACACGTGATTCAGTCCTCAGTTTAATCCAGCTTCTCAACTTCCCATTAAACTGTCTAGCAGCCACAACTTCACACTTTGGACATCTTAGATTGCCATGCTACTTCATGGCAAGGATTGATTTCGACAAGACAAACTGATTCAAAATGCTCTTATGGCCTCTATTGATGCCACAATCACATTTATTGTCGCTTGCACTAACAACCCAAAGTTGCGTGGGAGCTAGTCAGTGCCCAGTGGAAGAGCTTTGTCCAAATGGTGTTGATGAAATTACGTTTAATGGATAAGCAGTTAAAAATACAAAACACACTGAAACATCCTTATGAAATTTATATTTCACCCAAATTTAATCCAAAGGTAATTGACTTTGTTTCATTCCAGAAACAAATCAGAACTCTGCATAACATTGAACAATCATAGAATAATGATAATATCCCATGGAAAAGAGAATTTTGATAGAATACCTGATGACCTCGAGAAATTTTTTAAATATCTCGATTATTTTTGTTTCGTTCTCGAGATCCAATACCATTGCAGTTAATCTTACATTAGCGAATATTTTCAGAACTCTGACCACTTTCCGCTAACTACGGCTAGTAACATAAGCTAATGTTTTGAAAGCCATTACAGTTTGCCGGAGAATTTCCTGACAAGAAATTGGCTAGGGCGAAAAAAGAAAAAAATATTGCAGTAATAACATAAAGATAAATTAGATTGGTATGGTTCTACGTCAATTTGTCTAAAATCATTGTAGGGGTACTTTGAGGCATATATCCGAGAAATTTCATTGATACAAGAAATCACTGAAACTTTGATAGCTTCGCTGGTATGCACCAAAAGTTTGTCCCTAAACAATTCTTTCATCAGAGTTTGAATTACACTTGTGGTCGAATCAATTACGTCTTGACTAACCATTTTCAGTAAAGACTCAACTTTCTGACAAAAAGAAAAGGGGAAAACGGTAAGTCATAAATTGCTTGAATTTAATAGGAAAAAAAAGATTATCGCTTCCATTTTCTAGTCCAAAATCGTTATTGTAGAACAACAATTTCCACTTCCATCACATTTTTTGTGATTTCATCTCATTCAAATAAAAAAAGATATTTACTCGAAGAATTTTGAAGAACTCATCAATGGAAGAGGGGGGATTCGTGAGGCTCATCTCATAAGTTGTGAACTCTTCTTCCATCTTTTTCCAGTCAGCACAAGAGGAGCCAGAACTAGCCATTGCCAGAAGAACTCTAATTCAAAAACAAGAATTGTAGCAAAAATTAACACTTAACAAAGAAATGCAGAGTAACAAAATAACACTTATACCAAGTACTGTAGCAATTTGCTTACTTGTATGCAATGGAAACCTTAGTACCTATGCAAAAGCGTAAATAGAGCAAATTGACAAATGGGGAGTTTCCACTTTTAACTTTCATGTTGAAGTGATGAGAGGAATTGACAGTTTTAACCTTTAAATGTTATTTGGAATTTGAGAACTTTGGGTAATTCTGAGGTATAATATTGGACACTTGTTCTACGTGACAATTCATGTAATATACTTTTGTCCTTTGTAACAATTTATTTATCTCATCCTAACATGATAATTAACGTGAGATACTCTTGTCCTAATATGTCAATTCACGTGAGATACTCTTGTTCGAATATGATAATTCACGTGAAATACTCTTGTCTTAAGATGACAATTCACCTGAAATATTCTTGTCCGAACATGGCAATTCACGTGACATACACTCTTCCTACACGACAATTCATGTGAGATACACTTATCCTAACATGAGAATTCATATGAGATACACTCGTCCTATACGATAATTCGTCGTAGATACTCTTGTCTTAACATGATAGTTCACGTGAGATACACTTGTCGTTAATGACAATTCAGGTAATTGGTTTGTTTCCGCTGCCTCAGAAGTTGTGCAAACAAAAGATGCATAATTTATAAGGTATAAAGTTAAACCAATAAATACACAAGTCCTATATAAATAATTAAATCAATTGTTTTAGGACAAGTGTACCTCCAATGAATTGTCATATTGGACGAGTGTATTTCATATGAATTGTCATTTAGAATAATTGTCATTTAGGTTGATTGTATTTCTTGTGAATTGTCATTAAGGACAAGTGTATCTCACGTGAATTGTCATGTTAGGACAAGAGCATCTTCGATGAATTGTCGTGTAGAACTAGTGTGTCTCACATGAGTTCTCATGTTAGGACAAGAGTATCTCACATGAATTGTCACGTAGGACAAATGTAAGTTACATGAATATTTTTTAAAAAGTTATAAGACACCACAACATGGTACTTTTTCAAAATTATACAGACATTATCCAAAGTTTTCAAATTTCAAATAACATTTAAAGGATAAAACTGTCAATTCCTCTCATTAGTTCAACATTAAAGTTGAAAGTGGAAACTCTCAATGTGGCAATTTGCTCTGTTTGCACTTTTGCATAGGTACTAACGTTCCCATTGCATACAAGTAAGCAAATTGCTACAGTTTTTGGTACAAGTGTTATTTTGCTACTGTGCATTTCTTTATTGAAGTGTTAATTTTTGCTACAATTCTTGTTTTTGAACCAGAGTTCTTTTGGCAATGGCTAGTTCTGGCTCCTCTTGTGCTGACTGAAATAAGATGGAAGAAGAGTTCACAACTTATGAGATGAGCCTCATGAATCCCCCCTCTTCCATTGATGAGTTCTTCAAAAAAAATCGGTAAATATCTTTTTTTATTTAAATGAGATGAAATCACAAAAAAAAATGTGATGGAAGTGGAATTGTTGTTCTACGATAACAGTTTTGGACTAGAAAATGGAAGCAATAATCTTTTTTTTCTTGTTAAAGTCAAGCAATTTATGACTTACCGTTTTTCCCTTTTCTATTTGTCAGAAAGTTGAGTCTTTACTGAAAATGGTTAGTTAGGATCCATTTTGATTCGACCACAAGTGCAATTCAACTTGTAATGTAAGAATTGGTTAGGGACGAGTTTTTGGGGCATACCAACAAAGATATCAAAGTTTTAGTAATTTCTTGTATCACTAAAATTTCTCGATTATATGCCCTAAAGTACCCTTACAATGATCATAGACAAATGGAGGTAGAACTATATCATTTTAACTTATCTTTCAGTTATTACTTCAATATTTTTTTCTTTTTCACCCTGCCCAATTTCTTGTCAGGAAATTCTCCGGCAAACTGTAATGGCTTTCAAAAAGTTCGCTCATGTTACTAACCGCAGTTACTGGAAGGTAGTCCGATTTTGGAAATATTCGCTAAAGTAATGTTAACTGCAGTGTATTGGACCTCGGGAATGAAACACTAACAATCGAGATATTCAAACATTTTCTCGAGGTCATCAGGTATTTTGTCGAAATTCTTTCTTCCATTGATATTATCATTATCCTATGATTTTTCACACCTCTTTTGCGAACAAATTTCAAATTTGCATTTTCAGCCTCCGTCACAATCTAAGTGTAACACCTCCTACGTGTAAGGTCGTCCTTTGTTCGATATTAAAGGCTTACGAGCTTAAATTTTAGAATTTTATTTATAACATCAGACGTGATCTAGAAATATTTGATTGGAATGGGAATTCAATAAATATATAATCTTTAGTTCCTTCAATAAAATGATTCAACTGCTTATGAAAAAAAAATGGGTTACTGACGATATTACTGTGAATGTATTTGATTTACAAATGTTCTGTAAATTATTATGCTTTTTTTTTGCAGAGAAAGAAAAAAAGTATAATTCTGTCAAGAATTTATTATTATATAAGGTGGCTTTATTTTAAATTATTTTTTTTTGACTAATTGTAATATATGTAAAAAAAAAATGAATAATGTTATATTGGTACATCACTTCCACGTGGAACTGTTGGAGGAGTGCACAAAGTTTGTTCTCATTTAAGACTTACACCTATTACTCAATTTGTTTTTTTAAATAATAAAAAATTAAGCTTGCAATATTGGTTCCTTAAATTTATCTCTAAGAGTACTGGAATAGGACAAAAAAAACAGAAAAAAATCGAGTTCCAAAAGCCTCTGTTGACTTGGAAATTAAAGTTGATTTCATAGGAAATATCTGGAGCTTTTTACTTTAAGCATCAAAATAAAATTGATTATCTACTCAAGTCTTTCAAGATTGGATTCTAGGTATGTGAAGGTTTTATTTCCTTTATCTTTGGCATGATTCTTTAAGATTGGTGATATTTATGCTAGAGTGGTATCGAAGAGTTAGGTTGTTAGATGTCTATAAATATTGTCGCACGTTATCCCTTTTAAAACTCATATTCGGATGATATTGATTTGGAGTTAAGTTAAGAGACTGGAGAGGTTATATATATTATCAAAGGGATCAGGTTCTTGTGATGTCCGGATTGATTATTGTGTTTTGCTTATATTACGATATTTGTAGTACATATATGATAGTGTTAAGTCAGTAGAATAAATGGAAACTAACTTTATGAATCGCCTTCAAATTGATTAAAGAACCAAAACTATGTAGTACTACAACTGTTTGTATGCAGTATCATGTGTGCCCTTCCTATCCTCAACATACATAACTAACGGGAAATTCTAATGTGTGGTAGCTCTTACTATAGAAATGATATATGTTTATGGTTGTTGGAAATAAATAGTTATTGAAACAATCCCTTATTTGACAAGATCAACTGAATGGTGAGTTGTAGGATCACTACGAGCTTCCACGGGGACTAATATTTGCTCTACTTCATTTGAGTCGTTTAACATTGGACATTGACATTAAGTTATTTTAGACATACGTTTCATGCCGTTAAGGCTAGGGATCGGAGTGTACGCCTACACAACATGCATTCATGCCATTGAGGCTAGGATTGGGGTGTTCGCCTACACCATATGCATAGTTATTGCCTTGTCTTTGAGGCTATGGAGCAGGGTGTTTGCCTACACCAAAATGCATTGCATTGCATTTCATACTCATGGGTGGGGTGGACTGAGTCAGGGTCAACTGAGTACATGACACTTGAAGCTTGGTAAGTTGTTGCCGTTGTGGTGATATGACTAAATCATGAGCAAGGAGGTTGGCTGCGACTTATTGGTGGCATGGAATTTATTTTCTCAGTTTAGTTATATTGTTCTACTATCTAATTGCCTTCCATATTGGTACATTATTTTGTACTGATGCCCCAAGCTTGGGGCACTGTATTTATTTATGCCTGCAGGTACTAACCGACAAGTAGATTCGGACCTTCGCTAGTTGGTTAGAGCTCAGTCTTCTTTTTGGTATGCTTCACTTCCTTCGAAGTTACCAGTTTTTGCTTTTGTGTATATATAGTGCTGAAGGGTAGGTCGGGGCCCTGTCCCGATCCAATGACTACTCTCTTACTCATAGAGGCTTATAGATTGTAGTGGCAAGTTGTGGGTTAGGGTTGGCTTTGTCGGCTGGACCGTCAGTTGTGTTCCTCTTATGTTTTTGGTCTGGTTGGCCATATGTATATATTGTGTGTATTGTGATCGCCTTTGTGTACTATTTTTCCAGCAACCTTGCCAGTCTGTTATTTTATTTCTTTTTGCTTTTAGATTATGAACGTTAGGTGTTGTTCGGGGCTTATCGGCCTTGACTTTCACAGGGTAGTACTTGGTTGGGTTTCAAGCCTAAGTGAGACACCGGGTGCCAACCGCGCCTCTCCGAGTTTGGGGTGTGACACTAAGTCGGGTCAGCAAGGATAACAATATGACTACCTGCGTGAGATTCGATCTTTATCTGATGAACTCACCACAGACGGTTCACCGGTCAATAACGAAGAACTTGTGGTGAGAATATTAAGTGGCCTTGGCCTGTAGTTTCTCGAGATTTCAGTAGCAATACGAGCACGTGATTCTGCCATCAACTACACTGAACTTTTTGATAAATTTCTTGATAATTAAGTTTTCCTCAAACATGAGGACCAAAAAAAGACCCCATTCAGGTAACTGTTGCATTTGCTCAATGCATCAATATTCCCAATCAGCCTCACACAATACTCGACGCCTAGCCAACAAAAATGGCATCCCCTAACTAGACAACCCACTCAAAACACCACTCCCCAAGATTTGAACAATGGTTCTCAATGGCGTTATTTCCCACAACTCCTCTCACGAGTCTTCTATCAGCTTTGTGACAAATTTGGTCATACGACAAATGTTTGTAGCTCTCGATCTCATTACCACTTTGACGCAAAGGCCAATTTTGTTGCCCATAGAGTGGCGCATGACCCCTGGATTGTCGAGTCAGGTGCATCTCACCACATTATCTTTGAATCCAAAAATTCGAAGGGATGGAGAACGTGATGATGGGTAACGGTTGTCACGATCGGGGGTTACCCCCTAGACGTAACATGGCGTAGTTGACCCCGAAGGGGTCGAATACAAACCCTTACCATAATCACACACATAATGTCATAAGAAATAATGCGGAAAATTAAAACTTTCCAAACAAAAGTCATACTTCAAATATCATCAATAAAGAGTTGTGAATCACTAGACTTGTTTCATTAAAATCATCTAAACTTAAGAGTACAAAATTAGGGACTCAACCCTTTTACATAGATGAAATTCATCACAAAACAAAGTACGTCTAAAACTAGAACTGAAATAACAATCTGGTCCTCGAAGTGGAGGACTCACCAAAACTTAGGAAATAGTCGACCCAAGCTTTACTTTGAAGAAGGAAGTAATAATTCAACGTCCGGACCTACACTCATAGTATGTAGAAAATAAGGGGTTAGCACAAATATGTACTAAGTATGGAAACATGCAATAAAATATTTAAACATGTTAAATAGGACATTTTTAGTTGAACTACACATTTATCAAGTTTGGGAAGCCAACAAGCATTTGCAAACATAAAAGACAAGCTATAGTCACAATACACCCATAATATAATAATATCAATACATTAACAACCTCTAAGAAAATTTGTGCAATGTATGGTTAGCATCCCATATTACCAACCTTACTAAGCATTCCTTGAAGCCACATATTTATTACCATAATCTTCAAGCTTACCTCACTCCATAATCATGATTGAGGAATTGTAAAAGTCCATGAAATAAACATCACGAAATTTATCTATTCATATCTTATCTCACCATAAGGAAACCATTCTACAACATCCTAATAAGTCCTTCTTGTGCAATGTAAAAGTGAAGTCCCACACCCTCACTCCTACCAAGTAAACCCATTAAGAAGTCATATTATAATTGCTATCATATTCATTATCTTATTATTATTATTATTAGGATTGTTAGCCATAACCAACATAGTGAGCTTATATGGAATCTGGTGTCATATTACCCACAGCGAAAAAAGCGTTCTTACTTGTTGAAGGTAGAACTAATCATATTTAGCTTCTAAGTGGATCCACTAGCTAAGTCCTATGTTTGGCACATAGTAATGGGATAGGGATATTGCTACTAGAAACCCAACCTATTGCATTTGCGGAGGAGCTTCCATCTCATGAGTTTACTATAGATGACCCAACCTATTGCATTAGCGGAGGGGCCTTTTCCTCATTGTCCATATCCACTTGGTACTAAGCATTTCTTCCCAGTTATACATAATTAGTATGGAATTGTATCTAGATGTGTGAAGGCATACTTTACCCTTCATTCAATACAACTCACTAAATAGCTCATAGATTCATTTAAGTGAGAACTACCTTTCATCTTAGAATCATCATTTTAGGGTGAGTATCTTTCACCTCATTATTCATAGTGTTTTCATGAGAACAAGATATTCAATCAACACAACAACATCAAATCATCCTAGACACTTCATACATAAACATGAGTAAGGATAGGGGAAATTAGTCTTCCAACAACACCTCAATTCACACAACAACATCAAATCACACAACATTAAATCATCCTAGACAATTCATACATAAACAGAGAGAATCTGATTTTTTTTTTTAGAAGTGGGTGTTTTGTGAAAGTGATTTACTTGGGTGTATTTTTAAATAAAATACCTTATATAATTATTTAGAAGTTATATAAAATATATCCACTTCTTAAATTAACTTAAAAATAATATTTACGAAAACTCCCCTTAAATTTATACTAAGCCAAATTTTTGGACTTTTTTTATATCTATAATTTATACAAAAACTTGTAAGGTTAGTACGTTAGACTCGAGTTTCACCTATAAATTTTTCGAGTGTTACATTATCTCCCCCTTGGAAACATTTGTACTCAAGTGACACTTTATACACCTTACGAAATTTAAAGACTCAAGACTAGTAGCCCAACAAGCATGAAATATCAAAATAATACACCACATAAGGTGGAAACTTCAACTATATCTTAACACAATTAATGCAACAGAAAGGGGGTACGAACTACATCTATCAACCTCATATGCAAGGAAATTCAACATTTCTCATGTTCATAAGAGGTACTACCTTCCCCAATAAAAGCATACTCAACACAACAATATGGAGTCAATATACCATCTCATAAAACATAGTAATGCATGTTCACCAATTATTCTCATGAAGTTAAATATAAAACTATCACTACCGGGGAGCACCGCCTAGACGTAATCGTCGTCGTCGTCCTCGGATAGGACTAAGACTAGCCTCTTAGCATTCGTTATTACATATCATAGGCTAACAATGCGGAAGAATTAAAACTTTTCATACATATCTATATAATGAGGTTTACATAGACCTCTCACATACTACATATGGAGTTTACATAGAATCCTCACATAGGAAGCTTACATAGGCTTCTCTTTTAGACAACATAATCGACACATATGAATTAGTCTAATACTTCGTCACATATTGAACCATCTAAACGAGTACAAATCTTGGACATAGCCAAATCTTGGACATACAAAATGTACAACAACACGAGGAACATATAAATAATGAAAATCTCAATTTATACTAAACATAATTCCTCACAAGAACATGCAAATATCATAAGTAAAATTATGGAGAAACTCGTACAATACACATGAATCCCAAAAAACTAAAACTCAAGAGGAACTACTTACCTCAAGCTTGAATAGGAGTAGAAGGAAAAAGAAGAGGATAACGACATTTCATATCGTCCTCGGCCTCCCAAGTAGCACTCTCAAGTAAGTGATTCCTCCATAAGACTTTAACAGAAACTACCTCTTTGTTCCTTAACTTCGTAACTTGCCGGTCTAAAATCTCAATTGGAACTTCTTCATAAGAGATATTTTCATCTACTCCTAAACCCTCTAAGTATGGAAACATGAAACGATGGGTGAACCGAATCCAACTCACTGGGTAAGTCTAGTTCATATACAACCTTCCCCACACGTGTCAAGATTTAGTATGTCCCCACATATCGAGGACTAAGTTTCCCCTTCTTTCCAAATCTAATCACACCCTTCATAGGTGAGATTTTTCAGTAGACCCAATCACTAACCTCGAATTCAAGATCTCTTCTTCTATTGTCGGCATAGGACTTTTGCCGACTTTGAGTCATTTTCAACCTCTCTCTAATGAGTCAAACTTTCTTTATGGCATCATAGACTAGATCGAGACCAATAAGAGAACACTCACCCACTTCAAACCAACCCACTGGAGATCTACATCTCATACCATAAAGTGCTTGAAACGGAGCCATGACAATGCTTGAGTGATAACTATTATTGTAGGTGAATTCAACTAATGGAAGATGATCGTCCCAATTCTCCTTGAAATCAATCACACACGCCCTCAACATATCTTCTAAGGTCTGAATGGTCATTTCTACTTGACCATCCATCTGAGGGTGGAAAGCGGTACTAAGTTTAACATTGGTACCAAGCCCTCTTTGGAATGCTTTCCAAAAATGTGAAGTAAACTGAGTACCCCGATCGATATGATGGACAAAGAAACCCCATGTAACTTCACTATTTCCTCGATGTATAATTTAGTAGTCCTCTGCCGAGAATAAAATCTTGACAGGAAGGAAATGGGCTGATTTTGTCATCCTGTCAACAATGACCCAAATAGAATCATGTCGCCTTCGAGTACAAGTAACCCCACAACGAAGTCCATATTCACCTCCTCCCACTTCCAGGTGGGAAGATCTATGTCTTGTAACAAACCTCATGGCTTTTGGTGCTCGACTTTGACTTGCTGACAGTTTGGACATTTAGCCACAAAGCCCGCTATATCTTTGCTTCATTCCATTCCACCAATAGACTTCTCGTAGATCACGGTATATCTTAGTGTCTCCCGGATGAATAGAATATCGCGAACCATGAGCCTCCTCAAGAATATGCCCTCTCAAGCCATCAATATCCGAAACACACAACCTACATTGGTACCTAAGCACCCCATCTCCCCCTGATGATTGGAGAAAACATCAATGGACTTGGTGAGAACCGAGTCTTTAAACTCCATCAGAATAGGATCAAGATGTTGTTTTGACTTCACATCAACTACCGTAGATGATTCAGAACTATGCTGAACTGTGAATCGACCCTTCGAGGAATCTACCAATTGGACACCTAAATGGGGCAACCTATGCACATCGCAAACTAGCTCCTTCTTCTTATCTTCTACATGAGCCACGCTACCCATAGTCATTCGACTTAAGGTATCATAAACTATATTAGCTTTGTCGGGGTTGTAGAGGACACTCATATCATAATCCTTTAAAAGTTTCAACCACCTTCTTTGTCGGAGATTCAAATCTCTCTGGCTAAACACATATTGGAGACTTTTATGGTCAGTGAACGCATCAACATGGACCCCATATAAGTAGTGCCTCCAAATTTTCAAGGCAAAAACTACCGCCGCCAACTCTAGGTCGTGGGTCGGATACTTCTTTTCATGTACCTTTAGTTGCCTCGGAGCATAAGCGATTACCTTGACATGTTGCATAAGGACACATCCCAAACGCACTCGAGAAGCATCATATTAAACTACAAACCTATCAGCACCCTCAGGTAAGGTCAACACTGCAGCGATGGTGAGTCTTTTTTTCAAATCCTGGAAACTCTTCTCACAAGCCTCTGACCACTCAAATTTGGATTTATTTTAAGTCAAAGTTGTTAACGGAGAAGCAAGATATGAGAATCCTTCCACAAATCTTCTATAATAACCGGCCAAGCCCAAAAAGCTTCGTATATCCGTGGGACTCAGAAGTCTAGGTCAATTCTTAACTGCATCGGTATTCTTAGGATTAACCTCTATGCCTAGGCTTGACATTATATGACCGAGGAAAGCAACTAACCTGAGCCAAAACTCACACTTGCTAAACTTAGGATACAATTTTCAATCTTTAAGAACTTGCAAGACTATTCGCAAATGCTCCATGTGATCACCCTCATTCTAGGAATAGATCAAAATATCATCAATAAATACGATCACAAACGAATCAAGGTAGTGCCTGAACACCCCATTCATAAGATTCATAAAAGTTGCCGAAGCGTTCGTTAGAACAAAAGACATTACTAAGAATTCAAAGTGACCATACCTGGTTCAAAAGGATGTTTTAGGAATATCAACATCCTCACCCTAAGTTGGTGATAGCCCGAACGTAAGTCAATCTCCGAGAAATAACTTGCCCCTTGGATTTGGTCAAATAAATCATTAATTCTAGAAAGCGGGTATTTATTCTTTATAGTAACCTTGTTCATCTGGCGGTAATCAATGCACATCCTAAGGGACCCATCCTTATTTTTCACAAATAGTACCAGTGCACCCCATGGAGATATGGTAGGTTGGATAAAACCCCTGTCTAACAAATCCTTGAGTTGAGCTTTTAACTCTTTCAATTCGGCCTGGGTCATACGATAAGGAGGAATAGATATGGGTTTCGTATCTGGCATAAGATCAATGCTGAAGTCTATTTCCCGTTCTGGAGGAACGCTGGGCAAGTCATCAGACAAAACCTCAAGAAACTCCCTCACTATAGGGACCAACTCTAAAGGAGGAGTATCAGACTCAACGTAATTAACCCTTACAATATGGTAAATACAACCCGTAGAAATCATTTTATAGGCCTTTAGACACGAAATGAATTGCCCTGTAGGAGTTGAATTTCCCCCTTTCCATTCAAAAATAGGCTCATCATGAAACTGAAACTTTACTACCTGAGTCCTACAATCAATGGAAGCAAAACAAGCATGCAACCAATCCATCCCCAAAATGACATCGAAATCCAACATATCTAACTCTACCAAATCAACTCGAGTGACTTTATGAAGTAAAGAAACAGGGCAATTTCTATAGACTCTTTTTGCAATAACTGAGTCACAATCTAGGGTAGACACTGAAAAAGGTTCTATTAGAGTTTTGGGGAGTACATCAAATTTCATAGCTACCAAAGGTGTAACAAAAGATAAAGTAGCACTAGGGTTTAACAATGCATAAATATCAGTGGAGAATACTTGTAACATACCAGTAACAACATCGAGGGATCCCTTTTGATCACTTCGGGATTGGAGAGCATAAAATCGACTCTTATTCGAAGCATCCGAATTAGAACCACTTGGGGGGGGGGGTTGATTACCCTCTCTTCCTTTGGCCGAATGAGTTGGGCAATATTTTAGTTGATGCCCACCCGTTCCACATCCATAGCATACACCCATACTGACAAGACATTTACCTTTATGCTTCTTACCACATTTTGCACATATAGACCTCTCGACATAAGAACCACCTCCACTACCACCCTGTGGCTTGAGAGTAGGTACCCTTTCTTTGATGGTATTAGAAATGTTAGTGGTACCTTGATTAGAAAACCTCTTCTTGAACTTTGGTTTGCCTTGAACCTCAAATATGCTTTTAGACGAACTGTTATCCTCTACTCTTGTCCTCTTCTGTTCTCTACCAGCCTGCCTGAGCTTTTCTTCCTCAATTTGTTCGGCATGAACCATAAGGCGTGAAATGTTCATGCTTGGAATGAGCATTGCCGAGCGACACTCGTTTACAATCAAGGAAGATACCCCCATGACATATTTATTCATCCTGGCTCGTGAGTCTGCCACTAAGGTTGAGGCATGCTTAGACAATTGCGTGAACTTAAGCCCATACTCTTTCACACTCATACCTCCTTAGCAAAGGTTGATGAATTTATGCATCTTCCTCTCCCTTAACTCTAGTGGAAAAAACCTGTCAAGGAAAGCCGACTTGAACGCTTCCCAATCAATCGGGCCCTTTCCCGCAGTTCTTTTCCCTTTCCACTGTTCATACCAAACTTGAGTTACGTCCTTCAACTGGTGGCAGTCAAATCATCCTTCTCACGATTAATCACTCCCATAGCATCAACCACCTTCCACACTTCATCTATAAAGCCTTGTGGATCCTCATCCACTTCGGAGCCATAGAAGGTAGGGGGATTCATTCTGGTGAATCCCTAATCTTGGAAGCGGCTGTGCTAGCATTCTGATTTGGTTGAAATCTTGCATATCTAGTGACTTAATCCGTCAAAGCCTGATTCAGGGTCTGAAGAGCAATCCTAATATCCATACTAGTCACATCTCTCGCTCCAACAGGCACTTGAGGATTCCGAGGAGCTTGGGGAAGATTCCCCTCATTGACATTCTCTTCTTGGCCTCCCCTTACATTACCTCTCCTCGTATTCATTTCCTATAATCGTAATAAAGAGGTTAGAAAGGAGATCATACGGTTAAGTTTCCAAGAACAAATAGAGAGTGATGATAGAAGGGAAAAACTCCTAAACATCCTATAACCTCTTACTCATAAGTGTAGCGCACTTTACTCTCATGAACAAGACTCTATTTGACGTGGTTTCATGAGACATCAATCCTAAATATTATTTCCAAAACCTTATGCTCTGATACCAAGTTTGTCATGACCGGGGGTTATCCCCGAAGAGGTCGCATACAAGCCCTTAGCATAATCATAAAATTAATATCATAAGAAATAATGCGGAAAATTAAAACTTTTTAAACAAAATTCATACTTCAAATATCACCAATAAAGAGTTGTGAATTACTAGACTTGTCTTATTAAAACCATCTAACTTAAGAGTATGAAATTAGGGACTCAACGCTTTTACATCGATGAAATTCATAAGAAAATAAAGTACGTCAAAAACTAAAACTGAAATAACAATCTAGTCCTCGAAATGGAGGACTCACAAAAACATAGGGAATAGTAAACCCATGATTTACTTTGAAGAAGGAAGTAATAATTCATCGTCCGGAACCTACACTCATAATATGAAGAAAAGAAGGGGTTAGCACAAATATGTACTAAGTATGGAAACATGCAATAAAACATTTAAACATGCTAAATAGGACACTTTTAGTTGAAGTATGCATTTATCAAGTTTGGGAAGCCAGTAAGCATTTGCAAACATAAAAGACAAGCTATAGTAACAATACACCCATAACATAATAATATCAATACATTAACAACCTCTAAGAACATTTGTGCAATGTATGTTTATCATCCCTTAATAGCAACCTTACTAAGCATTCCTTGAAGCCACATATTAATTACTATTTAAGATTACTTCTAATAATATCAATACATTAACAACCTCTAAGAACACTTGTGCAATGTATGGTTATCATCCCATAATACCAACATTACTAAGCATTCCTTGAAGCCACATATTTATTACCATAATCTTTAAGCTTACCTCACTGCATAATCATGATTGAGGAATTGTAAAAGTCCATGAAATAAACATCACGAAATTCATCTATTCATATCTTATCATACCATAAGAAAACCATTCTACAACATCCTAATGAGTCCTCCTTGTGCAATGTAAAAGTGAAGTCCCATACCCTCACTCCTATCAAGTAAACCAATTAAGAAGTCATATTATAATTTATATCATATTCATTATCTTATTATTATTATTATTAGGGAATGTTAGCCATAACCGACATAGACCATGTGATCTTACATGGAATCCGGTGTCATATAACCCCACACCGAAAGAAGGCGTTCTTACTTGCCGAAGGTAGACCTAATCATATTTAGGTTCTAACTAGATCCACTAGCTAATTCCTATGTTTGACACATAGTAATGAGATACGGAGATTGCTACTAGAAACCTAACCTATTGCATTAGTGGAGGAGCTTCCATCTCATGAGTTTACTATAGATGACCCAACTTATTGCATCAGCGGTGGGGACTTTTCCTCATTGTCATTATCCACTCGGTACTAAGCATTTCTTCCCAATTATATCTAATTAGTATGGAATTGTATCTACATGTGTGAAGGCTTACTTTACCCTTCATTCAATACAACTCACTAAATAGCTCATAAATTCATTTTAGTGAGAACTACCATTCACCTTAGAATCATCATCTTAGGGTGAGTATCTTTCACCTCATTATTCATAGTGTTGTCATCAGAACAAGACATTCAATCGACACAACAACATCAAATCATCCTAGACAATTCATACATAAACATGAGTAAGGATAGGGAGAATCAATATTCCAACAACACCTCAATTCACATAATAGTCATAGGATTTCACACTTTTTAAATGAGTTCACAAGTTCATCAATAACTATCAACAACCATAAACAATCCTTCACACTTTACCCCCTTACAAGGTCATGAATCAAGTCTCACACTCACATTTTAAATATACTATCAGCAACATGAATATACAAGGTTTCATAACCAATTTGACTTAACCACAATACACAATAGTAATCACCTCGCATCAGTAACTTCCTTGAAATTCATGAAATTATGGTCATGGGGTAGTTCATGGGTTCATGGGAAATTTTACTATAAAATCACCATTAAAACGTCAAACCATTCATAATTTACATCAAATAACAAAATGAAAATGTTTTTAGAAAGAACCCATGGCTAGAATGAAAATTCTAATTTTGAATCTTAAACTCATTTTTGAAAATTAGAGTAGAAAGGCTTCATGGAGGAAAGTATTCCATTAATCAAGATTCACATACCTTTACTTGAAGCTTTCCCACAAAATTGGAGTGAAAATTTCAAACTTGAACCCCAATCTTTAAGTTCTTGGTGTTCTTCAATTGAGGAACCCTAGAGAGAGAAATATTGGAGAAGAGAGAATCTGATTTTTTTAGAAGTTTTTTGTGAAAGTGATTTATTTTGGGTGTATTTTTATATAACATACCTTATATAATAATTTAGAAATAATATAAAATAAACCTACTTCTTAAAATAACTTAAAATAATATTTACGAAAACGCCCCTTAAACTTATACCAAGCCAAAATTTTAGACTTTTTTTATATCTCTAATTTATGCATAAACTTGTAAGGTTCGTACGTTAGACTCAAGTTTCACCTATAAATTTTCTGGGTGTTACAATGGTGATGTGATTCCAATTACTCAAACTGGTACTACTCATTTATCTGCACCAAATAATGCTTTTAAACTCTCTACTATTTTATATGATCATGTTATCAAGCGTAAACTTCTTTCAGTTTCTCAATTTTTCCAAGAAAACATAATCTAACTACAAGAACTCCTCCTCTATGCGGCCTGAATAAATCAGGACTCTACGAATGACCAACATTATCTCGCCCAACTATCGATGTTGTGTTAACGACCCTTCCTTACATCTGTGACACTGAAGATTAGTCACCCCCATTCTCAAGTTTTATTTTGCATTCTAAATAATTTCAGTCTTTTTTATTCTTTGAAAGATAAATTCACTTATTGTAATTCGTGTTGTTGCAATAAAGCCCACATATTTTAATTTTCTTCACACAAATTGTCCCGCAAATCACCATTAAAAAAACTTTACAGTGATTTGTTAGGACCTCCCCAATGCTTTTAATTGATAAAAAAATGTTATTATTGCGTTTTTGTTGATCAGTATAGCAAGTAGATCTGGTTATACACACTAAAAACAAAACTGAAGTTCAACAAAATTTTCACCACTTATATCATGTTCTTGAAAACCATTTTGATACCCAAATACTCACCCTTTACAGTGATAGAGGAGGCGAACGAATATCAAATGCATGTCTCATATATTCATTCTAATGGCATACAACACCTTGTTTCTCCACCATACACGCCTTAATGGGTTGTCGTGGCTGAAGGACACCTTCGTTACCTAGTTGAGAAAACAAAAACACTACTTCATCAAGTTGCCTTACCATCCGATTTTTTGTCCTTTCCCTTTCATCATACCACATATCTCATGAACTGTCTACCCACCAACACCCTTAATAACATGTCACCATTTGAAGTTCTTTTTAATAACAAATCAGCTTACGCATATCTTCATATTTTTTGTTGTTTGTGCTACCCGTGGCTTCGACCATGTGCCCAAAATATATTAGAACCATTCTCCAAACCTTGTTTGTATCTAGGTTTCTCCATTACTCATCATTCCCATCAGTGTTTTGACCCTACCAGTTCCAATTTTCTTCTTCTTTAGATGTAAAATTTTGTGAAAATGTTTGTTTTCTCTGTTGAATCAGAAATTTTCTTCTTTAATGGGGGAAACCATTTCTTCTCCAAATGAGTCTAACTGTGTCGCTCATCCAAACTTTACCCGTGATACTAATACCACCCAGTTGCCCCCTAATATTCCACTACTGCGCGATACACGCAAATATGCATGCTCAATTACTGCCGCACAGGAGAACTACCTGACGGCAGATCACTCCAAGACTCAGGAACTAGGTAATACCCTAACCACTTCTTTACATTCTTCTTCTAATAAATATATATAATCCCTTGTTGGTTACCCTCAGCTTTATTTTGTTTTCCAGAGCCAATTCCATGTCCCCTCTACCTGTCCTATCTCCATAAATCGTCATCACTAATTACTCACGTCTATCGCCGTCGACCACCCTCATCTGCTCTACCACCTCCATCTCTCAATTTACCTCCTTCGTGTGAACCTATTTTTAATATTCCACCCGTAGAACAATGTGTGGTAATGAGGTTGAAAAACAACATCTTCAAGCAACAAAAAATCATTAACTACACTGTCAAATTAACCAATATGCACTATCTATCCTCGTAACCCACAAGCAAACACAAAAATTTCCATATTGGGGAGACGCTGTGAAGGCTGAATTGGATGCACTAAGGAAGAACCAAACTTGGGACTTGGTTCCACTAGACCATGCCCAGAATATTGTCCCTTGGAAGTGGTTGTGTTAGTGGCAAAAGCGATCACTCAAAGGCATGTAGTTAATTTTCACAAAACCTTCAGTCGAGTGCTTAAACCAACCACAATTCAAATGATTCTTACACTTGTTGTACAAATGAATAGGCCACTATATCAACTAGATGTCAACAATGTTTTTCTTCAAGGGACGATTCATGAAGATGTGTATATGTCTCAACCTCCTAGAATACACTAATCATCCCAAGTTTATCTGCCATCTCAAAAAGACATTCTATGGACTTCGGCAAGCTCCTAAGGTTTGGTATGATGCACTAACTAGTTCTTCGAGTCAAATGGGGTTAATATATATGAGTTTTACCACTCTCGCTTTTTTATTCACAACATGGGTTTCACTATTTATATTCTGATCTATGTGGATAACCTCATAATAACAGGCAGTGATGAAACTCTCGTTCACCATGTTGTTACCTCTCTTTCTAAAATATTTTCTCTTGAGTACCTTTGTTTATTAGACTATTTCTTGGGTGTTAAATACATAGGGATGCTGATGGGATGTTTCTCAGTCAGTCCAAGTATATACAAGAGATTTTACACAAAACTCAGATGAAAGACTGCAAAGGTATTTAGCCACTTATGAGTATGTGTGAGACCCTACTAGTTGATGATGGAGCACCTAGAACTGATGGCAAAGAATACAAAAGTGTGCTTGGTAAGCTTTAGTATCTTTCTTTAACCCGACCTGACATCACATACTCAATCAACAAGCTTACTCAGTTTAATACTTCTCCTTTTGTGATTCACTAGAAGGCTTTTAATCGCATCCTACAATACCTTAAAGAAACATTCTAGTATTGTATTTGTATTTCCCCACAAAAATCGAGTGCTGTCTGTGCCTATGCAGATGTTGATTGGGTAGGTGACATCAATGATCACCGCTAATTTTGTTTATTCCATTTGTATAAAAGCTCTACAAGAGTCTCAATAAAGATATATACGTTCATGACAAAAGGGCTTTTTTGTATCCAAGTTGGGAGTCTTAGATGTTTTTATACCCACCAACTTAAGGGGAGTAATGAAGTAGGTGTTGTAACTTGCTCACATTGTTTAGATATAAAGAAATCTTTTAAATGTCAGTTACAACAACCAATAAATAATTGTTAGTTAGAAGATTAGTTTAGTTGTCAGTGTACAACTTTTAGATAAAGAGTATTAGCTCATTCTCTACACTATTCATTATAGTAGCAATTACTCAATTTTCTCTAATGGCAAGGAATGAATTTGTTCCTACTTTTTGATTTTCATTCTTTTCTTAGTTAAACTGATAGTAGTTCCAGTTTAGTTGCATGTAGGTACTAATTAGATCATATATAATTCAAGACAAGATCTGCTAACGAAAGTTAAATCTATATTGAAAATGTAGAAGACCCAAATTCATAATCTACGAATTAGAAGATTTTAAAATATGAATTTTAGGGCATAAAATCATCTAGCTAGTAATGTGAAGCAACACTAGAAGCTTTTTTAAAGTCAATATAGAATTCTTGTCGGTTATTGGCCGCACTTGATATTTATTCCAACACAAAGATAAGCTTCTAGTGTAGCTTCTAATTACAAGCTAGATGAATTCATTTGTTACCCTAAAATCCATATTTTGAAATCTTCTAATTCTTAGATTACGAATTTAAGCCTTTTCCATTTTTCAATGTATATTTAACCTTCGTTGGTCAATCTAGTATTGAATTACATATGATCTAATTAGTACTTACAGACAAATAAACTGGATCGACTATATATATACAGCCATCAATGACCTATTTGTACACAAAATTTTACTATCTATTTTAACCGAGAAAAAAGATGTTGGAGGGGAAACTTGCTGTTCAATTATTTATTGAACGGTTCCACGCCCTGCAGAAGCGATAACGATGTTAGAGGTGTCATTGATTTATAAGTACAGTGCGTTGACAAGTTAGGAATTTAGACTCATTTAGAGCTTATTTTTGAATAAATTAGTTTCTTCAATGCTTATTTTGTGTGCATAACTGATGTTAGTTTGTTTATGTGCAACAATGAAATCTTAAGAACAAGGCAAGGACATTGTGATGCGAAAAGAAGCAAAAAAGTTGGAAAAGCTGTAGAATTAAAGAGTTAGAGGTCGCAAAAGCCACTTGGCGACTCGCTGAGTGAGCCTTCAACTCGCCAACTTTCTACCGAAGTAGCCCATGAACTAAGCCAACTCGGCAAGTGAAAAGTGATTCGATGATGCGCCGAATGGAACGACGATTGTGACCCAACTCGCCAAATCTTCTAGAACAATTGGATGCAGAAGTCAAGCCAAAAGGCAAGAAGAGGGTAACACTTCTGATTCAAGAAAGTGTAAAAATTTCAGCTTTCAAGAAATCTGGTGCCGGAAACAACGGACGTTACTGACGGTTCATTGTTTGATGTATGGACCATAGGTGAGGTTTGTGGTTGGCAGTCAAATTTTCCAAAAATGTAAAGTTCCATTAACTTGATGAAGGTTCACCAGGACGACCTGTCATTCATTCCACAAGTCGTAGATAGGTTTCGTAGGTGAGTCCTAGACTTAGAGAGATTTTGAGGTCGAAAGTTGGGGACCATAGCTGGGACCAACGACCGTCGATTGAACCACAACCTGTGGGTGGGTCCCGTCATTTAGGGTCCAAAATCGTAGTCTCTTAACCCAAGCGACAGAGGGACAGATGGTCCATAGGTGGACCCACGGATCGTACGTCCCAACCATCGAGTGGGTTGGTAGTTATTATTTTCTGGGGCTTTTGGGTCTTTTCTAATTATTCTAAGCTAATACTATGTCGTTTTACCCTTCACCAAAACCCATATATAAGTGTTTTAACCCCTGAATTTCCCAAATTAAATTAATATCTCAAACAACTAAAGCTGAACTTGCTACATGAATTCCACAATTTTTAGCCAAAAGGGGATAGTTTTATGGTGAAGTTATCTTATTATTGAACATTTATTTAGAAGAAAGTGTACTACAACATACCTAACTAAGTGTAGTATATCCACATGTCGTAAAATTTGAATAACTGAGGTGGGCCAAAAACATGGAAAAGTTACATACTAGTTGAATGACCTTTCAGAACTTCTTCATTAGCAAGGGTTTTTCAATTGAGATACAACCGCTTGAAGATTCAGATTCAAAAAATGTTGTTTTCATTTCAACCTCTCTTGAGATGAATGATTTTTCCTTTTTAATGCTCCTTTCCTTAGTGCTTGGTAGAGATACACTTTATTCCCCCTTGTAGGACTTAATTGTGAGCCGGAGAGTCAAGTAGTAATAGTTGTAGCTTATAACATAGAATAACATGTGTTGTAAATGGATAGTAGGATTTACATAGGTTGGAAAAAAGAATATCATTTATTTAAGACAAATTTCATTAATCGTAACAATACTACAGAGAGGCCTTTTTGTTATAATCAACTAATATCGTGTGGTTAATACTAAAGTTGTTTTAGGTAAACTAACTCAAAGTACATATTAGCTTACTTACCAAAGCAGAAGATGATGGAAAAGATGGAAAATGACGTAACAGCCAAAGCAAAATAATGGGAAAATGGAGGAGGTAGAAGGACATGTGTAGTTGTGCAATGAAAGTTTCAACATGAAAGCTTGTAACCTTCACCACACCGTCAGTCCACCCTTGCAGAGTTGACCGTTAATTAGGAATCAATCGATTTTTTGCTATATCTCGATAGAAAATCAAATTTATATTTACAAAATGTATGGATCACATATAGTAACCTAGGCGATACAAAATGAAATATCTCTTCTCCAAGGAGTTAGAGAGACAATAATCGAGATACCTATGTCATCTTAGACAGGGACGAAATGAATATAATCTCACCCTATTGTCTTCCAATGTATAATAGACAAATAGAAAATAAAGGGACATCGTATAAACCCACCAACTATTCATTATTTATATGGATCACCTGTTAAAGAAATTAAATAAAGTTTATTACTTTTATTCATGAACATGTACAACTCTTGATACTTGTTTGTTTTGGTTTTCCCAATTAACTATTTCAAGAAGCAAAGACACAGTAAAATGAAGGCAGAGCTTTCAGATAAATAAATATGATGTGTTAAAAATGGAGATTTTTTGCTATTTATATACCTAAACTTGCACTCTATGATAAATAAATAATTTACCTTACAAAGAATTCCTTGTATTAAAAGAAAGTCTCCTTGTCATATAAGCACATTTTAGTTTGTTATAAATCCACATATAAACCAACATTAGAATCCAACTACATATCCAAATGGAAAGTTAAAAAATGGAGATTGTTTGCTATTTTATATATCTAAACTTGCACTCTATGAAAAATAAATAACTTACCTTACAAAGAATTCCTTGTATTAAAAGAAAGTCTCGTTGTCATATAAGCACATTATAGTTTGTTATAATCCACATATTAACTAGCATTAGAATCCAACTACATATCGAAATGGAAAATTAAATTAATAACTTGATCATGTAAATTTACTTACATTACTTATATATATATATATATATATATATGCTTGCAAAAAATTTCCCATGTACGCAATAATTTTTGGAATCTAATACTTTCGATAAACTAAAAAGAGGGAGAAATATTGGAATTGGAGAGATAACCTTAAAGGTGAAGAAAATATACAGCCACTTACAATCGAATGACATATTTTTCTTGTCAAATGTCATTGAACCTACAAAAATCAAAGAAAGTCACCGAGTATAAAAAAGGACATCAATATTTTCAATAGTGAAGAGAACACAACTTGACCACAGTTGTAGATAACAAATTGTAGAAATGAAGAAGTGGAGATTTCATCATCACTTATTCTTCAAACAAACTATAATCGTACAAAATGAATTTTTCTTCCTAATGTATTTTAACTCTTAAAAAAGGACCATAGCTATTCATATACCTTTTCTCAGTTTGTAAAGTCAGGTTTCTCATTTACCCTTTGGAGCACAACCCATATTCATGTAAGGATTAATGATTGAGGATCCATACAAAGTTTTATGAAATATATTAGAGATTAAGGAATGTTTGGTGAAAATCACACCTTAAGTAGTGAGTGTGTCAGCCATCAACAATTTAGTTGTCCGAAATACAGAAAACGTTAGCCTACTTAAGAGTTCATATGTTAACTATGTATGTCAAAGGGTGAGTGAGAAATGATTTTTCTTCTGTGGGCCAAACAATATTTTCTAATTCTACACACAAACATATATATGCTCAAAATTAGTGAAATAAGTTCCGAATATGTAAAAGCCAAAAAAATTGAATTAAAAAAGAGGAAAAAAAAACTATCGACTAACATATAGTACTAAACTTTGAGTCAGTTCTCTTTATTTTTGTTAACTTTTCCCAATTCTGAAAAGAAAAACACATAAAAAGTTTATTTACTTTAGTAGGAATGATCTAACAAATTGCCAGATGCGTGAAAACACAACCATCATTTCATCTTATAAAGAAGAGGGGGTTGTTTTAACCAAGTGTCAACATATAATATGTAAATTTAATATGTAAACTTGAAGGCGAAAACTTATATTACCATAGAGCATGAACAAAATGGATAGGTAGTTTCTATTTCATGACATATACAATTTTAGAGTTGAGTTGATGTAAGCTTTACTAAATTTATTGTGTAATGTAGAGTCTTGCTATAGCTTTTATGAAAGACATTTGATGGCCTTTTAGTCTTAGTAGGTTTGGCTTCTGAAGGATAGAGAATATAGGATTTTAGGTGAATATTTTTTGAATGATTTCTTCATACACTATATTATACGTACATCGATCATTTGTATCTTCAACTATAGGTGGATGTATTAGTATTTTGACATTTTTAGTAGTTTTAGCTCTGGATAAAGCGACATTAAGTTGGTCATGCAAAAAAAATGAGTTCGTGTAAATAGATTCCTACGCAATCTTATGTTTGACCTTGCGCTTTGTTTAGTGTAATTGTAAAGCATAGTCGAATTAGAGATTGTGTTCTTTTAATAGAAATAGGTAATTTTTAATCTATTTATGCTATTAATGGGCTTCTCAGAATAAATACAAGTGTGTTTTTATAATCACTATCAATAGTAGCACTTATAACATGCTTATTAAAATTATGACATATTAATCGTGTTTCATGACATAATCCCTTGGAAGATTTATGTTTAGAAATAATATAACTGGACAGTCCTTTTTCAAAGTCAATTCATATGGGGTAAATTAGTAGGATTTAAGGTGTGTGTCTTGACCTGGCTTACTTAACTCAGTGGAAGACTTACTCAATGATAAATCAAGAACATTCTCATAAATAACTTAAATTAATTGTCTTGGCAAAAATGGCACTTAAAGTCTCAAAATAAGAAATCTGTAAATAAAGAGACTCCACTGAACTAAATGACTGACGATCCGTCTATGAAGACTCTAAACATACTATGATGAATGTCGAGACAAACCCCACAACATTCTATAATTAAAAGACTGTAAAGCAATAACAAGGATCCTACCAAATGCAAGAAGGTTCACCACTGACTCTGAGTGCTCAAACTGGATCAACTCTTTAGGGAATACTTAGTTCCCTTATACTTCTTTGAAGGAAAGACTTCAACTTTTACTCTTTCTTTAACTTGAAAATTGAGCCTTAAAACAAAGTTAAAACATTTAAATAAGACTCTTGGAAACTTTAAGAAACTTTACTTTGAATTACTTCTTAACCTTAAGACTTATCTCTCAGGGGTCGTTTGGTACAAAGATGCATGATGTAGGGATTACTAACGTATGGATTAGTAATGCAGAGTTTAGTAATGCAGGAATTGTTTTTTATCAAGTGTTTGGTTCATCGTTTCCTACCTAATCTTATGTATGGTTAAAAACTCTAGAAAAAGTTTATTCCCTATTATACCCTTGAGTTATTATGAGATTTTATATTTCATTTAACTAGTCAAGTTAAATACTAAAACATATATATAAAAATATTACCAATTTTGAGGTGTGGTATGTCACTATAGAGATCCTTGATAGCATGATATATTTCTAATTTTTTGTTGGTCAAATATACCTTGAACTTAACATGGATTAAGGCTACTTAAGTTGTTCAAATACACAAAGCTTATTATAAAAATAAAATTAATAGTTCAAGTGGTCAATTGACAAAATACATTTAAAAAAAGCCCCAAAACATCAACCCAATATAACAACTCAAACATGGAGAAAAAAATATTAGTATGCGAAATCATCAAATTACATGGAAACAATTTGGAGAATTTAAATGAATATTTACAAATATTCTCATATAAATAAAAAAGAACATTATTTACAAAAGAATAGGAAAAAAGATTTGGGAATAATTTAGTCATTTAGGGGTCTTATCCAAGGATTGCTAAACCTTGGATTAGCTATCCCTCCTTTTCCTAGGGATAAAATAAGACCTTGTATGAGGTATAGCTAATCCATGGATTAGGTTAAATAAAGTAACCAAACAATGTTTTTGTTGGACTAAATTTTAATCCATGGATTCTTTTGATATTTAATACCTCCTACCAAACGGGTGCTTAGCTTCTTAGACTTTGATCTTAACTTTCCTTGAATTGAATTATGGATTCAAGGTTCATGATTTCATATTTAAGGATGATTTCATGATGCTTAGATATACCTTAGAGTATTGGAATTGACTAGAAAATTTAGGTACATCACGTAGGAACTAGTACGAAAAGATGTGGCAAAATGGGGTCTCTAGGCGTCCGTGGCACTCGGAGAGGCGCGGAGCGCCAGAGCCTGACGGACAAAATTTGTCCTGAAGGGCTCCGGCTGGCGCGGCGCGCCAGAGCTTGATGGATAGAGATTGTGCTGAGGGGCTCTGGTTAACGCAGTGCCCCAGTGCCTGTCAGACATGATTTTCGTCTTTTCTTCTCCGTTTTCAACTCTAAGCCTTCTAAAACTTCCATGGATCTTTCCCCAGTCACTTAGAATCACTAATAACCTCAATAACCAATATATTAGACCCTAAAAACAACCCGCAAACATAAATCAAATCAACTAAAGGCATACTACAACTCAACCAACAAGAATTCAACCATTGTTCTTCAAGAACTTCAATGTTCATCATTCAAACTACTCAAAATTTGTTGAATTAAACAAGTTGGTGTGTGGGTGAACTAACCTAACACAAAAATATGTCACATACCTTAATAGGGATTACCCACGACGAATTCCACTCGATGATCTTGGCGTTCTTGATGAATTCTTGAACTTCTCTCCCTTTTTCTTCTTCTCTTCTCTTTTCTCCCAAGCCCTAAGCATGAATACTTTTCTAAAACTTACTTAAGGCTTAGTTTTACCCCTAATAAACTTTTAAAATGAATTAGGAAATAGTTGGGTGAAAGACAAGTTTACCCTTACTAAAATGTGGATCGGGATCTTCCTCAATCCAACAACCCAACTTCCAACCAGCATATCTCCCTCATACAATATCAGAAATGCGCAAACTTGACGTCGTTGGAAAGATATGTCCAAGGTCTTTTCAACCATATAAAGAACTGACTCTAACTCATCATTTGTTAGAAGTTATTGCCATTTGAAAATGACCAAAAACTCACTTAAACTTGGGAAATTTTCCAGATTTTTCCTATTCTTTTAAAAAATGATAAATTTTAGTTTCTTAGATTATTCTTGTCTATTACGAGTTACGAGATGTTACAATATCTCCCCCTTGGGTACATTCATCCTCGAATGAGATTTCTTTCACAATGCTAAGGATAGTAACATCAAGTTCAATATTTAACAATCCAAAAGCAAATAACAATCTTGCTTACTCATAGTTCATAAAGTACTAAGAAGAGAATTAGTACCTTGCTCTGCATTCTCTCCGAATTCAAAGAGATGTGGATATCTCTTCTTCATATCCTCTTCATCTTCCCAAGTTGCTTTTTCAACAAATTGGTTCTTCAAAAGGACCTTAACTGACGCACCTTCCTTTGTTCTCAACTTGCGAACTTGGCGATCTAAAATCTGAATCGGAATCTCTTCATAGGACAAACTATCCTTAATCCTAACATTCTCTGTCGGTACAATCAATGAAGGATCAACCATGCACTTCTTCAACATGGAGATATGAGATACCGAATGAATCTCTACTAACTCTTCTGGTAGCTCCAACTCAGAAGCTACATTGACAATCATCTTGGATACTCTATAAGGTCCAATATACCAGGGACTAAGTTTCTCTTTTTTACCAAACCTCGTAACACCCTTCATGGGTGAAACTTTATAATATACCCAATCGTTCACTTCAAACTCCAACGGCCTCCTCCTAACATCTGTGTAGGACTTTTAACGACTCTGTGCTGTCTTCAATATCTCTTGAATTACTTTCACCTTCTCCATGGTTTGGTGAATTAGATCTGGTCCTATCAACCTTGATTCACCAACTTCAAACTATCTAATAGGAGATCTGCATCTTCTTCCATAAAGAGCTTTGTATGGAGCCATTTGGATGCTCGAATAGTAGCTATTGTTGTAAGTGAACTCAATGAGAGGTAGGTGATCATCTCAATTCCCTTTGAAATCAATCACACAAGCCCTCAACATATCCTCTAAGGTGTGAATAGTACGTTCTGCTTGTCCGTCTGCCTGAGGATGAAAAGCAGTGCTTAAGTTCACCTTCGAACCCAAACCCTTCTTGAAAGACTTCCAGAACTGAGCAGTAAATTGTGCACCTCTATCTGAAATAATGGAGTAGTCTTCACCGGTAAGAAGTGGGCTAATTTTGTCATTCTATCAACAATCAGCCAAATCGAATCATGCTGTCGGCGAGACCTTGGCAACCCTGTGATGAAGTCCATGTTAATCATCTCCCACTTCCATTCCGGAAGTTCTATATTCTGAGCCAACCTTTTCACTTGCTGGCAATTTGGGCAATTGGCAACAAACTCAGCAATGTCCTTCTTCATATCTTCCCATCAATATACCTCTCTCAAATTGCGGTACATCTTGGTGGAACCCGAATGAATGGAATATCTATATCTATGAGCTTTCTACATGATCCTCCCTTGGAGTCCATCCACCCTAAGTACACACAATCTACCTTAGTAATTCGCACACCATCTTTCCCTTGCTAAAAAAAAAATACTCTTTGCTTATGAACATTCACCTTGAAATCAAGAGAAATGGGGTCTTGGTCTTGCTTTTCTTTCACCTCTGGAACTAGTGATGATTTAGCCTCATTAGTCACCACTATCCCTCCTTCGGTGGAATCCATCAGTCTGACTCCCAGTCGTGCAAGTTTGTGCACATCTTTAGCTAACTTTCTCTTTTCTTCTTCAACATGGGCGGTAATCCCCATGGATAACTTGCTTAAGGCATAACAACCACATTATCCTACCTGGGTGGTAAAGAATACTTATGTCATAATCTTTTAGTTGTTCTAACCACCTCCTTTGCCTGAGATTGAGCTCCTTCTAGGTGAACACATATAGTAGGCTCTTGTGGTCAGTGAATATATCCACATGAACGTCGTACTAATAGTGACACCATATATTCATGGTGAAAACCACAACATCGAACTCTAAGTCATGGGTTGGGTGGTTCTTCTTATGAACTTTAAACTGTCTGGAGGCATAAGCTATGACCTTGCCTTTCTGCATTAACACACAACCTAAACCAACTCTTGATGCATCACAGTCCACCATAATAACTTGAGTACCCTCCAGTAAGGTCAAAATCGGAGCAGTAGTCAACATTTTTTCAATTCCTGAAATCTTTTCTCACAAGCTTCAGACAATTGAAACTTAACTGTTTTCTGAGTCAACTTGGTCAAGGGAGACGAGATAGATGAACATACCTCAACAAACCTTCTATAGTAGCCATCCAAACCCAAGAAATCCTAATATCGGTTAGAGACATGGGTTTAGGCCAACTCCGAACTGCTTCTATCTTCTGGGTATTGACTCTAATCCCATCACCGGAAACTACGTGGCCCAGGAATGCCACAGACTTAAGCCAAAACTCACATTTGGAAAACTTGACATACAACTCCTTTTCTTTCAAAGTCTGAAGTACTATTCTAAGTGACTAGCATGATCTTCTTCATTCTTTGAATAGATTAGTATGTCATTAATTCATTCTTTGAATAGATTAATATGTCATTAATGAAGGCGATGACAAACATATCTAAGTAAGGCTTGAAGACTCTGTTCATAAGATCCATGAACGCTACTGGTGCATTGGTACACTCAAATGACATAACCAAAATCTCATAATGCCTATATCTGGTTCTAACAGTTGTCTTTGGAATGTCACATTCTCTAACTCTTAACTGATGGTATCCAGATATGATATCAATTTTTGAGAAACATGTGGCAACCTGAAGTTGGTCGAAAATATCATCTATCCTTGGAAGAGGATACTTATTATTGACGGTAACTTTATTCAATTGGCGTTAGTCTATACACATCCTAAGGGAACCATCCTTCTTTCTCATAAACAAGACCGGAGCGCCCCAAAGTGAGACACTTGATTGAATAAAACCTTTATCTAACAGATCTTTCAGTTGTTCTTTCAACTGTTTAAACTCTGATGGTGCCATTCTATATGGCGGAATAGATATAGGACGAGTATCTGAAATGATATCTATGCTGAAGTCTATTTCTATCCTCGGAGGGACTCGGGGTAGATCATTCGGAAAATCTTCTGAGGATCTCTTTTACTTAGGAACTAACTGAAGGGAAGGTACCTCGGCACTTGAGTCATTCACTCGGACTAAGTGATAGATACACCCCTTGAAACTAACTTCCTCGCCTTAAGGTACGAAATAAAATGACCCTTAGGCACTGCTGAACTACTACTCCACTCTACGACTGGCTCATTAGGAATTTGAAACTTGAAAACTCGAGTTCTACAATCTATTAACACATAATAAGCATGGAGTCAGTCCATACCTAGAATGACATCAAAATCTACCATGTCTAACTCCACTAGATCGGCCATGGCGTTCATGTGATTGATAGAAATAGGACAATCAAGATAGACTCGTTCTACTAGAATATACTCTCCAATAGGGATAGATATACATAAAGGTTCACAAAGTTTCTCAAGAAGAATCTCAAACTGATGTGCAACATAAGGAGTTACAAAAGATAAACTTGCTCCTGGGTCTAACAAAGCATAAACATCAAAAGTGAAGACTTTGATCATACCCATGACAACATCTGATGAGTTCTCTTGCTCTTGGCGGCTAGTGATTGTATAGAGGTGGTTTTTCCCTCCGCCCGTACCAAAAGTGGCTCCTCTAGGTGCAACCCTTTTTGGTGGAGCAACTGATAAAACCTGCGCTCTGTTACCCGTATTTACACCCTGTCTGTTCTTAGGGAACTCTATCATGAAGTGACCTTCTTGACCACATTTGAAGCAACTTGTCTGGACATCACGACATTTACTGAGGTGGGTTCTACCAAACTTAACATATGCAGAGGCAAACTCCTTGTGCCATGCTTCCTTGAGACTGTGCTGGTCTAGCTCTGTAGTTCTGCGAATTCTGGCCATGATGCTCACTTATGTTTCTGGTTGCATGAGCACTAGTAGATGATGGTTCAACCCCCTTTTGTTTCTGGAATTGTGGCCGATTCGAACCACCTTTCTACTGTCCACACTAATTCCCAATCTTGGCTTTCTTGTTTCTGTACTCTTCTTTGTCCCTCAACTTTTCCTCTTCAATATGCTGCACATAAACCATCAATCGGGATATGTCCATGTCACCGATCGACATTGCCGCTCTGCCTCTCTACTAGATGAACGACCCAAACCAGCGACAAACAAACTCATTCTGCTCCTCATACGCTTAACCATCTCAGGAGCATAGCGAGACAGTTGGGTGAATTTCAGCCCATACTCATGAACACTCAAGGAGTCTTGTTTTAGAGTAAGGAACTCCCATACGTTTTCCTCCTTCACTTCTCAGGGAAAGAAACATCCCAAGAAAGCCTCTTCGAAACAAGCCCAACTCGGATGTGGTGCATCCTTATCTCTTCCCTCCTTCCACTGGTCGAACCAATTCCTAGCCACATTCTTCTGTTGATATGCAGCTAGCTCAACACTTTCAATATCAACTACATGCATCATCTCAAACACCTACTTCAGCTCTTCCACAATGTTTTTTGGATCCTCAATAGTGATTGAGCCGGAAAAGCTTGGGGGATTCATACTCAAGAATTTCTGAACCCTTGAAGTGTCATCCCCTTCTTGTGAATCTTCTCTTTGTTTCCCGACTTGGTTAGTCACCGCTTGGCTCAGCATCCGGATAGCCTTGCAGAACTCAACATTGGTAACTTCCCCTTGAGGTTGCACTTCGGGTGCATTAGGTACCTACGACTCCTCTACATTTCTTCTGGCTAGACTACCTCTGACTGCTCTTCGTGGAGGCATAATGATGTAAAACACGCGCAAGCACGGATTAGAGGGAAACGTTTTAGAGATAAACTCTAATGCACGATAAGGAACATGAAAGAAGTGAAGAATTTCTAAATGTTGTAGCCTCCTAATCATAGATTTGGCGCTTCACACCAATGACTAAGACTCTACATACACGACTTCATATACTCCCTACGACTCTTGAACTCTGTTCGTTGATACCAAGTTTGTCACGCCCCGAGCCTACACCCTGGGTATGGCCGGCACCCAATGACCATTGTTGTCATTGATCGAACCCTTGGCTTGACTTACTTAACTCAGTGGAAGAATTAATCAATGATAAAGCGAAAATTCTCACAAATAACTTAAACTAATTATCTTGGCCAAAATGACACTTAAGTCTCAAAAAAAGATATCTGTAAATAAAGAGACTCCACTGAACTAAATTACTGACAAACCGTCTATGAATCCTCTAAACATACTATGATGAATGTCGAGACAAACCCCACAACAATCTATAACGAAAAGACTTGAAAGCAATAACATGGATCCTCCAGAATGTAAGGAGGATCATCACTGACTCTGAGTGCTCGAACTAGATCAACTCTTCAGGGAATACTTAGTTCCCTTATACTTCTTTAAAGGAAAGACTTCAACTCTTACTCTTTCTTTAAATCCAAACTTGAGCCTTAAAACAAAGTTAAAACGTTTAAATAAGCCTCTTGGAAACTTTAAGAAACTTTACTTAACTCTTAGCTTCTTAGACTTTGATCTTAACTTTCCTTGAATTGGATTATAGATTCAAGGTTCGTGATTTCATGATTATGAATGATTTCATGATGCTTAGATGTACCTTAGAGTGTTCGAATCGATTAGGATTGTAGGTACATCACTTAGGAACTAGTGTGAAAGATGAGACAAAAATGGGGTCTCCAGACGTCCGTGACACTTTGAGAGGCGCAGAGAGCTAGAGCCTGACGGACAAAATCTATCCTGAGGGGATCTGGCGGCGCGACACGCCAGATCCTGACGGACAGAGACTGTCCTGAGGGGCTCTGGTTGGCGCGGTGCCCCAAGGCATGTCAGACGGGATTTTTGTCTTTTTTCTTCTCCGTTTTTCAAATCTAAACCTTCTAAACTTCCATGGAATCTTTCCCCAATCACTTACGATCACTAATAACATCAATACCCAATATATTAGACCTTAAAAACAACCCGCATACACGAATCGAATCAACTGAAGGCATACTACAACTCAACCAACAAGAATTCAACCATTGTTCTTCAAGAACTTCAATGTTCATCATTCAAACTACTCAAAATTTGCTGAATTAAACAATTTGGTGTGTGCGTGAACTAACCCAACACAGAAAGATCTCACATACCTTAATATGTATCACCCTCGACGAATGACACTCGATGATCTTGGTGTTCTTAATGAATTCTTGAACTTTTCTCCTTTTTTCTTCTTCTCTTCTCTTTTCTCCCAAGCCCTAAGTGTGAATACTTTTCTAAAACTGACTTAAGGCTTAGTTTTACCCCTAATAAACCTTTAAAATGAATTAGGAAATAGTTGGGTGAAATGACAAGTTTACCCTTACTAAAATCCAGATCGGGACCTTCTCAATCCAACAACCCAACTTCCGATCTTCATATCTCCCTCATACGATATGGTAAATGTGCAAACACAACGTCGTTTGAACAGTCTCTCCAAGGTATTTCCAACCATATAAAGAACTGACTCTAACTCATCCTGAGCTAGAAGTTATGGCCGTTTGAAAATGACCAAAAACTCACTTTGTTATAAATTTTAGTTTCTTAGCTTATTCTCCAGATTTTTCCTATTCTTTTCAAAAATTGTAAATTTTAGTTTCTTAGCTTATTCTCTGATTTTACGAGTAACGAGATGTTACAGTGTGTAAGAAACACTCATTATTGATCACCTAGTTCTAGAGTTTCATCAATTGGAATATAAAATTTAGTATCATAAGGAAATTGACGGTCATCTCATTAATTTCATTAACAACGTCATTTTTTGTCGTTAAAATAACTCGGAAAGTTATAGAAGATTGGTTTGAATAGAATGTCCTTTTATTAGGATAAATTTCTCATTGATTTAGGGATTCTATCTCATTTGTACCAGGAATGAGGAATTTTAATTTTGTTTTTCTCGTTAGTTATTTCTCGTCCATTTTCAATTTGCACTAAATATTCACAAAAAAGTAGGATCTTATTTTGCTCGTATATTTTCAGATAAGCATAATTTTTGAAGTTAATTCCATATATTAGAATATAATAAGCTCTCTCACACAAAGTCTTCTCTTTTATCATTGCGAACAACGTGCGATGTTTTTATGAAGTCTCCTCCAAAGACTATAATTTTTCCACCAAATAAATTTGGTTTACCTATTTGTCCCTTTAAAAGAATATCTAAAGATTATATCATTTTATGTTTGTCCATTGAGACTTCATCCCAAACCATTAATTTTGAATCTCGAATTAGAGATTCTAATGAACTTTGTTTACTAATATTTCAAGAAAATTTATTGTCAATATCAATTGGAATTCTGCAATGTGAATGTGAAATTCGGCCCCTGGGGAGAAATGAAGCTGGAAATCCAAAACATGCAGTTGCTAAAGCTATATATCCTTTTGATCTTACATTTGCTAATACAAACATTTTCCCAGTTCCTCTTGGACCCTCAATAAAAAACACCTGATTTATCTGAATATACTCTATCATGCATTGTATTAAATGCCCTTATTGATGAGGATTTAACTTTGTTTGTAATAAAAGATCTTCTTCATTTATTGTTATATTTCTTTCGAAGTGAACATCTTTTGATTCTTTAGTTATTCTAGAAGGTATAATATTTTCACAAACAAAATTATATTCCTTTATATATTGTTCCTTAAAATGTAAAATGCGTTGATGTGTTTATAACTAAATGTTGAATAGATTTTGTTCCTAAATTAGGATTTTCTTTTTTGAAATCTTCAGACATTAAATCTAAATATTTTCTATACTTCTTTTGAATAAACAGGATTGCAGTATACTAATATCGTGGCGAATAGACGTCTTAAACTTTAAGGCATTTGATATGTCACAACTTCATACATACATGCTAGTAAACTTTTATTAGAATGTAATAAACATCTTTTTTTTTGCGGCTTCTCTAAATGTGTCACAACATATTCCGTTAATTTTATGGAGATCTTCATACGGTTTAGATCCTTTTATATTTGTTAAAAGTAATCTAAGATAATATCTTTCTCCTTAAAATAGATTACATATGACAATTTTACCAATCGTTGTACTATTCTATCGTCGACGTGACCATATTTTGTCTGTTGTTGACCAAAAAAAATACTTTGGGAAGTCTTTATATAATAAATTGATTTCTATAGCATTTTTATTGATTCTATTCATTTAAAAAAATCAGTTAAATATTGTTCTTCTTATCATTGAATTATTTAGAATTTGATCCACAGTTTGATTGCTTTGAGAGGATAAATATTAGTGTTTTTTATATGTAGTTGAAGTTGGTATACATTTGGAGTTATTTCACTAGTAGGAAAAGAAAATAGATGCCGTGAAACTTTTGGAGCAGAGATGTAACGACCGGGGAACACCCCCTAGACGTTACCAACGTACTCGACCTCGAAGAGGTCTTATACAAGCCCTTAGCATAATCGTCACTGCATAATGAACTTAAAATAATACAGAATTTAAAACTTTTTACAAATATAAGTTCAAACTTCCTTTTCATAAGCAAAATAGTAAGAATCTAATAACATTGTCACAAATACACAATCTATTGACAAGAGTTCAAAAAAAGTCTCCAAATAGGGTCGTTAGCCCTTTAGACACCATAGTCTTCAGAACAAATGTATATAAGCAAATATTTCTAATTCTATTACATCAATAACGGAAAACATAAAGTGTCAACTAGTAAATATGTCCTCGAATCTTTGAGGACCTACTACAATGTCTTTGAGATGAGAAGTACAAGCTCTCTTCAAGAACGGAGGAGAAACCAACTACCCGAAACCTATACTCATAATATAAAAGGAGAAAAGGGGTTAGTATAATTAATGCACTAAGTATGGCGAAATGCATAAAAACCTTTAAAACATGAGAAAAGAACATTTATATATAAAGTATGCATTTATGAGGTTTTGAAAGCCATTTACATCACCAAGACAATACATAAGTCAATACCCCAAAATGTCTAAACTACAACGAAAGCATGACTTTAGCACTTACTAGGGTCCATTTGTGCAATGTAGAGTTAGCATCTGATACTACCAACCCTACCAAGCATTCCCATAAAAACCACCTTGGCCACACATATTACATTTATATTCATTTTAATAGACATGTTATCATAATCATTTTATAACTACAAAGAACCACCTACAACAAACTTCTAAGCCTACTACTGCAATGTACAAGTGAAGTTCCATACCCCCACTTCTACATATTAAAGCCATTAGGAGGTCATAGACTAGTTCATCCTTCTTCATTACCTCATTACTGACCTATACCATGAGAGCTTCCATCTGTTGTCATAAAGCCCCACACCGAAAATGGGTGTTCTACTTGCCAAGGTAGAACCTAAATACTAGTTACTATCTGGATCCACTAGCTATGTCCTACGGGGGCACGTAGTTAAGGGATTGGAGATTGCTTCTAAGGACTCTACCTATTGCATTAGCAGAGGAGTCCCCATTTCATGTGTATCACTAGGATGACCCAACCTCTTTGATTAACGGAAGGGTCTTTTCCTCATTGGCCATATCCTCTCGGTGCTTAGTATACTTTCCCAACTTACTAATAATGTTCTTTTAATTGTATCTACATGTGCTAAGAGTAATTCATATTCATTCAATACAATTTGACTTAAGCTCTTAGATTCAATAGGTGAGAGAACACTTTCACCCTAGAATCATCATACATATGTGAGTAGCACTTGCACAATCTTAATTATAGTGTTTCCATGAGGAATATACATCAATCAACACAAGAGACCAATTTCATTATACATAATTCATGACACACAATAGACAAGGTTCAGGAGAATGAAAAACTATACCAATCACCTTTCTTGTATCTTTCCATAAGCCATACACCTTACAAGTAAATTCAAAGTCTATGTACAACATTCTTCATCATATATACAACCCTAGAATTTACACTCTTTTCAAGATTAGAAATCAAGTATCATGATTACTCTCATCTAAATCATAGTAGGTAAGGAAAACACGATTATATAACTAGAAAATCATCAATTGCAATACTACATGCTCACATTTACTAAATTCAGCCTTCAACATTCATGAACTTGAGTTATAGGGGCACATGGGTTCTTGGAAGATTTTCACAATACAAATGATCAATTAATCCCAATATAATCATAATAGAAAGAATATAAATTAAAGAAATGATTTAAGAGTGAACCCAGGACTAGATCACAGAACCTTAGTTTTGGTCACAATATAGATTTCAAAAATAGAAGTTTTGAAGGGCTTCATGGAGAAACTAGTCCATGAATCAATATCCCCATACCCTAATTGATGATATTCCACGAATTTGAAGTGAAAAAAGATGAATCTTGAGTGCCCTAGATTGAGTTCTTCTTTGTTCTTTAATGGTGGTCTAGAGAGAGAATTTGTGAGAGAAGGAAAGTGGTTTTTTTTTATTGGGAGTTATGAAGAGTTGGTTTGTTTAATGAGGTAAAATCCTTTTATAGTCCTCAACGAACTAATTAAACCACCCCTTAACCATTAATTAATTAATTCACTAATTAACTAATTAGCCCTAACCTAACCGAAATTGGACAGTGAAACAGGGTCTCAAACGACGGAACCCCTTCCACTAGGCGTCAACCAAACCACGGACCATACTGGTCAAACGTGGTTTGGTTCATAGAATTTTTTTTGCAGGTTTTTTTGTGTTAAGGCTAAGTGTGGACCAACGAGAACCATTGATAGGCCATCAACCCATCGACGGTCGGTCGTTTTCTTCTCGCGGTTCACTCTGTTTTTTTGACAACTTTTGAGGGTCAAATGTTGGGTCCTCCTCAAGGATTTAGGGTGGTCCTTGGGGAGTCGTACCCGGACCATTCGACCCTAACAAACTCTAAAATGTATTTTAAACATTTTCACCAACTTTGTCTTTTATTCGAATCTTTAAACCCCTTGAAACACATGAAGGCGCACTAGGTCATGTTTCACAAATTTTGGATGTCCTGGTCGTCCCTTGACGTTTTGGTATTAATTACCTCCTAATTAGTTTGAATACCTTAGTTTAGGTATTGAATTAGTATTTTTCACTACATGAGGCTCTACACTAAGTCATGAAACTTCCGGGGTGTTACATTATCCCCCCTTAGGAATATTCGTCCCCAAATGACACCTTGACTTGTTTATAGGGGAAGAAAAAGACTCAATACTAGCAGACAACCACAACGACAACCTAAATATAATCGTCATGAGTCAAATTATGGGAGGAGTACTCAACCCCATTCAAAACAAAACTAAAGCACTACACATAGCAACTCACTTCACAATTGATCACATATGATAGTTTATCATTTCAGATCACATAATAAGGAACTACCTTCTTAATTTCAACGTGAGCTAAAAATGAACATCGAAGAGTTAAAATGCAATTCTTCTTCTCAAGACAACATCAAAGTATGCTCACTACAATCTCGTGAAGGCAAATGCACACATTTCATATGAGTGCAAGTTAGAGGTAAAAACATTTTCCATGAAAACTCATTTTAGCATAAACCTTTACAAAGATATGCACGTACTTGGAAAAACAAATAAAGTTCCACATTATTCATAAATTTTCATTTTAAGAGGAACTACTGACCTCAATTTTGACTAGGAATAAGAGGAAAGAGATGAGGGTAGAAGGACTTCATGTCGGCCTCGGACTCCCATGTTGCACCCTCAACTAGATGGTTTCTCTATTTCTCCATAGGAATTTTACGGAGGAAACCTCTTTGTTCCTCAAATTTTTGACTGGACGATCTAGGATCTCAACCAGAACCTCTTCATAAGAAAGTTTCTCATTTACCCCTAAGCCTTCCATCCGGAGAATAGACACCGGGTCCCACAAATATTTCTTGAGCGTAGAGACATGAAATACCGGATGAACCGGGGCTAATTCACTTGGTAATTTCAACTCATAAGAAACTTTTTTGACCCGTTTCAATATCTCATAAGGACCCACATACCGGGGACTATGTTTCCTTTTTTTACCCAATCTCATCACCCCATTCATAGGTGAGATTTTCAAGTAGAGCCAATCATCTATTTCAAACTCAAGGTCTCTTCTTCTATTTTCGGCATAAGATTTTCGACAATAGATTTTTGCTGACTATAGGCTGTTTTCAACCTATCCCTTATCATTTGAACTTTTTCTATAGCCTCGTAGATTATCTCGGGACCAAGAAGTGAAAACTCACCTACCTCAAACCACCCAACCGGAGACCTACATCTCCTACCATATAGTGATTCAAAAGGTGCCATAGAGATACTTGAATGATAAATATTATTGTAGGAGAACTCTATCAACGGTAGGTGATCATCCCAATTACCCTTGAAGTCAATGACATAAGCCCTCAACATATCCTCTAGGTTTTGGATGGTGCGCTCTTTTTGGCCATCTGTTTGAGGATGAAAATTGGTACTAAGTTTCACTTGAGTACCTAACCTATTTTGGAAAGACCTCCAAAAATAAGAAGTGAATTGGGCACCTCTATCCGAGATGATGGACAAAGGGATCCCATGCAATCTCACAATCTCTTTGAGGTACATCATAGCATATTCCTCCGTTGAATAAGTAGATTTCAAATTTTGTCAATCTATCAACAATAAACCATATGGAATCATTTTTTCTCCGGGTACGGGGAAAACCTACCACGAAGTCCATATTGATATCTTCCCATTTCCAAGTAGGAACATCCATCACTTGAGTTAACCCTCTTGGTCTTTGATGTTCAGCCATTACTTGTTGACAATTAGGACATTTAGCCACAAACTCCGCTATATCCCTATTCAAACCGTCTTCCAATAGACCTCTTGAAGATCATGATATATTTTGGTGGCACCCGGATGAATAGAATATCGAGAACCATGAGCTTCTTCCAAAATTTGTCTTCTAAGTCATTAAATTCGGTACACACAACCTACCTTGGTACCTAAGTACACCATCCCCCCTTGGGAGAATGGCTCATTGGGCTTTCTAAGAACCGATTCCTTCAACTCCATTAATAGAGGATCAAGATGTTTCATAGAATTCACCTCAACCACTAAAGACAACTCGAAGTTATGATGAACCATGAATCCCCCTTTTGGAGAATCTTCTAACCGAACACCCAACCGGGCCAATCTATGAACATCTTTCACTAGTTTTTTCTTACCCTCTTCAACATGAGCCAAGCTACACATAGTCATTCAACTCAAAGTCCTCAACAACATTGGGTTTGCCAGGGTGGTAAAAGACACTCATGTCATAGTCCTTCAATAATTCTAACCACCTTCTTTTTCGGAGATTTAACTCCTTTTGAGTGAACACATATCGGAGACTTTTATGGTTGGTGAACACATCCACATGTACCCATTGTAGTGCCTCCATTTTTTCAAAGCAAATACTACGGCCACTAATTCAAGATCATGAGTTGGATAGTTCTTCTCATGCACCTTGAGTTGTCTAGAGGAATATTCTATCACCTTGCCATTTTGCATGAGGATACAACCCAAAACCTACTGGAGAAGCATCACAATATATAACAAACCCTTTTGTACCCTCCGGTAAGGCCAATACCGGAGCAGAGGTAAGCTTCTCTTTCAATAATTGAAAATTCTTCTCACATGTTTTCGACCACTCGAACTTAGCCTTATTTTGAGACAAGGATGTTAATGGAGATGCCATTGATGAGAATCCCTCAAAAAACCTCCTATAGTACCCAACCAATCCCAAGAAGCTTCGAATGTCGGTAGGACTCAAAGGTCTAGGCCAACTTTTGACAGCTTCCGTCTTTCTTGGATCTACTTTTACCCTTTACTAGATTTAATATGACCAAGAAAAGCAACCGATCTTAACAAAAGCTCGCACTTACTATATTTGGCATAGAGTTGAGCATCCTTGAGGACTTACAATACTATCCTCAAATGGTTCACATGGTCACCCTCACTTTTAGAGTATATCAAGATGTCATCAATAAAGAAAATCACAAACAAATCAAGATAGTTTCTAAAAATTGATTCATAATGTCCATGAAAGCCGCCGGGGCATTGTTTGGCCAAAATACATGACTGGGAAGTCAAAATGACCATACCTAGTTCGGAAATTCATTTTAGGTATGTCAACTTCTCTAACTCTTAGTTGATGATTTCCTGACCTCAAATTGATTTTCGAATAGTAACTCGCACCTTGGAGTTGATCAAATAAATCATCAATCCTAGAGAGCGGATACTTATTCTTTATAGTAACCTTGTTCAATTGGCGGTATTCAATACACATCCTAAGAGACCCATCTTTCTTCTTCACAAACAATACTGGGGAACCCCATGGATATACGCTTGGTTGAATAGAACCCTCTACCAAATTCTGGAGTTGAGCCTTTAACTCCTTCAACTCGGCCGAAGCCATCTGGTAAGGAGGGATTGATAAAGGTTTTGTATCCGTCATTAAATCGATGCCAAAATCTATTTTCCGTTTGGGAGGAATTCTGGGCAAGTCATCGGGAAAGACTTCCGGAAATTCCTTCACTACGGGTACCAAATCTAATGGGTGAATCTCGGACTCAAGGTCCTCAACTCTCACAATATGATAGAGACATCCCTTTGAAATCAACTTATAATATTTAAGACAAGAAATGATTCGTCTCTTTGGGGCTAGGCTTCCCCCCTTCAACTCTACAATGGGTTCATTTGGGAATTGAAACCTACTACCCGAGCGATAGAATCAATGGAAGAAAAACAAGAATGTAGCCAATCCATCCCCAAACTGATATCAAAATCTAACATATCAAGTTCTACTAAGTCAACTAATGTGACTCTATTGGGAAATGAAACGGGACAACCCCTATATACTCTTCTAACTAGTACGGATTCACCGACTAGGGTAGAAACCGAAAAAGGTTCATGAAAAACATCGGGAAGCATATTAAATCTCATAGACACTAAATGAGTTACAAAAGACAAGGTGGCATCGGGATCTAAAATGCATAAACATCAATGGAAAATACTTGCAACGTACCAGTAACAACATCCGTAGAGCTCTCTTGATCACCTCGGGATTGGAGAGCATAGAAACGATTCTTTTAGGGAGCATCGGAGTTTTGAGAATTTGTGGGAGCTTGAGTACCTTCTCTCCCCTTGGCCAACTGAATCGGACAATCCTTCAATTGGTGAACACTTTTCCCACATCCATAGCAAACGCCCATACCGGCAAGACACTTCCCTTCATGATTTTTACCACACTTGGCACAAGTAGTTCTTTCCACAAAAGGGTCACTCTTATTTTTTCCTTGAGGATTAGGGGTAGTCCTCCTCCCTTGATTTGGCTTTGGAGTATTGGAGGGACTTGGATTAGAAAACCTATTTTTAAACCTTGTTTTTTCTTGTATCTCAAACCTAGCCTTGGAGAAATTCCCCTCATCGGGCTTTGATCTCTTCAACTCTCTACAAACTTGTTTAAGATTTTGCTCCTCAATTTGTTTGGCATGGACCATAAGACGAGAAATATACATGCTTGGAATTATCATAGCCGACCTATATTCATTCACCACAAGATCGAATACCCCCATAACAAACTTATTCATCTTGGCCCTAGAGTTCGCCACCATGGTAGGAGCATATTTGGATAGTTGAGTGAACATGAGGCTATACTTCTTCACACTCATATTCCCTTGACGAATATCGATGAATTATTGCATTTTTCTCTCCCTTAGTTCTAGGGGAAAGAACCTATCAAGGAAAGTCGGTTTGAAAATCCCCAAGTAATATGGCCTTCTCTAACCGACCTCTCATCTTTCCATTGTTCATACCAAACTAGAGCCACATTTTTGAGTTGATAGGAGGATAATTCCGCCTTTTGTTGAGGAGTCACACCCATGGCATCTAACACCTTGAATACTTCATGTATGAATCCTTGTGGGTCTTCCTCCACATTGGAGCCAAAGAAAGTAGGGGGATTCATCCTTGTGAAATCCCTTATCCTTGATGCGATGGTGCTAGCATTGTGGTTCACTTGTACCCTAGCATCCCTAGCAACTTAAGTAGCCAACAATTGAGTCAAACTATGATGGCAGCCCTTATCTCAACATTAGACATATCTCCTTCTTGAATAGGAACTTGAGAGTTTTGAGGAGCTTGAGGGAACCGCCTTATTCGCATTCTCCTCTTCGTCCCTCCAAGCATTATTCCTCCTTGTATTCATGGCCTACAAGCACAAGAAAAGGATTAGAAGGAAAGAATTAGATATTATTAGGACTCCAAGCACGAACATAGATTAATGAAGAAAGAAAGGTTACTAATCATCTCATAGACTCTTATTCATAAATGTGGCGCGCTTCACATTTATGAATAAGACTCTAATAGACGTGGTGTGTGACATCAACCCTACTATTATCCGAAAACATTACACTCTGATAGCAAGTTTGTAACGACCGGGGAACACTCCCTAGACATTATCGGTGTACTCGACCTCAAAGAGGTCTTATACAAGCCCTTAGCATAATCGTCACTACATAATGAACTTAAAATAATGTGGAATTTAAAACTTTTACAAATAGAAGTCAAACTTTCTTTTCATAAGCAAAATAGTAAGAATCTAATAACATTGTCACACATACACCATCTATTGACAAGAGTTCAACAAAATTCTCCAAATATGGTCCTTATACCTTTAGACACCATAGTCTTTAGAACAAATGTATATAAGTAAGGATTTCTAATTCTATTACATCAATAAGGGAAAACATAAAGTGTCAACTAATAAATATGTCCTCGAATTATTGAGGACCTACCACAATGTCTTGGAGGTGAGAAGTACAAGATTTTTCAAGAACAGAGAAGCAACCAACTAGCCGGAACCTATACTCAAAATATAAAAGGGAGAAAATGGGTTAGTACAGTTAATGCACTAAGTATGGAGAAATGCATAAAAACCTTTAAAACATGAGAAAAGGACATTTACATGTAAAGTATGCATTATGAGGTTTTGAAAGCCATTTACATCACCAAGACAACACATAAATCAATACCCCAATATAGAGTCTAAACTACAACGAAATCATGACTTTAGCACTTCCTACGGTTCACTTGTGCAATATAGAGTTAGCATCTGATACTACCAACCCTACCAAGAATTCCCATAGAAACCACCTTGGCCACACATATTACATTTACATTCATTTTAATAGACATGTTATCATAATAATTTCATAACTACAAAGAAACACCTACAACAACCTTCTAAGCCTACTAGTGTAATGTACAAGTGAAGTCCCATACCCCCACTTCTACTTGGTAAACTCATTAGGAGGTCATAGACTAGTTCATACTTCTTCATAAATTCATTACTTTAGGTAATATAAACCATAACCAACATAGACCATGAGCGCTTCCATGGAACCCGGTGTCATAAAGTCCCACACCGAAAAAGGGTGTTCTACTTGCCAAGGTAGAACCTACATACGTGCTACTATGTGGATCCACTAGCTATGTCCTACAGGGGCACGTATTTAAGGGATATGGAGATTTATTCTAAGGACTATACCTATTGAATTAGCAGAGGAGTTACCATCTCTTGAGTATCACTAGGATGACCCAACCTCTTGCATTAACAGAAGGGTCTTTTCCTTATTGCCATATCCTCTCGGTGCTTAGTATACTTTCCAAACTTAGTACCAATGTTATTTTAATTGTATATACATGTTTGAAGAGTAATTCATCTTCATTCAATACAATTTGACTTAATCTCTTATGTTCATTAGGTGATAATACACTTTCACCCTAGAATCATCATACATATGTGAGTAGCACTTTCACAATCTCAATTATAGTGTTTTCATGAGGACTATACTTTCAATCAACACAAGAGACCAATTTCATTATACATAATTCATGATAGACAAGTTTAACGAGAATGAAAAACCATACCAATCACCTTTGTTTTATCCTTCCATAAGTCATACACCTTGCAAGTAAATTCAAAGTCTATATACAACATTCTTCATCATATATACAACCCTAGAATTTACCTGCTTTTCAAGGTTAGAAATCAAGTATCATGATTACCCTCATCTAAATCATAGTAGGCATAGAAAACAAGATTCTATAACTAGAAAATAATCAATTGCAATACTACATGCTTACATTTACTCAATTCATCCTTCAACATTCATGAACTTAGGTCATAGGGGGCACATGGTTTCTTGGAAGATTTTCACAATAGAAATCATCAATTAATCCCAATATAATCATAATAGAAATCATATAACATAAAGAAAATGATTTAAGAGTGAACCCATGGCTAGATCACAAAACCCTAGTTTTGGTAACAACATAGATTTCGAAAATACAAGTTTTGAAGGGTTTCGTGGAGAAACTAGTCCATGAATCAATATCCCCGTACCTTAATTTATTATATTCCAAGAATTTGAAGTGCAAAAGGATGAATCTTGAGTGCCCTAGCTTGAGTTCTTCTTTGTTCTTCAATGGTGGTCTAGAGAGAGAATTTGTGAGAGGGAAAGTGGGTTTTTGCTTTGGGAGTTATGAAGAGTTGGTTTGCTTAATGAGTTAAAATACTTTTGTACTCCTCAACTAACTAATTAAAATGTCCCTTAACCACTAATGAATTAATTAACTAATTAACAAATTAGCCCTAACCTAACCAAAATTTGACAGTGAAACAGGGTCCTAAACGACGGAACCCCGTCCACGAGGTGTCGACCAAACCACGGACCGTACTGGTCAAACGTGGTTTGGTTTAGAGACTTGTTTTTGTAGGATTTTGGTGTTGAGGCTAAGTGTGGACCAACGATACCCATCGACGGTCCGTCGTTTTCCCCTCGTGGATCACTTTGTTTTTTTTTACAGCGTTTAAGGGTCAAATGTTAGGTCGTCCTCAAGGACCCTTAGGGTAATCCTTGTGGAGCGGTACCTAGAATTGTTGACTCTGAACACATTCTAATATGTATTTTAACATTTTTACCAACTTTGGCTTTTATCCGACTCTTTAAACCCCTTGAAACACATGAAGGCACACTAGGTCATTTTTCACAAATCTCCGGATGTCGTGGTCGTCCCTTGACGTTTTTGTCTTAATACCTCCTAATCAGTTTGAATACCTTATTTTAGGTCTTCAATTAGTATTTCAAACTACATGAGGCTCTACACTAAGTCATGGAACTTCCTGGGTGTTACAAGAGTATCTGTATGTAAAAGTAATTCAAGAAAAAGAACGAAGTTTGGGTGAATTGGGGAAGAAAAACGAAGAAGAAATTTCAACGAGTGGTTGTGCGTCGTTTTGAAAATTCTGCTCCGCGTTGTGGAGTTGACTCAAGGTTTTCTGCCTCAAAAAGACATTTTTGAAACTAAAATTTAATTATGCCTCCGCGTCATGGACTAACCTTGAAATATTGATTTTCGGTCTTTTCTCATGTTTTACTATCTAGAATCATTCCTAAACATCATGAGATCTTTTCAATCACAAATCAAAATCCTTGAATCCATAATTCAATTCAAGGATAAGTTAAGAGTCAAGTCAATAGCATTTAAGAATCAAAGTCAAGAGAAATCAAGAGTAAAGTTAAGATAAGTTCTTAATGTTTTCAAAAGTCTTTCACAAACGTTTTAACTTTGTTTTAAGACCGAAGTTTTGAGTTCAATATAGAGTAAAGTTTAAAGTTCTTTCTTCAAATAAGTATATTGGGACTATGTATTCCCAAAGAAATTTAAACTACTTTCACACTTAAATAAGAACGAAAACTGAGATTTCCAAAAAGACTTCGGGCTAGTTTTCATAAAAGAGTAATAGCTTTCTAAATGAAGCAAGAAGGGAAACTGAGATTTCCAAGATAGCCTTTGAGCTAAGTTTTTGAGCACTAATCTCAAATAACAGAAGAAGTATGCTTTTAAAACATAAGAGCTAGTATATTTTTGGAGTAGTATTGAGCACCAATTGGGGACGAGCATGAGTTCAGATAACTCACGTCTCAATAAAACCATGTAGCTACCATGGGTAGAAGAGGGTCATATTTTTTAGATGAATTCTTTACACAATAGACTAGTGGATCTACTTAGTAGTTTGGGTCTTAAACCTTTGCTCGGGTACAAGATGTGCTTGTAGCATGAGATAGATTGTTGTATCATTACTAGAACTCTTATGTGATGGTTGTCGGTCAGATAAACTCCCACAGAAGTTATTGTATTTTATATACATCAGCTTATTGTATTTTCACATACATTTTAGAGTTATGTTGTATCCTTGTTATATACATAGAGTTGACATCATGTTTTAAAACAACTTTTCTTTATATTGCACTTGTTTTAAACTGCTTTATATTGAAACTAGTCAAGTTGTCCGCGCTTCGCGCGGGTGTAAACCGCTATATCAGTATATAAGTGCAATTATTGTAACTGATATATCAGATATTTTATATATTTATGTAAGATAGAATATATTAAATTTATGTTACATTTTTCTTGTTTTGAAAATCAAACCATTCTTTTTAAGATTTCATTTTAGCATTCATGGTCAGAAGTAAATTATTAAACTTTTGAAATTCAAATTGTGACACATAAATTAAGAATGAAGAAGTACAAATTTGAGTGAAATGTATGAAAATATTACATATAAATGAAAAGGAATCAATTAGAAGTGCACGAACATTAATAGTATTGATATATGAATATTATCATATATATATATATATATATATATATATATATATATATATATAAAGAACAAAAATATAAGTACATTGGCCACAACTAATGACTGTTTCAAGTTTGTATATTCGTATAGAAATAACATTTGTTCCTAAAATTTGTTGAGATAAACTTGATTCTACTTTTCTCAATAGATTTAGTTGGACCCGAGGCTTAATTTTCATATGAGGTAACTTCATAACTCAGAAATTGAAACTCCGTAATTTTATCTTTTAGTATGATTGATTCAATAAATTAAATAATATGAACTTAAAAAAATTTATGAACAACTATATTGATGAAGTCAAAAACATAACTTATGAGCATGACAAATTTATTTATATATTAAAAATGTATGTGAGGCATTATTTTTTAATTAAAAAATATATGAATCCCACCTTTCCTATTCAATATTGTTGTTCCTCTCTCCTGTCTTACTTAATTTATGAATAAAAAATTATGTGGGTTCCATTTGTTTTATTTTACATTGTTATTTTTTTTCCATACATTTTACTATGTGAACGTTCACTTGTCCATTTCTTTTCATCGCTCCTTTTTTTCTAAAAAAATCTTTTATTCTTCTTTCCTCTAATATTACAGATCAATTTTAAGTTATGAATTTTATTTATTCATTTTTTTATATTATTGATATATTCATCTTTTTCATATGTAATAGTTAACAAATATATAATTTTAAATTTTTTTAAAGTACATAAAAATATGAGAATAAAAAATGGTGAAGAAAATTACATAATGAAGAATAAAACCTTCATTTACGAAATAAAAGTCTAGATAATCAATCAACTAAACTATTAATATCCCTAATTTGGTACATGTATTTAAGCATGATTGATTAATTTTTCACTTATCAAATTGAATTATTTCATCAATTTTTATATTAATAAACCATACCAAAATAATGAAATTAGGTTTTTCGATTTTCTTAATTTTTTTATCTTGATTTGAAACATTTTACAGTTAAATGAATTTTATTTTTATGAAGTATAATGTAAATATCATACTATCAATCATAATGCCACAAAAAGGGGATATATATATATATATATATATATATATATATATATATATATATATATATATATATATATATATATATTGCTTTCCTTTTTTATCTGTTCAAAATGATAGTGTTTATATAATTATTTATAATAAATTGAAGTGGGTATAATTCTATGAAATAGTGTGACATTTGCATCATATTTTATAAAATTTAATTTTATTTTACTGTAACATGTTTCAAATGAAACTTTAAAAAAACTGAGAAAATTGAAAAACTATGTAAAATCCCGTATCCGAAATAGTCCAGTAATCTGCAGTGCAATTGACGATTACCATCGACGGACCGTAGTCTGATCTATGTCTTGTACTGTGAATCCGTCATTTGCCACTGAAGCTCCCCCAAAACTCAACCCAGAAAATTGACTAAGTGTTGATCCACGAAAAGACCTACGGTCCGTAAGTCAGACTACGGTCCGTGTTCTGTTTCAGTGGATTGAAACTCAACTTACCCAACCTCAAACACGAACTACGGATGAAAAGCACGGACCGCCGTTCGATCTATGGTTCGTAGGTCTAATCGTAAGTGAGGTTAGCAGTTAGTTAGGGGGAATTGATAATAGGGTCAACTTTAAATGGTCATTACTTTTAGTACAAAATGAATTAGGTGCTCTATGACCTATGATATGATAGATAATTGAATTATCTTTCCATAGACACTGAGTTTGCTAAAATCCAACCTTAGAGTAAAATGTTATGCACATTTTAGTGAAGGCATGTCGAGCAAAACAAAACGACGGAACGTCGATTGAACGATGGCCCGTCAGTCCAGGTCGTCGATTGGTCTGACAACAAAAATTTCAGGGGTCTTTTGGTCTTTTCCTAGTTTGTTTAACCCCTAAGTTACATCGTTTAAGCCCTAAATCATGAAATTTTAGTCAGCTTAAGCCTAGAAACATAACAAGAACTTACCTAAGTCAAAATCATAAATCAAAACTTAGAAATTTAGAAGCAAGAGAGGAGAAAAGGGCCAAGAACCCTAGTTCAAGAACGCAGCAAGGTTCCATTAGTTCCGTCCCCAAAATCTAAAGATTTCTCCATGGATTTCATCACCAGTTATGTGGGATTTCACTAGTGGGTGCCTTTCACCCATTGGGTCCCTAATTTTCAGTCAAATTCTTTATTCCCTTAGATTAGACCTAGGGTTTCTAGAACTTCAACAATTTATCATGAATTAGTTAGTTATATGTTCCAAGTCAGATTACCATGTTATTATTCAGACTATTGCATGAATTTCAGAACCCTAGCTATGTATTTCTTTAGTTCTTGATTTACACATGCTAGGTAAGACATTTCAGTTACTTCAGATGTACATGCCTCAGTTATTAATGCATATTTATCAGATTAATTGTTGCATTCTCAGTTTGCATGTTTAGTTTTGAGCTATCCAGTATTTACAGAAATTCAGTCATAATATGTTAATCACTTAATTCATAGGGAGTAGCATAATACCGAGTTGGACTAGGGTTCAGCGTACCCAATTAGTCCCAGAACTACTAGCCAAGTATGTTGTAAGTCCCCTCCATGGGCATCAGTTTAGTGATCACGCCAGCATGTCTTTATACCTGTGACAGGGTATATTGGGTTCTCTTGATGGAGCGTATACATCGGACTCCACATAAATCTCATTTGGTTTTATTAAAGTTATTAGTAGCTCCCACAGTTCAGTTAGAGTCTATTGCATTGACCATATTTACAGTTCAGTTAGTACTCAGTCTCAGAATGTTATTACTTTGGTCATTGGATCCAGTTAGCTCAAAATTTAGTATATAATGTTCAGATCATTATACTTACTTTTGTGCTTGTTAAATTATGTTTTAATTCAGCTTTACTCTATTCTATATGCTCAGTACCTTTCAAGTACTGACACATACGTGTGCTACATCTTCTCGTGATGTAGGTTTAGACTCTCAGCATCCAGATCATGCTTAGATCGATTCCCGGTCTCTAGTTCAGCAGAATTAGTGGTGAGTCCTCATTCTCCGAGGACAATAGTCATGATGTCATGCCCCAAGCTACCCCCGAGACGCGGACACGGAACCTAGGACCACAAGTGATCCCAAGTTAACTCTGCTCGCATGATCATGAGCATACTAAAGAATAATAAACTATTGCAAAAGCTAAATAATACTTAAAATGAAAGATGGGGAATACCCATATACTAAAACTGAGATATATGAAAACTGATGAGTTTAATACAATGAAAATATTAACTCAACGCTAAGATGAAACTTACTGTGTCTGAAATAAGCCTCTAAACTGGACTAGAAATACTGGGACAAGCCCTATCTAAATCTAGCAAAACTGAAACTAAATGACTGAAGACTGAAATAAAACTCATGACATGTCCTCAGAGAATGAGGACTCACCACTGAATCTACTGAACTGAAGATCGGGAAATTGATCTATGCGTGATCTGGATGTTGAGAACCTGAACCTACATCACGAGAACATGTAGTGCACGTATGCGTCAGTACTTGAAGGTACTGATCATGTATGATAGAGTAAAACTGAAATAAACATAACTGAACAAGCACAAAAGCAAATATAATAATCTGTACATGCTATACTGAATTTTGAGCTAACTGGATGCAATGACCAATTTATAGCATGCTGAAACTGAATACTGAGTATACTGATAAATGGTCAATGCAAGAGAGTCTAACTGAACTGTGGGAGCTACTAATAACCGACAATAAAGCAACATGAGCTAAATATGGAGTCCGATGTATACGCCCCATCGAGAGGACCCAATATACCCTGCCAGAGGTATAAAGGCATGCTGGCGTGATCACTAAACTGATTGCCCACAGAGGGGACTTACAACTTACTTGACTAGTAATTATGGGACTAATTGGGTACGCTGAACCCTAGTCCAACTCGGTGTTATGCTACTCCCATTGATTTATGTAGTTAACTGATTATGTCTGAATTTCTGTAAAATACTGGATAACTCAAAACTGAACATGCAAACTGAGAATGCAACATTTAATCTGATAATGATGCATTAAAACTGAGGCATGTATAACTGAATAACTGATATATCTAACCTAGCATATGTAATTCAAGAACTAAAGGAATACAAAGCTAGGGTTCTAAAATTCATGCGATAATTTGAATAATAACTTTACAATCTGGTTTGGAACATACATTTAATAAATTCATGAAGTTCTATCAAAGTTCTAGAAACCCTAGGTTTAATCATAATAAGAGAATCAAGAACTAACTGAAAACTAGGGACCCAATGGGTGAAAGGAACCCACTAGTGAAATCCACATACCTGGTGATGAAATTCACGGAAAAATACTTAGATTTTGTGGCTGGAACTACTGGAAACTTGCTGCTTTCTTGACTAGGGTTCTTGACCTTTTTTCTCCTTTCTTGCTACTAATTTTCTAACTTTTGATTAATGATTTGACTTAGGTAAGTTTTAGTTATGTTTCTAGGCTTAAACTGACTAAAATCTGATGATTTAGGGTCAAAACGACATATCTTAAGGTTTAAACAAAGTGGGAAACGACCAAAAGACCCCTGGGTAAGTTGCTGTCGGACCAAACAATCATACGGTCCGTCGTTCCATCGAAGGCCCGTCGTTTGGATCTTTTCGACATGGCTTTACTAAAATGGGCATAACTGTTTACTCGAAGCTCTGATTTTAGCAAGGTTGGTGGATATGGAAATCTAATTCAATTATCTATCTGTTGATATGTCATGGTACACCAATATCATTTTGGGCTAAGAGTTATGATTATTTGAAGTTGACCCAACTTCATTTCCCCCCCTAAGTGGCTGCTAGTTCCCACCTACGGTCAGACCTACGGACCGTGCTGGTCATCCGTGGTTCTTGTCAGAGAGTGGGTGAATGGGGTCTCGATCGACGGTCACGGACTAGGGACCGTAGTCTGACCTACTGATCGTAGGTCCGTCCGTCGACCAATACTTAACCAAATTTCCAGGGCTGAGATTTTTGGGAGTTTATGACCCCATCGACGGATGTGCAGGACGGACCGTGGGTCTGGCTACAGTCCGTCGATGCCACCATTGGTTGCACCTGCAGATTTTTCTAAAAAGCTGGTTTTTGGTGTGTTTTAGATACAGGATGTTACATTATCTCCCCCTTGGGAACATTCGTCCTTGAATGAAGATTAAACTAGCTGAAATACAGGGAGAGAGATGCAAACCCTACTACTAATCACTGAGAACTGAGTTTCTGACTGAATTGAGTTCCGAGAACATGCAAATACACTGAAAATGCAAGTACAAACTCAGGAAACATGATTCTAAGACTAAATTTATGCATGAATGACTGGAAAAGTAAAAAGTAACTATTACCTCAAGCTGGAGTGGAATCGTAAGGAAAAAGGTAAGGATACTTGGCTTTCATGGATGCTTCTGCTTCCCAAGTAGCTCCCTCTACGGACTGACTCCTCCACAAAACCTTGACTGAAGCGACTTCTTTATTTCTCAACCTTCTAACCTAACGGTCAAGAATCTCAACTGGTACATCCTCATAAGAAAGACTATCATTCACCGCCGCACTCTCTAATGGCACTATAGAGGCTGGGTCACCCCCACACTTCTTCAAGAGTGAGATGTGGAAGACCGGATGCACAACTGCTAAGTCTGCTGGTAACTCTAACTCATATGCCACCTTGCCAACCCTTTTCAAGATCTTGTAAGGGCCTACATATCTAGGACTGAGCTTCCCTTCCTTGCCAAATCTTATCACCCCTTTCATAGGTGAGACTTTCAGAAAAACCCAATCACCAACTTGGAACTTATTAAGTCTCTCTCTAATAAGTTGCACTTTCTCCATAGCATAAAGGACTGAATCTGGCCCTATCAAGGCTGCTTCACCTACTTCAAACCAACCAGTAGGAGATCTACATCTACGCCCATACAAAGCTTCATAAGGGGCCATCTGAATGCTGGAATGGTAGCTATGTTGTAGGCAAACTCAATAAGAGGAAGGTGATTATCCCAACTACCCTTGAAATCGATCACATAATATCTCAACATATCCTCTAGGGTCTGAATGGTACGCTCTGCCTGTCCATCCGTCTACGGATGAAATGTTGTGCTAAGGTTAACTTGAGTACCAAGACCCTTCTGAAACGACTTCCAGAATTGGAGGTAAACTGAGGACCTCTATCTGAGATGATAGACAAAGGAACCCCATGCAACCTCACAATTTCATTAATGTAAAGCTTGGCATAGTCCTCTGCCGAATCTATAGTCTTGACCTCCAAAAAGCGAGAAGACTTAGTCATCCTATCAATTATCACCCAAATGGAGTCATGATGTCTGCGAGTACGAGGTAACCCTGTGATGAAATCCATATTGATAACTTCCCACTTCCAAGTAAGAATGTCGATCTCTTGATTCATACCCCCTGGTTTCTAATGTTCTACTTTGACTTGCTGGCAATTAGGGCACTTACTCACAAAATCTGCTATATCCCTCTGTATGCCATTCCACCAATAGACTTCCCGCAGATCGCGGTACATCTTAGTGGCACCTGGATGAATAGAATACCTGGAGTTATGGACTTCTGAAAAAATATGTTGTTTCAACTCCCCCACATCAGGAACACACAATCTACCCTGGTAGCGAAGTACACCATCTCCCCCTTGGGAGAAAACCTCCACTCTCTGATTATGAACTGCACCTTTTAGTTCAAGCAAGATTGGATCACTGTCTTGCTTTTCCTTAACCTCCACTACCAAATAAGATTCTGCGCCATTTTGAACTGTTACACCATTGTCTGATATGCTCATAAGGCGAACTCCCAAATGAGCAAGCCTGTGAACATCCTTCACTAGCTCCTTTGTTTCTTCCTCAACATGGGCTACACTACCCATAGATAGTCTATGAAGAGCGTCTGCTACTACATTCGCCTTACCAGAATGATAATGCACACTCATATCATAATCCTTAAGGAACTCAAGCCATCTCCTCTGGCGAAGATTCAACTCTTTCTAGGTGAACACATACTGAAGGCTCTTATGGTCAGTGAACACATCTACATGAACACTATACAAGTAGTGTCTCCATATCTTGAGTGCAAACACCACTGCTTCAAGCTCGAGGTCATGAGATGGATAGTTCTTCTCATGCACCTTAAGCTGTCTAGAAGCATAAGCTATAACCTTATCTCGCTGCATCAACACACAACCAAGGCCAACTCTGGATGCATCACAATAGATCACATAACTATCTGAACCTTCTGGTAGAGTCAAGATAGGAGTTGTAGTCAATCTAGTCCTCAATTCTGCAAAGCTTTTCTCATAATCATCTGACCATTGAAACTTGACCATCTTCCGAGTCAACCTAGTCAATGGTGAGGCTATGGATGAAAATCCTTCCACGAACCTTCTGTAATAACCCGCTAGACCTAAGAAACTTCTGATATCTGTAGCAGAGGTAGGTATGGGCCATTGTTTCACTGCTTTTATCTTCTGCAAATCCACTCGAATCCCTTCCCTAGACACAATATGACCAAGGAAAGCAATGGATTGCAACCAGAACTCACATTTGCTAAACTTAGCGAATAATTGATGATCCTTGAGACTCTGTAGAACAATTCTCAAATGACTCTCATGTTCTTCCCCATTCCTAGAGTAAATGAGGATATCATCAATCAAGACGATAACGAACAAGTCCAAGTACTGTTTGAACACTCTGTTCATCAAATTCATGAAAGTTGCAGGAGCATTGGTTAGTACAAATGACATAACTACAAATTCACAATAACCATACCGAGTTCTGAAGGCTGTTTTTGAAATGTCACTATCTCTGACTCTAAGCTGATGATAACCCGATCTGAGGTCTATCTTTGAGAAATGACTAGCACCCTAAAGTTGGTCAAACAAGTCATCAATCCTGGGGATGGATACTTATTCTTGATTGTGACCTTGTTCAACTGTCTATAATCAATACACATTCTGATAGAACCATATTTCTTCTTTGCGAACAACACTGGTACACCCCATGGTGAAATGCTAGGTCTAATGAAACCCTTATCTAGAAGGTCTTTCAATTGCTCTTTCAATTCCTTAAGCTCTGTTGGATCTTCTGTAAGGAGGAATAGAAATAGGCTGGGTATCTGGAAGGAGATCAATTCCAAAGTCGATTTCCCTTTCAGTAGGAACTCCGGGAAGAGCTTCTCAAAACACTTCTGGAAATTCACTAACTACTGGAACTGACTCAAGAGTAGGGGTTTCAGAGCTAGAATCCTTAACCCGAACTAGATGATAGAGATAAACCTTAGAGATCATCTTTCTGGCCTTAAGGTAAGAAATAAATCGACCCATAGGCGCTAAGCTACTACCCGTCCATTCTACGATTTGTTCGTCTAGAAACTGGAAACGAATAATCCTAGTTCTACAATCGACAGAGTCATAACATGAATGTAACCAATCCATGCCTAGAATGGCATCGAAGTCTACCATTTCTAACTCTACTAGATCTGTTGAGGTCACTTTTTGAGAGACTGTGATAAGGCAATTTCTGCATACCCGTCTAGCTATAACTGGGTCACCGACTGGAGTAGAGATTGAGAAAGGTTCTGAGAGAGTTTCTGGATTAACACTGAATTGGACTGCTATGTAAGGAGTTACAAAGGAAAGAGTAGCCCCTGGATCTAACAATGCATAAACATCAAGGTCAAAGACTCGTAACGTACCAGTGACTACATCAGGAGAAACTTCCTGATCCTGGCGCGCGCTGACGACCACCTTTACGAGATGAGTTACCTTGCTGAGTTGGGAGATTTGCTGGTGCTGATGAATTTGTAGACTGAACTCTACCATTTCTGCCTCCTTGACCCTGTCTCGAAGGATAATCCCTCAACCTGTGACCAGACTGACCATACAAAAAACATCCTTCTTTTCCTGCAAGACACTCGCTCAGATGGTTCTTACCACACTTAGGGCAAGCAGGGTAAGTCTTGGTGCCTGAAACACTTCCCTGAGACTTAGATCCTGGTGCTCTAACCTTCTGGTCAAACCTCTTCTTGGAGGATGGAACGCTAGCTGATGAAGAGGCTGGAGATGAGAACTTTTGCTGACTCTGCGAGCGATTTCCACCACCCGATTTCTGCTGAGAATAGTCATAGTTCCCAGTCCTAGCCTTCTTATTCTCTTTAGCCTGTTCTCTAAGCTTATCACCCTCAATCTGCTGAGCATGAGTCATAAGCCTAGAGATGTTCATATCTCGAAGTAACATAGCATTTATGCACTCTGTTTTTACCAAATACTACACTCCATACAAGAACTTATTCATCTGAGCCCTGGAGTCAGCAACCATGTGAGGAGCATACCTGGAGAGTTGGTTAAACTTCAGCCCATACTCTTGGACTATCATGTTTCCCTGCCTCAAGTTCATGAATTCTTGAGCCTTTACTTCTCTCAACTCTATTGGGAAAAACCTGTTGAGAAAAGTCTCAGTGAAGCACTCCCAAGTAATAAGAGCTGCATTTGCACCCCTATTCTCCTTCCACTGAGTGTACCAGATATGAGCCACGTCTTTCAGCTGGTATAACTCCAACTCAACCCGATCATTCCCAGTAACCTGCATCACCTCAAAGATCTTCTTGATTTCGTCCAAGAAATTCTGAGGATCCTCATTAGTCAGCGATCCTAAGAACTCATGCGGATTCATCCTAGCAAAGTCACGTACCCTTGCTGCTGTTGATCTACCATTTTCATTCAGAGGAGCATGAACCCGATTGTTTTGGTGGGTCATCCTCTGAGCCAACATATGTATGGCATTCCTGAACTCAGCATTGGAGACTTCTTGATCTGGGACTGGAGGATCTGCGTTTGCATTCCTAGCGTTCGCATTCCTAGCGTTAGCTCTACGAGGAGGCATGATCTGAAACGTAAAACGTCAAGTTAGAATGGAATAGGATCATACCTTACGCATGATAAGAGTAACAAGAAAGTGAAGTTTTCCTATAACACTTTGTAGCCCCCCTCTCATTAGATGTGGTGCACTTCACACCCATGAAAAGGACTCTACTTAGTGTGGCTTTTCAGACATCCTAGGACTCTTGAACCTAGTTCTCTGATACCAAGTTTTGTCACGCCCCGAGCTACCCCCGAGACGCAGACACGAAACCTAGGACCACAAGTGATCCCAAGCTATTCCTGCTGGTATGATCATGAGCATACTAAAGAATAATAAACTATTACGGAAGCTAAATCATACTTAAAATGAAAGATGGGGAATAACCATATACTAAAACTAAGATATATGAAAACTAATGAGTTTAATACAATAAAAATATTAACTAAACACTAAGCTGAAACTAACTGTGTCTGAAATAAGCCTCTAAACTGGACTAGAAATACTGGGACAAGCCCCAGCTAAATCTAGCAAAACTGAAACTAAATGACTGAAGACTAAAATGAAACTCATGACTATCGTCCTCGGAGAATGAGAACTCACCACTGAATCTGCTGAACTGAAGATTGGGAAATCGATCTATGCATGATCTGGATATTGAGAACCTGAACCTACATCACGAGAAGATGTAGTGCAAGTATGCGTCAGTACTTGAAGGTACTGATCATGTATGATAGAGTAAAGTTGAAATAAAACATAACTGAACAAGCACAAAAGCAAATATAATAATCTGTATATGATATACTAAATTTTGAGCTAACTGGATGCAATGACCAATTTATAATATGCTAAAACTGAATACTGAGTATACTGATAATTGGTCAATGCAAATGAGTCTAACTGAATTGTGGGAGATACTAATAACCGACAATAAAACCACATGAGCTAAATGTGGAGTCCGATGTATACGCCCCATCGAGAGGACCCAATATATCCTGCCAGAGGTATAAAGGCATGTTGGCGTGATCACTAAACTGATTTCCCACAGAGGGGACTTACAACCTACTTGGATAGTAGTTCTGGGACTAATTCGGTACGTTGAACCCTAGTCCAACTCGGTATTATGCTACTCCCATTGATTTATGTAGTTAACTAATTATGTCTGAATTTCTGTAAAATACTAGATAACTCAAAACTGAACATGCAAACTGAGAATGCAACATTTAATCTGATAATGATGCATTAAAACTGAGGCATGTATAACTGAATAACCGATATATCTAACCTAGCATATGTAATTCAAGAACTAAAGGAATACAAAGCTAGGGTTCTGAAATTCATGCGATAATCTGAATAATAACTTTACAATCTGGTTTGGAACATACATTTAATAAATTTATGAAGTTCTATCAAAGTTCTAGAAACCCTAGGTTTAATCATAATAAGAGAATCAAGAACTGACTGAAAACTAGGGACCCGATGGGTTAAAGGAACCCTCTATTGAAATCCCACATAACGGTGATAAAATTCACAGAAAAATACTTAGATTTTGTGGCTGGAACTGTTGAAAACTCGCTGCGACCTTTTTTCTCCTTTCTTGCTTTTAGTTTTCTAACTTTTGATAATGAGTTGACTTAGGTAAGTTTTAGTTATGTTTCTAGGTTTAAACTGACTAAATTTGATGATTTAGGGTTAAAACGATGTATCTTAAGGTTTAATCGAAGTGGGAAAAGACCAAAAGACCCCTGGGTAAGTTGATGTCGGACTAAACAATGGCCTGGACAGACGGTCCGTCGTTCCATCGACAGTCCGTCGTTTGGGTCAGTAGGTTAGGTATGTTCGACAGGACTTTACTAAAACGGGCATGAAATTTTACTCGATGCTCTGATTTTAGCAAGATCGATGGCTATGGAAAGTTAATTCAATTATCTATCTGTTGATATATCATGGGATACTATTTTGTGCTTAGTTTTATAATCATTTGAAGTTGACCCTATTGCGTTCCCCCCCTAACTGGCTGCTAGTTCCCACCTACGGAACGTGGGTCCATCTACGAATCATGCTAGTCATCCGTGGTTCTTGTTAGAGAGTGGGTGAATGGGGTCTCGATCGACGTTCACGGACTACGGACTGTAGTCTGACTAAGACTTAACCAATTTTCCTGGGCTGAGATTTTTGGGAGTTTCTGACCCCATCGACGAATCTACAGGATGGACCATGGGTCAGGCTACGGTCCGTCGATGCCACCGTTGGACGCACCTGCAAATTTTTCTGAAAAGCTGGTTTTGATATGTTTTGGATACGGGGTGTTACACATGAGTTCATTTCAGTATTTTTTGTCCTTTAGTTTTAGTATTTTTTGTCCTTTAGTTTCAGTTTTTTCTAGACTTAGTTGGGACTTGTCCCAATATTTCTAGTCAGTTAGAGACTATTTTCAGTCATAGTTAGTTTTAGCTTAGTATGGAGCTAATATTTTCTTTGTATTAATCTCATCAGTTTCAAATATGTTATTTATAGTATATGTGTATTTCCCCATCTTTTCATTTTAATTAAGATTTAGCTTTCGCATTAGTTTATTATCTATAGTATGCTCATGATCATGCCAACAGGGTTATATTGAGATCACTTGTGGTCCTAGGTCCCTTGTACGCGTCTCGGGGGTAGATCGGGGCGTGACAAACTTGGTATCAGAGCACTAGGTTTAAGTGTTCTAGGATGTCTGAAAAGCCGCAATAAGTAGAGTCCTTTTCATGGGTGTGAAGTGCAACACATCTAATGAGAGGGAGGCTATGAAGTGTTTTAGGAAAAACTTCACTTTCTTGTTACTCTTATTGTGCGTAAGGTATGATCTAATTCCATTCTAACTCGACATTCTATGTTTCAGATCATGGCTCCTCGTAGAGCTAACACCAAGAATGTGAATGCCAAGAATACAAACGTAGCTCCTCCAGTCCCAGATCAGGAAGTCTCCAATGATGAGTTCAAGAACGCCATTTAGATGTTGGATAAGAGTGTGGCCAACCAGAACAATCGAGTTCATGCCCCTGGGAATTCTAATGGTGGATCTGCAACAGCAAGGGACCGTGACTTATTAGGATGAATCCTCCTGAGTTCTTAGGATCGGAAACTAATGAGGATCCCCAGAATTCCTTAGATGAGATCAATAATATCTTTGAGGTGATGTAGGTCACTAGGAATGATCGGGTTGATTTGGCATCATACCAGTTGAAAGATGTGGCTCATATCTGGTACACTCAGTGGAAGGAGAATAGGGGTACAGATGCAACTCCTATTACTTGGGATTGTTTTAGTGAGACTTTGGTTTTTCCCAATATAGTTGGGAGAAATAAAGGCTCAGGAATTCATGAACTTAAGGCAGGCAAACATGACGGTCCAAGAGTATGGGATCAAGTTTAACCAACTGTCTAGGTATGCTCCTCACATGGTTGCTGACTTCACGACTCAGATGAATAAGTTCTTGTATGAAGTGTCATATTTGGTGAAAACAAAGTGCATAAATGCTATGTTATTGGGAGACATGGACATCTCTACGCTTATGACTCATGCTCACCGGTTTGAGGGTGATAAACTTAGGGAACAAGCAAAGAAGAATAAGAAATATAGGAGTGGGAACTATGACTACTCTTAGCAGAAATCGGGTGGTGGAAATCGCTCAGTGAGTCAACAAAAGTATTCAACCCCAGCCCCTTCAACAACTAGTGTTCCATCCTCCAAGAACAGGTATGATCAGAAGGTTAGGGCACCATGATCTATGTCTGAGGGAAGTGTTACAGGAACCAAGACTTACCCCACCTTCCCTAAGTGTAGTAAGAACCATCCAGGCGAGTGTCTCGTAGGAAAGGAAGGATGTTTTGGGTGTGGTCAGTCTGGTCATAGGTTGAGGTCTTTTCCTTCTAGACAAGGTCAAGGAGGTGCTAATGGTAGATCTCAGTCTACAACTTCAACAGCAGCAGCAAGCCGCCCGACTTAGCAGGGTAACTCATCTAGTACAGGTGGCGGTCAGCGACAAAACAGGTTGTAAGCTCTTCAGGCTCGCCAGGATTAGGAAGGTTCTCCTGATGTAGTCACCGGTACGTTACGAGTCTTTGACCTTGATGTTTATGCATTGTTAGATACAGAGGCTACTTTTTCCTTTGTAACTCCTTACATAGAAGTTCAATTTAGTGTTAGTCCAGATACTCTCTCAGAATATTTCTCAGTCTCTACTCCAGTTGGTGACCCAGTTATAGCTAAATGGGTATATAGAAATTGCCCTGTCACAGTCTCTCAGAAAGTCACCTCAGCAGATCTTGTAGAGTTAGAAATGGTAAAGTTTGATGTCATTCTAGCATAAATTAGTTACATTCCTGTTATGCCTCAGTCAATTGTAGAACTAGGATTGTTCTTTTTCAGTTTCCAATTCAACCAATCTTAGAGTGGAAGGGTAGTAGCTTAACACCTATGGGACGATTCATTTCTTACCTTAAGGCTAGAAAGATGATCTCTAAGGGTATCTCTATCATTTAGCTCGGGTTATGAATTTTAGCTCTGAAACCCCAAATCTTGATTCAGTTCCTGTAGTCAATGAGTTTCCAGAAGTTTCTCTAGAAGATCTTCCCGGAGTCCCTCCCGAAAGGGAATTCGACTTTGGAATTGATCTCCTTCCAGATACCCAGACTATTTCTATTCCTCCTTACAGAATTGCTCCAGTAGAGCTTAAGGAATTGAAAGATCAGTTGAAAGACCTTTTAGACAAGGGCTTCATCAGAACTAGTATTTTGCCATGGGGTGCACCAGTGTTATTCGTAAAGAAGAAAGATGGTTCTCTTAGAATGTACATTGACTATAGAGAGTTGAACAAGGTCACAATCAAGAATAAGTATCCCATCTCTAGGATTGGTGACTTGTTTGACCATCTTCAGGGTGCTAGTCATTTCTCAATGATAAGCCTCAAATCGGGTTATCATCAGCTTAGAGTCAGATATAGTGACATTCCGAAAACAACCTTCAGAACATGGTATGGTTATTATGAATTTGTCGTTATGTCGTTTGGACTAACCAATGCTCTTGCGCTTTCATGGATTTGATGAAAAGAGTGTTCATAGAGTACTTGGACTTGTTCGTTATCGTCTTTACTGATGATATCCTCATTTAGTCTACGAATGAGGAACAACATGTGATTCATTTGAGAGTTGTTCTGCAGACTCTCAAATATCTCTCGTTATTCTCTATGTTTAGAAAATGTGAGTTCTTGTTGTGATCCGTTGCTTTCCTTGGTCACATTGTATCTAGCGAGGGGATCCGAGTGGATTCACAGAAGATAGAAGCAGTGAAACAATGGCCCAGACCTACCTCTGCTACAGATATTAGAAGTTGCATAGGTCTCTCGGGTTATACATAAGGTTCGAGGAAGGATTTTCATCTATAGCCTCACCATTGACTAGGTAAACTCAGAAGATGGTCAATTTTCAATGCTCAGATGATTCTGAGAAAAACTTTGCATAATTGAAAACTAGATTGACTACAGCTCATGTTTTGACTCTACCAGAAGGTTCAGATGGTTATGTGATCTATTGCGATGCATCCAGAGTTGGCCTAGGTTGTGTGTTGATGCAGCGATTCATTTGAGGTTGTAGCAATGGTGTTTGCACTCAAGATCTGGAGACACTAATTGTATGGTGTTCATGTGGATTTGTTCACTGACCATAAGAGCCTTCAGTATGTGTTCACCTAGAAAGAGTTGAATCTTCTCTAGAGGAGAAGGCATGAGTTCCTTAAGGATTATGATATGAGTGTGCATTACCATCCTGGTAAGGCGAATGTAGTGGCAGATTCTCTTAGCAGATTATTCATGGGTAGTGTAGCCCATGTTGAGGAAGAAAGGAAGGAACTAGTGAAGGATGTTCACAGGCTTGCTCTCTTGGGAGTTCGCCTTATGAGCATATCAGATAGTGATGTAAAATATCAGAATGGGGCAGAATCTTCTTTGGTAGTGGAGGTTAAGGAAAAGCAAGAGAGTTATCCAATCTTGCTTGAACTTAAGGGTGCAGTCCATAATCAGAGAGTGGAGGTTTTCTCCTATAGGGGAGATGGTGTACTTCGTTACCAGGGTAGAATATGTGTTCCTGATGTGGGAGAGTTGAGACAACATATTCTTGAAGAAGACCATAACTCCAGATATTCTATTTATCCAGTTGCCAATAAGATGTATCGCGATCTGAGGGAAGTCTATTGGTGGAATGGCATGAAGAGATATATAGCAGATTTTGTGAGTAAGTGCCCCAATTACCAGCAAGTTAAGGTAGAACATCATAAACCAGGGGGTATGACTCAAGAGATCGACATTCCTACTTGGAAGTGGGATGTGATCAATATGGATTTCATTACATAATTACCTCGTACTCGCAGACAACATGACTCTATTTGGGTGATAGTTAACAAGATGACTAAGTCTTCTCGCTTTTTGGCGGTCAAGAATACAGATACTATGTCAAGCTTTACATTAATGAAATTGTGAGGTTGCATAGGTTCCTTTGTCTATCATCTCAGATAGAGGTCCTCAGTTTACCTCTTATTTCTTGAAGTCATTTCACAAGGGTATTGGTACTCAGGTTAACCTTAGCACATCATTTCATCCGCAGACAGATGGACAGGAAGATCGTACCATTCAGACCCTAGAGGATATTTTGAGAGCTTGTGTGATCAATTTCAAGGGTAGTTGGGATGATCACCTTTCTGTGATTGAGTTTGCCCACAATAATAACTTTCATTCATGCATTTAGATAGCCCCTTATGAGGCACTGTATAGGCGTAGATGTAGATCTCATGTTGGTTGGTTTGAAGTAGGTGAAGCAGCTTTTATAGGACCCGATTTAGTCATTTATGCTATGGAGAAAGTGCAATTCATTAGAGATAGACTTAAAACACCATAGAGTTGTCAGAAACCTTATGCAAATGTAAAAAGAAGGGAACTAGAGTTCCAAGTTGATGATTGGGTTTTCCTAAAAGTGTCACCTATAAAAGGGGTGATGAGATTTGGCAAGAAAGGGAAGCTCAGTCCTCGATATGTAGGCCCTTACAAGATCTTGAAAAGGGTTGGCAAGGTGGCATATAAGTTAGAGTTGCGAGCAGCAATGCATCCATTCTTCCACATATCGCTCTTAAGAAGTGTGTGGGTGACCCAACTTCTTTAGTTTCATTAGAGAGTGTGGCGGTGAAAGATATTCTTCTTATAAGGATGTACCGGTTGATATTCTTGACCGTCAGATTAGAAGGTTGAGAAACAAAGAAGTCGCTTCAGTCAAGGTTCTGTGGAGGAGTCAGTCCGTAGAGAGAGCTACTTGGGAAGCAAAATGAGTCATGAAAGCCAAGTATCCTCACCTCTTTCCTTCCGATTCAACTCCAGCTTGAGGTAATAGTTCCTCTTCAATTTTTCAGTCATTCATGCATAATTTAGCCTTAGAATCTTGTTCCCTCAGCTTGTCCTTGCATGTTTGCATATTTTCATGTTCTTGGAACTCAATTTAGTTAGAAACTTAGTTCTCAGTGTTTAGTGGTAGGGATTGCAACTTTCTCCCTCTATTTCAGCTAGTTTATTCTTCATTCGAGGACGAATGTTCCCAAGGGAGAGATAGTAACACCCCGTATCCAAAACAAAACCAGAAATCAGCTTTTCAAAAATCTGCAAGTGCAAACGACGGTTAGCGTTGACGGACCATAGTCTGATCTACAGCACGTACTGTGCATCCGTCGTTTGCCACTGAAGCTCCCCCAAAACTCAGCCCAGAAAATTGACCAAGTGTCGATCCATGGACAGAACTACGGTCCGTGGTCTGTGTCCATGGATTGAGAAACAAGTTACCCAGCCTCAGACATGAAATATGGATGACCAATATGGACCGTCGTTTGATCTACGGTCCGTAGGTCTGATCGTAGGTGAGGTTAGCAGTTAGTTAAGGGGGATTTGATGATAGGGTCAACTTCAAATGGTCATAACATTAAGAACAAAATGAATTATGTCCTCCATAATCTATGATATGATAAATAATTGAATTATCTTTCCATATCCACCGAGTTTGCTAAAATCCGACCTCCGAGTAAAACGTTATACCCATTTTAGTGAAGGCCTGTCGAGCAGACCCAAACGACAGGCCGTCGATCAGTCCAGGTCGTCGATTGGTCCGACACCAAAATTTTCAGGGGTATTTTGGTCTTTTCCTAGTTCGTTTAATACCTAAGATACGTCATTTGAGCCCTAAATCATGAGATTTTAGTCTGTTTAAGCCTAGAAATATAACAAGAACTTACCTAAGTCAAAATCATAATAAAAACATAGAAAATTAGAAGCAAGAGAGGATAAAAGGTCAAGAACCCTAGTTCAAGAATGCAGCAAGGTTCCATCAGTTCCAGCCGTGAAATCTAAAGATTTCTCCGTGGATTTCATTAGCAGGTATGTGGGATTTCACTAGTGGGTTCCTTTCACCCATTAGGTCCCTAGTTTTCATCCAGATTCTTGATTCCCTTATCATGATTAGACCTAGGGTTTCTAGAAATTCAGCAGATTATCATGAATTAGTTAGTTATATGTTCCAAGTCAGATTACCATGTTATTACTCAGATTATTGCATGAATTTCAGAGACCTATCTATGTATTTCTTTAGTTCTTGAATTACACATGCTAGGTAAGATATTTCAATTACTTCATATATACATGCCTCAGTTTTAATGCATCATTATCAGATTAAATGTTGCATTATCAGTTTGCATGTTCAGTTTTGAGTTATCCAGTATTTACAAAAATTCAGTCATAATATGTTAATCACTTAATTCATTGGGAGTAGCATAATCCGGAGTTGGACTAAGGTTCAACGTACCCAATTAGTCCAGAACTACTAGCCAAGTAGGTTGTAAGTCCCCTCCGTGGGCATCAGTTTAGTGATCACACCAACATGCCTTTATACCTCTTGTAGGGTATATTGGGTCCTCTCGATAGGGGCGTATACATCGGACTCTATATTTAGCTCATGTGGTTTTACTATCGGTTATTAGTAGCTCCCATAGTTCAGTCAGACTCTATTGCATTGACCATATTTACAGTTCAGTTAGTACTCAGTCTCGTCAACTTATAAATTTGTTCACTGCATCCAGTTATCTCACAATTCTGTATATCATATTCAAATTATTATACTTACTTTTGTGCTTGTTCAGTTATGTTTTAATTCAGCTTTACTCTATCCTACATGCTCAGTACTTTTCAAATATTGACACATATGTGTGCTACATCATCTCGCGATGTAGGTTTAGGCTCTCAGCATCCGGATCACGCTTAGATCGATTCCCGATCTCCAGTATAGCAGAATCAGTAGTGAGTCCTCATTCTCCGAGGACTATAGTCATGAGTTTATTTCAATATATTTTTCCTTTAGTTTCAGTTTTTGTTAGACTTAGTTGGGGCCTGTCCCAGCATTTCTGTCAGTTAGAGGCTATTTTCAGACATAATTAGTTTCACCTTAGTAGGGGGTTAATATTTTCTTTGTATTAAACTCATCAGTTTCAAATATCTTAGTTATAGTATATGTGTATTTCCCCATCTTTTCATTTTAATTATGATTTAGCTTCCGCATCAATTTATTATCTAGAGTATGCTCATGATCATGCCATCAGGGTTAGCTTGGGATCACTTGTGGTCCTAGGTCCCTTGTTCGCGTCTCGGGGGTAGCTCGGGGCGTGACAAATTTGATTTTATTGATTCGGTGTGATTTGATAGTGAAAAAAAAAACTAACCAGTCAAATGTATATATACATATCAAATAAACAATTTAATAGCTTAATTGATTTACTATCTAGATATTCATTTCATAGATGAAAATTCTATTTTTTACTTTGCAATTTCATCCCATATTTTTTTCTTGTATTCTCAAATTTTATTTTATTTTAAAAATAATCAACATATTTATCAAATGGAGAACCTTATATAAATATAAAATGATAGAAGAAAATTGGATAAATAAAATTAACCATTGAAAAAACTGATATAAAAAAATAGACAAAGAAACAGAATAATAATAAATAAAAAGGTGAAAGGAAAGAAATGACAAAAAAATGAGGGGTGAGAAGTAAAGGTAGGAGAGAGGAAGAACAATATAGAATGAGAAGGATAGGAGTGACTGGACCCATGTATTTTTTAATTAAAAAATAATGTCTCAAAAAGGTGAATGAAAAGATATTTTTAGACCAAAAGATGGATGAAGAGTATTTTTCCTATAGTTCAAGAATAGTTTTGGTCCTTTTCTGATATACAAAGGTTATGATTAGGCTAAGTAACAAAAACAAAAATGACAAACTAATAGCAGCAAAAACAACTCAAGTGAGTCAACGTTAACAGCAGAGTTTGAACCTGCGCGGGTGAAGCCCAACAGATTTCAAGTCTGTCTCCTTAACCACTAGAACATATCGACATATTTTATAATTTTGTTTACCGGGAGATTTATGGGTTTGGCCAAATTCTAGAAAGCAAAAAACGTTTCCACTTCAATCTATTTTTCTGATTTTGACTTGACACAAATTTTAAAGAATATTTTTGAATTTTGTAGTCTTAAATATGTCAAGTAAAATTAGACTTAAAGAGTTATAAAAAAAATATTTTTAAAAATGGATTAAAAAAAAAGTAATCCAAACAAAATGAAACAAAAGGAAAGTATTCCCCAAAAAAATGTCTACTTTATCAAGTTGCGATGTTTTGTGCGCAAGCTCTAGGGAAAAAATAAGTATTTTTGAATAGTAACAAAAACGCTTCCAAGAAGCTTAAAAAATTCCGATTAAAATTTTCACAAAATATAAATTTTTGCTCTAATATTGATAAAGTAATTTTAATTAAATTATCCAAACACAAGTTATTTCTTTTTAAAATAATTTTTATCATGGGATAAATAAAAGATCAACTTTCACATATAGCAAACATAAAAATCATATTTGTATGGTATAGCTATAGTTTGCATAACTGTGCTCCATAGCACACATAAATATGTATATTTCGCTATACATATACAAAAGAAAGCAATTGTATAATCTGTTTTGGTATGCATATACAAAAGATCAATTGTATAATATGTGTTTGTATAAAGAGAGAAAGAGAGAGACAAAGAAAACTGGGTTGGGGAAGATCGTATTTGCATAATCGTAAGTGTATACGAAGAAAATATATGCATTTATATTTGTACATACAATTTTCTCTCGCTTTACACAAAGACAAACGCAATGTATACATTTGTATTTATATAAAGTTAGAGGCGAGTGGGCGAGCGAGATCTAGGAGAGTGGTGAAGGAGATCTGGGAGAGGGGAACGGGAAATATGTATATATACAATTTTCTCTTGCTTTATACAAATACAAACACATTTTATACATTTGTGTTTTTGTATATAATGAGAGAGGCCAGTGAGCGAGATCTGGGAGAGTGGCGAACGAAATCTGAGAGAGAGGAACGAAAAAATATGTATATACACAATTTTCTCTCGCTTTATACAAACACAAACACATTTATTCATTTGTGCTTGTATAAAAGAGAGAGAGGTGAGGAGAAACTGGCAGAGACGCGAAATAACAACAGTTTTCTATGAGATACAATTAAGTCAAACTATGGTTATAGCATTTAATTTAAATTAATAGTTTTCTAATTTATACAATTTTTCCGAAAATAAATTGAGGCCACAAGTGATTGCTTTATAAGTGACCTTATAACTGAGTCAGCCCTGATCCGTAGACTAGTTTGGGTTTTTATCATCTCTACTCGAAACTTAAGTCACCATTATTCTTGAACATCCTTAATAAATTACAAATATCATAGTGTATTTACAATTAATAGATATTGATATTTTATCCAACAATAAATTGAGCCCTAAAAAATTGAGGGGCCCAAGGGATTTCTTTAGCAATGAATTGAGGGCCCAAATGATTGTTTTAGTGATCTTATAATCGAGTTGACCCTGATCTATAGACTTGTTTGGGCTTTTATCCCCTCCACATGAAACCTAGATCAAAAAGTAGGAAAACTAGAAAAACAGACAACAAATTACATTCTTTCAACTTGCTACTCACTTTATGGTTGATTGTATTGGAGTGAGTGTTCATTATTTCTTTATCAAATTGTGTTATTCTAGTTGATTCATATTAATTGTGTTCTTTGTAATCGTATATTCAATTTTTCTTTCTACTTGTTAGATGAAATAAGTATTGTGGACATGATATTATTGTATCGAGGTTTAGTTGAAGATATTAGATAGTCTGGATTATTTATTTCACCATTCTTAATATAAGTTATCCCATATAATTGATGGAATATCTTATCTTGGGATTAATTATTTTGGAATAACTTATTCCCAACTAAATGATCCAGTTCAATTAGTATGGTTTTGCATTTATTGATTTGACTTTCTGGTGTAATGTATCCTTCTCCTTTGTAGTTGGATTTGTTGCACTCGAGGCAGTTTTTTTTATAAAAAAAAATAGTCATTCTACTTCCACGAGTTAGTTGTAAGGTCTGTGTACATTCTACCTTCCAAAATCTCACTTGTTCTGTTGTTGTTTCTGGTACAATGACTATTGGAAAGAATTGATCTAGTTATTACACGAGTACGCACTGGAGATAATGTCTTCGCTACACTTTGTAATTCATGTTGTCTGTTGTATTATTTATGTGAGAAGAGATTGAGAATCAATCAAAACCTCATCTTAATTTTCTCTTTTATGCATGCAGTGATGATCCAATCAAGTGAAGCAACGGGCATGAAGGGGAGAAGACCAAACGTGGATTCGCCTACTCAAGGACTCGTAGATGCTGACTATATAGTTCGCCTACTATGGACAATGCTAATATAGAGGTAAAGAGCATTGGATTGGGAGAATATCATTCTATTCCTGTTAGATCAGTATCCAAAAATAATTGTGCCAATGGTTCAACTTTGAAGTTTGATGGTAAATAAATCTTACACTCTACTTTGCTTTGATGAAACCAAAACAAAAACACCCTTTTGTTTTCAATATTACAACCCAAAATGTGAAATATTCTTTGCTAAATTGCCCTGCATTATCAAGTTTGCAACTTCATTCACATTTCACATCTATGATGTGTCACCTTGTTTGGATGGATGTTACTTGTTGTATTGTGTTGCGACAGTGGACGTTAGTCTATATATATAGTTTGTTTTGGTAGTTACTTAAACTTTATAGTATCATATTGTTAAAGGTATCATTATATAACTTTAAGTGTCTCATTATATTATATAATGATCGATATGATGTGATCCTGTTGTTGTTATCTTATCATTATTTTTCTTATTTTGTTTTTATTTATCATATAACAATCATTTTTTTCATTTACTATGTTTTTTATGATAGGTTTACAGTATACTCTATTTCTCTTATTGGTTTATCCTTTAAATTATTTATATCTGACATCATATGACGACATAAAATGATGCAATGTGTCCGAACATTATATTCATCAAAACAATACAATATATCTTGAAACAACCATCCAAACAAAACAAGAAACTTCCGACACCCAAAACCGACTTATAGAAGAAATAAAAATCAAACCTGACTACTATTGGATTATCTCAACTGTTAGACAAGAATAGATTTTGAAGAGTACCTGTTGCAGAGAACAAGTCCCAGAAACATAACCCTAGAAGACCATATACAACTAGGAGAAGAAGTAAAATAAAATATATTGAATAAATCAGCAATAATGGATTCTTTTCTTTCCTCTTCTCTAAGTTGGTTTTGGGTTTCTTGCTTGGTTTGTTTGGATGATGGTTGCGTATTATTTCACGATGTATTATATTGTATTATTATTATAAATATAATGTTTGGATAGATTTGTAACATCTCCCATTATTACATAATGTCAGATACAAAAAAATTGAAAGACAAACCATTAATTTAAACTTAAATCGATAGTCGCAACACAAATACAAGAGGTAAGAACCATCAAAATAAGGTCACACACCACCAGTAGGCAGTACAAGTTTTGAATAACGTCTAAATATTTATTTGTTTGCTGATGTAAAAGACATATAAAATGCAACCATATGTGTATTCGGTTACTGAATTCCATGTGGTTTTTAATGAAGTCTAAAATTTCATCTGAATTTGGACAAGACACTGAACTCATCACATTCTTCTCGTTCAACAAAGAAGAGTTCTCACTCTAAAGTAAATACTTTGGTTAAACGCAATACACCTTTAGCGAAACAATTTCTCATAGTTTGCCCCTCCTCATCCCTTTCACCAGCAACTGACACCGCTAGCGTGCAACCATGAAAACTAATGTAAATAAAAAGGATTCAAATTCGTTAGCCTTGGAAAATAAGCCTAGCAAAAAGCCCAGACAACATAATTATTTCTTCTATGGTGACAAAGAGATTTAAGGCCTCCATCCCCTTCTTTAATCCAACATTTCCCCCCTCCAAGCTGTTAAGACCAGAAATAACTGTCTCAATTATGGAAAAAAATTAACCAATGCTTGCCCGTCTATGAAATCGTCTTCATGGTGTTTTCCTCCAGCATTTTCATTTCCTTGTGAACTTCTTCAACATCTTCTTTTTCTTGCCTCAACATTTTAAGTTCAGCCTGGTCCTAACCAATCCTCCAATTAGCTTGAATTACCTTCTCGTTTGCTCAATCAGATCACCTTTGGAGGTCTTTCTGCAATGTCTTCAAACGGGAAGTTTGCATCAATATAGTTTTATCTCTCTTATTTAGGGGGACATATTTTCTTAGAGACTCATAATATGGGATACCAACATAATAATTTGGCACCACAGAAGAAATAGTTTAGTTTTGTTGTCTGGGGGATTTATGCTAGACTTAGGTTCCAAGGCTAATGAATTCGGATCCTTTTCATTTACATTATCTTGCATGACCATGCTGGAGGTGTCAATTGCAGGTGCAATGTATGAGGAATGACAAACTATCAGAACTTGCTTCGCTAAAGTTGTATTCCCTTTAACCAAACTATTTACTTTAAAGTGAAAACTCTTCTTTGTTGCACGAGAAGAATGTGACGAGTTAAGTGTTTAGTACAAATCCAAATGAAAATTTAGACTTCATTCAAAACACATGGAATTTTGTAACCGAACAAACATATGATTTAAATTTATCTTTCGTTTTCCTCAAAAACAAATAAATGCTTACCCTTTATTCAAAACTTGTACCGCTACTGGCGTTTCACATTTATGGCATGTGCCCTTGTTTGGATGGTTGTTACGTTTTGTATTGTGTTGTGATTATCGATGATAGTTTAAATACATTATTTATTTTGATGGTTTATTCTACCACTACAAAAAAAGGTTTACACGACGGAGGTTTAATAGAGTGGGTTAGATACAACCTACGAAAATTACATAAGTAACGGGGGGGTGGGTGGGTTACTGCCGGAAAATATGAGTAAATAACAGGATTCGAAACCGCTGCTATTGAGAAGAGAAAATAAAGGCCATTATACTCTCAAAATACAAAATATTTCTTTCATTCTCCGCTATTCCTCCGCCACTCCTCCTCACTTCTCTGCTACTCCTCTGCCTCTCCTCCTCGCTTCTTCGCTACTCTTCCGCCACTCCTCTTTGCTTCTCCTCTACTCCTCCGCCTCTTTTTATCCATTTCAAGGTAATTTTTCCTCCTCTCTCATGAATTTGAATTTTCTCATCTCAATCTTCACACTAGATTGATTTCGCTGGAGATTGAATCTCTGATTGCAAAGTTTTGTGCACAATTACTGGTTGTGATCACCAGCTAAGTTAATTTTTTTTAATGTATCAAGACAAAGGAAAAATTTCCACTAAAATTTAACGTATGTAGAAACAGAATCACTTACTTCCAAATCAACAAAAATGAAACAACTCTAAGTGATATAATATCATCTTTGCCCATATATATCATTAAAAGATGTTCCACTTCTTGCTAGTAGACAATCTAGATCCAACTATTCTTTTGCATATGGAGTTAATTCTAAAAACAAGGTTAGGAAACCAATGTAAGATAATAGAATGTAGCAAAGAAATAGTTTTTTTTTTTTTTGGTGTTTGGCAAGTTCTATAAGGGAAAATAGGAATAAGATATCTCGAGTTTGAATCATCTGAATGAACATTTACCCTTTGGTTGAACAAAATTTTCAAGATGTTACATTTCGAATAACGAATGGTTAAATTTAAAACAGAAAAGTTTGTTGTAAGTGCAAAACACTTGAGATCATACTTTGGGATCTTGAGAAAGTATACACAATGCTTGAGGAAGATTAGGTTTTAGCACATAGAACAACATTATGTATTAAACCATCAAACTTGAGGATTAATTACAACGAACATTAAGCACGTCTTCCTCTTACGAACTCTTTTCACATGTACTTTCTACATATCTCTATGCCTTTTTGTATTTCCTATCAACTATTATAGTTACGGTAGGAAAGAAAGGCCTGACGAAAAGGACATAGATTTAATCTAGAAAAAAATACAATGACAAGTTTTATTTTCCTCCTGCTATTTTGAAGTTGCTAACTATTTTGAAGTTGCTAACTATTCTGAATCAGGAAAGTGGACACTAATCCTCTCCTTAATTGGTGTCCTACATGAAGGGCATTTGTCCATTCCTTTCTTTTGGTGAAGCACATTGCAATCTTCACAAAGAACTTGATGTGCACAAGGAAGAAAAAACAGTGATATCTACTCATTCATACACATAAGACACTCCCTCTCCACATTTAGAACATTAGAGCGAGAACTTTCTACATAGGTTGCTAAACCCTTTGTCATTTGTGGAATTCCTAGTTGAAGTGCCTGTATTTTTTATCTTTCATATTGGAATCACAAGTGAGAGATTTCACTCTCACACTTTTGGATATCTTATTTATACTTTTGCATGTTTCTCTCTACATTTTCCCCAAAATTATCTCGCTGCACTTTTCCGTGAATATGGAGTTGTTCTCTTTCAGCTTTCAGAGGTTCAACTTGTTGTAGAAACCTTTGTTTCACCCATTACTCTTGCTTTAATAGGACCTGAAATTCATAAAAATTTACAAATTTATTTCTATAATAGAATGAATATCAAATAACAAGTGCATTATCAGTACGAGTGCATAAGTGAATGCTTGAACCACTATTACCAGAGGCGATAAGTAAAAAAAGCTAGTCATTAACAGCCTGAAGACTCTAAAACACTAACTATATTTGTAAAAGAACATTTTAATTAACCAGACAGAAAAAAATTAAATTACTAGAATAAAAATACGTTAAACTGGTCCATAACCTTGTTGTCTTACTCTTGCTGCTATTGTAAAGAAGTTTTTTCCTGCTTGATAGTAGATAAATCCTTCTCAAATGAGTGCTTCTCCATGTCCGCTGCTTGACACTTCTTTATTGCCTCCTGCTCCTTTGCTAAAGCATTATTCAGGTTCATAGCATGCTCACTGGTGGAGAGCATTAAGGCCTCCATGTCCATTTTAGTATAACATTATCCATCTTCAAAGTTTTAAGAAGCGAATTAGGCGTCTCACTCATGGAATTAGTATTTACCTGCACTTGCTCCATCTCCATAATCCTCTCCATGGTGTCTTTCTCCAACATTTCCTTTTCCTAGTGATCTTTTTCAACATCTTTTTTTTCTTGCCTCAACATTTTAAGCTCAACCTGGTCCTTGCCAAGCCTTCGGGTAACCTGCATTACATTCTCATTTACCCAATCAGACCACCCTTGGAGCACTTTCTGCAGTGATTTCAAATGTGAAGTTCGCAACATTATAATTTCATCTCTCTTATTTAGAGGGACATATTTCCCCAAAGACTCATCATATGGGATACCAACATAATAATCTAGAACCGTAGAAGAAATAGTTGTGTTCTTTAGGACCCTTTTGTTGGACTTGGGCTCCATGGCTAACAAATTTGTACTTGGACTTTGGGTAGCCTGCACCGAATTGAGGACGAGCATGAGTTCAGATATCCCACATCTCCAAAACCATGTAGCCACCATGGGTAGAAAAGGGTCATACTTTTTAGATGAATCTTTTTCACAATAGACTAGTGGATCCACTTAGTAGTTCATGTCTTATACCTATGGCCGGGTATAGGATGCACTGGTAGCGTGAGATAGATCAATGTATCATCGCTATAGCTCTTATGTGATGGTTGTCGATTAGAGAAACTCCCACAAAAGTTATTGTATTTTATATACATCAGTTATTGTATTTTCACATACATTTCAGAGTTGTGTTATATCTTTGTTATATACACATAGTTGACATCATGTTTTTAAACAAGTTTTCTTTATATTGCACTTGTTTTAAACTTCTTTATATTGAAATGGGTTCAGTTAAATATTCATGAGTTGAGAAGAGTAAAGGTAAGTTTTTCTTTAAGAATGTCTTTCAAGCCTATGTTGTTTTAGCATTCCAACTAGCATACTTGTACATTCAATGTACTAACGTTAGCTGGTCTGTCTTGTCTTATCATGCAGACACGTGTAACATGGATTGGCATCCCAGCGCACCGTTGATCCTGTGAGTAGTTCAGAGTCAGTCGGTGAGCCTTCTTGCATGTCGGACGATCTATTTTCATTGCTTTCTAGTTAGTTCATTAGGATTTTGTTGGGTTTGTCCCAACATCCGTCACAGTTGTTTTAGAGGCTTCATAGATAGTCAGTCAGTTAGTTATGAGTCTTTTATCTTAGGGACAACAATGGTCTTGGAGTGCGAGTCCCATCCAGGGTGTTGGTTCGAGGCGTGACAAGAATATTGTAAGCATATTGTGGTTTCCTTCTTGATTGTCCACATGTGATGACGATATCATATTATTTGAATGTTGCAAGAGGCATTGTCTTTTTTATTAAGCTTTTTTAGCTTGTTGTTGTGATAGAAATATATTTTTTCATTCTGGTGACATTTTTTCATATCTAGTACACCGTAGCATATTCATGTGGATACGTTATTGTTCCGTAATATTTGATGCTTCTGGAGTGCATCGTTATTACTTGTTGACATTCTTGTTTCAATGAATTTTCAATTTCATAAACAAACCATGTAGTTCATTCTTTGACCCAAACTAAAATCTTAATGTACCGTGGTTTCGCGGTACTTTCAATGCTTTTTCCTTAAGTTTAGTGTGTGTTTAGGGCCTTTTTATAGTAATTTTTATGTGTTTTATCTGTGTTTTAAAGGAAAGTTGTCCAAAACAGAAGTGTAGAAGACTGTCCAAAAATCAGTGCATAAGTGACCACCCACGAAGCCATCGACGGCCCGCAGGTGGTGGCCGTCGACTGAAGGTTCGAGCATCTAGAAGAAACTCGGGGAATTATGACCAAGTGTGGGGATATGGAAGGATCGACGGTCTGTCGACTGATCGACAGATCGCTGGCAAATTGTTGATGTGATCAACAACTGCCCCAGTACCCGGTGTAGGAGAAAAACTAAGTATGGAACGAAGATAAGCATCGACAGACCGTAAGTGCATCGACGGACCATACTGTTGGTCCGTCGATTGGATCAGAGAAGGTGGAATTTGGAGGCTTGAAGAGGATGCTAAGTATGGACTGATGGAGGCAGTCGACGGTGCGTCGATTTTTATCGATGCACCGTCAGTGGGTCGTCGATTGAAGACGTATTTTGGGACAAACTTTCCTTATTTTGAACTCCTTTTAATTTAGGACTTTGTTATTATAAATAGGGTTAAAAACCTCGGTTTTGGGGTTAGACTTTTTATTATTTTTCATTCTTTTGTTCTTGGAGATTTGACTTTGCAATTTGACAATTTATTCAAGTTTCTGGAATCGATTATTAAGTGAATTTTGCTATTTCAAGTGTTATTTCTGGATTTTCTTCAAACTTGTCAAAGTAAGTACATGAATTATTGTTTAACAACCATGAATTGTGTATTTCTAGGAATGGGTAACTAAATCCACAACTAGGGTTGTGGAAACAATGGGTGATTAACAAGGTAAAACTAGCTAAATAACAATTCTATAATAGATTCTTGCATGTATTGATAATTCTTTCGTCTAGAAGTCTTTAACGAGTGCACGCGTAAGAACTTTCCCTATCTCTACTTGCCGGACCAAGGAGGTAGTTAATAGGAAAAGAATTATCGACATAGATTTAGTGGACACTATCTAATAGGCTAGTTTCAATTGGTGAAAAGTAGTAACTAAGCCATACATCGAATATGATGCTTAATATAAAGTAAAGTTAAGGTTTAGTAATTTAAACACACGTAGCCGGACCAAGGTACGGGGTGAAATTCTCTAAATGCCGGACCAAGGATTTAGATATACATAACTTATCACTTTGCATGCAAGATACTAGGAAAGAATTGTTATAGCTTGCATTACCGCGTTATGAACCTATGAAGAACACTTACACCCTAGTTTTTCTCATCACTTGATAAACACAAAAGTCTTAAATCTTGATACTTATTTTACTTAGAAATAATTGAACACTTTTGTTTCACAACCCCCCCCCCCCTAATTTAATTAACTGTTTTCGGAAAGGAATTGACTAAATAGACGTAATCATATATTGAAGTTAAGTCGAAACCATTTTCCTCGTGGGATCGATCCCAACCTACTTGTTGGGTTCTTCACTTGATACGACTGCTTATACTTCTGTAAAAAAAAGTGTAATTTGAGCGTATCAAATTTTCGCGCCGCTGCCGTGGAAAGTGGCTTTTAGATTAACTTTAAGCACATTACCAAATTTTAGTCAACAATTTCCTAATTTTACGTTTCTTTTTGTTTTTGTCTCTCTCAGGTCTTGCTCTAGTGTATGCCAAGTACACAGAGATGAGGACAACCAATCATCCCATTTGATCCTGAACTTAATCGGACACTCCGCAGAATGAATGAACAACAGAATCTGAAAAATCTAGATGATGGGATCAACCGTTAACTTTCTCCGCTGATTGATGCTCAAAACAGAGTGATAGTGGAGAACCCTGGTGATGGTGCTTTGAGGAGTCAACCTACAGTCCCACGTCCTCAAGAGTATTATAGGGGCAATATTAACATTACCGATTTTGATGGGCATCTTGTCCTACCTCCTCTACCACAGGGTCATACATTCGTAGTAACTAGTAGCTTGATGCAGATGCTCACTACTAGAGGTTTGTTTTCGGGGCTACCATCTGAGGATCCACATGCTCACATCGCCAAACTGAGGTCGGTGTTTAAGAGTTGTGTAGGGAGGCCAGACTTGGACATGGATGTCATCGGATTAAGGGTGTTCCCTCTCTTATTGACGGGAGAGGCTGCAATTTGGTTTACTGAGTTGCCCTATAATTTGATTTACACTTGGGAGCAGTTGAGGGATGTGTTCCTAGCATGGTATTACCCGTTGTCTAAAAAGCTTAACCACAAAGATAGAGTGAACAACTTTGTGGAATTGCCTGGGGAATCGGTAAGTAGCTCTTGGGATAGGTTCACCTCATTTGTGAGAATTGTCCCAAACCACCGCATTGATGATGAGTCATTGAAAGAGTACTTCTATCGGGGGCAAGATGATAATAATAAGGCAGTACTTGATACTATTGCGGGTGGTTCTTATGGTGAGTGCACATATGAAGAGATCGCGGAAAAGTTAGAGAAAATTTCCCGAAACAATAAGGTTTGGAGCACTAGGAAGTCAGACACTAGGAGAAACACCTTTGCAGTTCAAGCTACACACAATCCAGCCGCCGATGAGATTCGTGAAGAGATGACTCAAATGAGAATTGAGCTCGGGTTGGTTTTGAAGCATGTCATTGGAGGTGCAGAGAAGGTAAATGCAGTGAATTACTTGACTAAACCACCACCACCGGTTGATAAGTGCTACTATGAAGAAGATTCTTATGCAGTGAATGAGCAGACGGGGGCTTTCCGACCAAATGCCCAAGGCTCCAATAAGGAGAATTGGCGCTAAGGTCAAGGTAATCAAGGTCCGAACTATGGGAATTACAACAGAAAAGGCCATTATGTTCGAGAAGGAAACTACAACCGCGACAACAACTTCAACCGGGGTAACTATGGTAACAGAAACGATCGAAGTGGGCCCTATGTTCAGCCTCAAAATCGAGAAGTTGCTCCTACGGATGGTGGAGGTAGTATGGCACACGTTGAAGATATGTTGCAAAAGATGATGAGGAGGTTTGACGCAAGTGATGAGCACGCCAAGTAGTTGAGAGGTGACTTTGCTAATATTGGGTAAAAAGTGGATGCACATGCAGTCTCAATTAAGCATCTTGAGTTGCAAATGGCCCAATTGTCGACTACTGTGAATCCTCGTCAACCGGGTACTCTTCCTAGCAATACCGTCCAAAATCCGAAAAATGATGTACATTGTATGGCAGTCACGACTCGAGGGGTTAAGCAAACCATTGATCCACCTATGCCGTCTGGTGTAGAAGATGAGGTAAGAAGAGATGAAGAGGTAGTAGAAGCTAGTGGTGAGTTGGTAAATGAAGCGCTGAAAGAAGCAGAGATGCCCCAAAAGGTGGTCCCCGTGCCTAGACCACCACCACCATTCCCGCAAAGATTGGTGAAGAAAATTAAGGATGGCAATTACCGGCATTTTATTACTATGTTGAAACAGCTTTCCATCAATGTCCCTTTGATAAAAGCTCTTGAACAAATGCCCGGTTACGCCAAGTTTATGAAGGATATGGTTACAAAGAAGAGATCGGTAATTTTTTAGGATGATGACCAAATGCAACATTGTAGTGCTATTGCTACAAGGTCTCTTGTGCAAAAGAAGGAAGATCCAGGTGCTTTCACTATTCCATGTACCATTGGTTTGTTACACTTTGCTAAAGCACTTTATGATCTAGGTGTAAGAATAAATCTCATGCCTCTCTCGATTTACAAGAAATTGGGTTTGGGTGACCTAAAGCCTACAGCGATGCTTTTACTGATGTCCGATTGAACGGTGAAGAGGCCTATTGGGATACTCCATGATGTATTAGTGAAGGTGGAGTCATTTATATTTCCGACTGACTTTGTAATTCTTGACTGTGAGGTGGATTTCGAGGTGCCCATTATTCTTGGGAGACCATTTCTTGCGACTGGTCGCGCTTTGGTTGATATGGATAAAGGGCAGATGAAGTTTTGGTTAAATAATGAAGAGGCAACTTTTAACATTTGTAGGTCCATGAAGTTGAGTGGTGAGATCCAAACGGTATCTGCTATATATTACAGGGTTGAGAGTACGTCTGAGGTTCAAATCGATGAGCACCTTAGTGTTGAGGCACTAGCGGCAGTGATCATGAATTTTGAGAGTGATGGTATTGAAGAGTATGGGTCATTGGTTGCGGCACTTGATCGAGGTGATTTTCGGTTCAAACCAAAGAAATTGGAGTTAAACATGAAACATCGCGAGTCTTCACCCGCGAAACCATCTTTTGAAGAGGCTCCAAAATTAGAGCTTAAGGCCCTACCGCCTCATCTGAGGTATGTATTCTTCGGAAAAGATGACACTTTGCCGGTAATTATTGTGTCAGATCTAAATGTGCAACAAGTAGAGTGTTTGGTGGAAGTGTTGAAGAGGTTCAAGAGAGCTATTGGGTGGACTATTGCGGATATTATTGGGATCCTTCTCGGTATTTTTTCACACAAAATCCAACTCATGCCCGATCATAAGCCATGTATTGAGAACCAGAGACATTTGAATCCACCTATGCAAGAGGTAGTGAAGAAGGAGATTATTAAGGGGTTGGATGCCGGAGTCATATATTCCATCGCAGATAGTAGTTGTGTATGCCCTGTTCAGTGTGTGCCCAAAAAGGCGGGAATGATAGTGGTACCAAATGAGAAGAATGAGTTTGTTCCCATGAGGCCGGTGACCGGATGGAGAGTGTGTATGGATTATCGGAAGTTGAATGCATGGACTGAAAAGGACCATTTTCCTATGCCCTTCATGGATCAGATGTTAGATAGACTCGCGGGAAAATGATGGTACTATTTTCTTGATGGCTAATCGGGTTACAATCAAATTTCTATTGCACCGGAAGATCAAGATAAAACCACCTTTACTTGCCCTTATGGGACATTCGCATTCAAGAGGATGGCTTTTGGCTTGTGTAATGCGCAGGCTACTTTTCAAAGATGTATGATGTCGATATTCTCTGACATGGTGGAGGACACCATTGAGGTGTTTATGGATGATTTTTCTGTTATTGGAGAATCTTTTGATCGTTGTTTGAGTCACTTAGCCGAAGTTCTCAAAAGATGTGAAGATTGCGACCTTGTGCTAAATTGGGAGAAATGTCACTTCATGGTGAAAGAGGGTATTGTATTGGGCCATCGCATCTCAGAGAAGGGAATAGAGGTGGATCGAGCAAAAGTAGAGGTTATTGAGAGACCTCCTCCACCCATCTCTTTAAAGGGTGTGAGAAGTTTTCTTGGGCATGCGGGCTTTCTATCGAAGATTTATTAAGGATTTCTCAAAAATTGCACATCCTCTGTGCACATTACTTGAGAAGGAATGTAAATTTTATTTTGATAAATCTTGTCTGAAGGCATTTGGAGAGTTAAAAGAGAAGTTAGTGTCTGCGCCCATTATTATTTCCCCGGATTGGAGCAAACCATTTTAGGTGATATGTGATGCTAGTGGGGTTGCTCTTGGTGTAGTATTGGGACAAAGAAGGGATAATATCCTTCACCCCATTTATTCTGCTAGTAAGGCACTTAATGAAGCTCAAAAGAACTATATTGTGACAGAACAAGAGCTACTTGCGGTGGTATTTACTTTCGAAAAATTTTGCTCCTATTTGCTTGGCATGAGAGTCATAGTGCATACTGATCATTCTGCTTTGAGATATTTGATGGCAAAGAAGGATGCGAAATCGAGGTTGATTAGATGGGTATTACTGTTGCAAGAATTTGATTTCGAGGTGAAACACAGAAAGGGGACCGAAAACCAAGTTGCCGATCACTTGTCCAGATTAGAGGATGAAGCTATGCGAGAGTTGGGTGAAAAGGCTGAAATTGATGATACTTTCCCTGATGAGCATGTATTGGCTGCTTCTCATGACTTGATTCCATGGTTCGTCGATTTTGCAAACTATCTGGCTAGTGATATAGTCCCATCGTACTTGTCTTTTCATCAGAGGAAAAAGTTCATGCATGATGTGAAAAATTTCTTTTGGGATGAGCCTTACTTATACCGGAGTTGTGCCGATGGGCTTATTCGCCGATGTGTGTCGGAAGTTGAGATGCTAAGTGATTTCGAGGCATGCCACTCCTCGCCTGTGGGAGGGCATCATAGTGGTATCCTGACCGCCCATAAGATGTTGCAGTGTGTGTACTATTGGCCGACCATCCACCAAGATGCTCATGAGTTTGCAAAGTCATGAGATAGGTGCCAACAAGATGGAGGTATTTCGAGGAGGCAAGATCTCCCTTTGAATCTCATTCTAGTAATTGAGTTGTTTGATGTCTGGGGCATTGATTTTATGGGCCCTTTTGTGAGTTCTCATGGGATGAAGTACATTCTTGTGGTGGTGGATTATGTGTCAAAATGGGTGGAAGCCATAGCACTTGCAAACAATGAAAGGAAGAGTGTCACCGAGTTCTTGAAAAAGAACATATTTTCCAGATTTGGCACCCCTAGGACCATTATTAGTGATGGGGGATCCCACTTTTGCAACAAGTTGTTCAAAGGGTTATTGGAGAAATATGGGGTTTGCCCCAATGTAGCCACTCCTTACCATCCATAGACTAGTGGGCAAGTTGAAGTGTCAAATAGAGAAATCAAGCAAATTCTGGTAAAAATGGTGAATGCTAGTAGAACGGATTGTTCAAAAAGGCTTGATGATGCTCTTTGGGCCTACCGGACAGCATACAAGACTCCCATAGGTATGGAGACATACCAACTTGAATATGGGAAGACTTGTCACTTGACGGTTGAGTTAGAGCACAAGGTCATGTGGGCGATGAAGAAACTGAAGATGGATTGGAATGAAGCAGCGGAACAGAGATTAAATGGGTTGAATGAGCTTGATGAGTTTCGCTTGAAGGCATATGAAAGTTCAGCCTTCTACAAAGAAAAGATGAAGAAGTACCATGACCAAAAGATTGAGAAGCACGAATTTGCGGTTGGGGACTTGGTGCTTTTGTTCAACTCTAGGTTGCGCTTGTTTCCAGGCAAACTCAAGTCCAAATGGACTGGTCCATTCTTGATCACTAAAGTGTTCCCTCATGGTACGGTTGAGTTGGAGAACAAGTAGGGTGCAAGATTCACGGTTAATGGGCAAAGAATCAAGATCTACCTCAGGCATGCGGAAAATGCCAATGAAGTGGTTGAGGCATATCATCTTGATGAAGTCTGAGTAATCAAGAGTCTTGCGTCGTGCCGCGACGTTAAATCAAGCGCTTATTGGGAGGCAACCCAATATGTATCCTCTAGCCAACAATAGGTTTTTCTTGTCTTTGTAAGAATAGTTGCATTTTTTTCGTTTTTACTAAATGTCATGTGTGAATTTTCTTCTTTTTCATTTAGACTGTTGGCTAGAGAGTAGTTTAGGGTTCGTGTCTAAAAAGTGTCCAGAAAACACAAAAAGAAAAGATTATTTGGTGCTCAATGTGCAGGGACCAAGCCACCAGAAATCTGCAGAAATTGGTCTGGTGCACTGATCTACGGACCAACCGACGGACCGTCGTCCCATCGACGGACCGTAGATGGTGTCCATGGATCCCAGGTATGTTTTTCAATATCATTTAAGTTAGGTAACAATCGAGGGACCGTCGACAGACTTACGATCTGTCGACGAGGAATCGTTAGTTCCAAAAACCCGAGACCCGACCCGACCCGACCGGCTGTATAAAATTATAACCTTCCATTTACCCTCCCACACCCTTTCAAATTCTCCCCTCAACCATTTCCCTCCCCTTATTACATTATTCCCCCATTCACTCCCCCATTTATTCACTCTAAATTCCCCTCTGATTTCCTATTCTCCCAACTTCTCCAAATTCCTTGAACCCTACTCCCCCAATTCCCCATCCAATCCACGCATTTTTCCGGTCGGTGTTTGAAGGCGGGCTTGTTGGTTGTTGTTGCTAAGTCACTCACACATTTTATCCACTACAGAGTACAGGTATGTCATTCTCATTTGCTCACTAAAAATCGCGTTCAATTGCCAAATATCTGAATAGCTTGTACGTGGGTCTTGACTTAGAGACAACTTTACATGATTAACTTGTTAAAATTGGGTTTCATGTCCCTTAGAATGATAGAAAGTGAATGGGTTGGGGGTGCTAATTGTCTATATGAACTCTGAATGTTTTTTGATTTGTTGTTTTCCGACTTAGGGCTTGATAGTCTCTTAGAATCTTGGATAGAAATTTGTAAAATCGTAGCCCTGGGAATGAAGAATTTGTTTGCTGATAGTTCTTATATGTTTTGTGTGTTGGTAAATGCTTGATATTGTCCATTTGGGGTTGCAAAGAATGTCTACAAAACTTGTCTTTGACCGACAGCACGAGACACCGTCTATGGAACGTCTGTCAATCGACGGACCGTCGATGGGGTCCGTCGATTACTGCACCCTGTCTTTTCCTAACTCTGGGACGACGAAAGTAGAATACGGTCCATCGATTGATCGACCACCCATTCTGCACGTCCGTCGTTTCTGTCTGAAACTATGCATTGGGTATTTGACAAAAAATGTTCGAAGTGTCCCACAACGGAAGTAGATTACGGTCTGTCGATTCATCGTCGGGCCGTTGTGCACGTCCATTCTAACTGAAAGTTCTACTCAAAGATGACTTTTAAAATTTAGCTAAGTGTCCATCGACGGACCGTCGATTCATTGATGGACCGTCGATTCATTGATGGACCGTCGATTCATCGATGGACCGTCGGTAGTGCCCGTCTACTGAATCTGCAGTTCTGCACTAACATTGTGTTCTATGTTTTTTGATTTTATTCTGCTTCTGTTGAGTGTGTAGGATGATTACAATGAAACTAATAACTCTCTTTTACAGGTACCAATGCCCCCCAAGCCGGATATTGTCTATTCCAGAGGACGGTCCAAGTTTGTGGCACCTTCACGCAGGATGATTGGCTCGTCGGATGACGAGAGTGATCCCGAATATGTGCCACCAGGCACCCAGACACTGACACCAGCTGCTAGGGCCACTCAGGGTACGCCCAAGAAGGTGGCATCCGGCGTAGTCACTGCCTCCCAGTCTAATGAGGAGCACATACTGATCGGCACACCGTCTGGGTATGCCTCGGGTTCTGAGGGAGCGTCTAGCTCTGAGAAGGTTTCTGGTTCTAAGTCGGCCGACTCTACAGGGTCGAATGAGGCCACTGCGTCAGTTCTGGATCCCAGGGAGCTACTGTTTCGGATGCACCTTCACACCATGCCTCGTCTGATGAGGCCCAAAGTTCGGAGTCTGCTCTGGTACCCCAACATGAGGACCCTGCACCGGTTGCTTATCAGCCTAACTAGTGGTGCGTAGAGGGGCAGTACCAGATATACAGGGATGCCAAGTTTCTAAATGATAAGGGGGTCATGACTCGGACTCTGACAGTTGAGAGGTGTGTTCTTACAGGGAATCTACACACTGTCCCTGCGATACATAACCTATTCACCAGCCACCAGCTCGAGTGGATGGCCTGGAGTGTGGGACGCTACAGTGAGGAGTTGGTGCGGGAGTTTTACGCCTCTTACGTACCGACTCTCCGGGGTTCTTTGGATAGGCGGGCTAACCCCTCCAAATAGGCACCACTCACTAAGGTTCGTGTCCGTGGCTACCGGGTGGACATCTCTTTGTCTGCCATTCGCCTCTTCTTATATGGTGCAGATACCGATGCCAACAGGATCCCCCTAACTCTCGAGTTCGACTACAGGTGGGACGTGGTCAAGCATGGTCATTTACATTGCGACAAGGATCTGAGAGAGACCGCTAAGAGGTGGATTGCCCAGCACATATCTGTAGACCGTGAGGGCGCAGACTGGGTGCTGTACCCTAGAGGCCTTATCAAGAAGGCCAACCTCACGTTCGCAGCCAAGTTCATTTGGCTTCTGGTCCGCCACCGCCTATCCCCCACAGCTGCAGACAACATACTTACGTGGTATAGAGCGGTCTTGGTAGCTGCTATGGTCGCCGAGTTCGAGATTGATTTTCTGAGGCTGTTGCTGTCTATCATCCATGAGAGGGCTTTTAATAGCTCAACTACTTACCCCTTTACCTTTATGATTTTTCAGTTATACAGGGCTACTGGAGTGCCCATTTGGCACATAGATACTCTCCGCACTTTTACCGGGATAGTGGACATAGGCCTCATCAGGGATGAGTCCAATGAGGCGGCACCAGATAGAGGGCCTAGATTGGATGTGCAGCCGTTGGGTTAGAACATCACAGATACGGTAGAGCAAGCCCAAGGGGCTGATCATGCTTCTTCCGAGCCTACCGACACCGCCCCGTTTGAGTCTTCCCCGGGCCCTAGTAGGGCACCGAGTTTCTCCCGGTCTACACCACCATCAGCAGCATTGGTCCCGATTGTTAGGGTCCCGAAGCTAGAGGCTCAATGGCCACATTGTTGCACCATATCAAGCCTTGGATGCAGAGGTCCATTGCTGAGGCTAAGGAGCGGATTGAGAAGAAGGTTTCTCAGCAGACAAAGAGGAGGATTCAGGCGGTCCACCAGTGCCTCGATGCTTTTGAGTTGAGGGTCCTAGCTTGCCCTACCCCTACCATCGATTTGACGACTCTGCAGGCGGCTATGGCGAGTCTGAGGGCTGATGTGGATGCTATACTTGATATGAGGGTACCCGAGCCTGAGGCCGCACCTGCGGAGCTTTCGAAGGATACAGTGCTTACTGCACTATTCTAGACCACCACTGCACCACCGCCTCCGCCATGTGAGCATGCCAAGAGGCACTATTCCAGCCAAACCAGTGAGGGTGAGGGTGCTTGGGCTAGGAAGAGGGAGCGATCATATATGGAGGCTTCTAGGAGAGCCTCGTTGATTGATGAGGAGGCCCAGCAGATGAGGGCCCGTGAGTTAGATGCTGGGGCGTCTAGTTCCAGATTGGTGGTTGTTGAGAGGAGCACTACTGATGGTGCAGATGTTGTTGCGGACACTACTGATGGTGTCCCTACTACTGATGGCGTGGGTTTCGAAAAGTCAGACCCGCCTACTTGTTGATCTTCGGCATTATGCGCCTCATGTTTGCTTCACCTACCACCTTCTTTTTATATTTCTTATGCATTGGGGACAATTGCATGTTTTTGTTGGGGGTGGGGTAAACGGAAAGTGAGTGTTTGGGTGAAGTCTGAGTAGCCCAACTCATGATCCTCTCTTAGTGGTTTTCTTGCCTGTGTTCTTTTGCCCCCAAGAGACTGATTACTTTATTGTTAAACCGGCACGTGTAGTATCTTGTACAAAGTATGAATTTGAAATATGAAGCATGATGGCTAAGTATGAATGATATCCCGTTCTAAAAAGAATGATTGAATGATTAGGTATAATGAATGTTGAACGTGTTCGCTCTAAGCATGACATAGAGATGCACTACTGCATGAATCTCAAATCTAACACTCGAACTATGTGTCTGCTAATCTGATAGGGTAATGAAATGTCAAGAGAGTGTTAGGATATTTGATTGTTCCATTATTGGTACCTAGCTAGAACTTGCCCGGTTAGTCCTGCAAAAAGGAATCTGTGTTACATATTTAGGAAAGGATCATAGGCCCTTGTTCCAAATTAGCCAATCTTTAGCCTAAATAAAAGAAAACCAAATGGAATCGATCCCCTTCTGATCCAAATATTTGAGCTTTCAATAGACCTTTCTTTTCTACACTAAATTGTCTTCCCTAGGTATAATGTGTTGGCCCTGGTCCCTCCTTGGACATGTGCACCTCAACTTAGGCCAAAAGCATAAGTTGAGGGTGGCTAATGTAGAAACTGACCTCGTCTTGGCCCTGACCCAACCTTGGGTATTGTGTACCTTGAATCATGGCAAAGCCATAAGTTGAGGGTGGCTATTATGAGTAATGTCCCGAAAAGTGGGGATGAAAAGAGTAATGTGGAAAAGAAAAGAAACAGTGAACAAAAGAAGTGACTCAGTCAAAATTATCAATTGGGTAGAGAAAGAAAAAGAAAGAAAGAGATTTAAAGAGAAAAAGAGTGTTGAAGGAAAAGAAGTAAGAGTCACTTCCACAAAATGGAAAGAAAGGACAAAACAAGGCAAAGATGATAAGAAAAGAAAAGTAGGGCATATTATACAATGAAAGAGGTAGGACGATTAGCTGTAATGTCAATGAGGGAAACAAGTCACTAAAATTTATCCATATGTACCATACCTGACCCTGAGCCTACGTTACAAGCCAAGAAAGTCCTATCGTGTTCCTAAGAGTCTAATTTGGTGAACTTAAAGCAGTGAAAAGAAGGGCAAGCCTATGGCGACAAGTACCAATAAGGTGTGAAGTTATTCTGAGCATGAGTGTTGAATAATAATCCTTATAATCAAATTTGAAATCACTGTGTGAGAAAGGAGGATATTGTTTTTGAAGTGAGGGCACTAGTTGCAATATTGGAAAGTTGGTACCTTGGTGAGAGAAAGAGGAGAGGTGTCGGTGTGTGGTGAGTCTGTGTCATGGTCTGATCCACATGAATGAGCTTAGTGAGCCTAAGAGTAAAACCATGCATTAAAGCAATGGAAAAAAAATTCGGGATTGATAGCCATATGATTGCGAAAGCTTAAAAGAGAGTACTTTTTGTACAAAAGTGTGTGGTGGGTCATAGTGCGTCGCTTGAGGACAAACAACGAAATTAAGTTGAGGGTGTTGATGTACCGTAGTTTCGCGGTACTTTCAATGCTTTTTCCTTAAGTTTAGTGTATGTCTAGGGACTTTTTGTAGTAATTTTAATGTGTTTTATCTCTGTTTTGCAGGAAAGTTGTCCAAAACAGAAGTGTAGAAGACTGTACAAAAATCAGTGCATAAGTGACCACCCACGAAGCCATCGACGGCCCGTCGTCTCATCGACGGACCGTAGGTGGTGGCCGTCGACTGAAGGTTCGAGCATCTGGAAGCAACTCGGGGAATTCTGACCAAGTGTTGGGCTACAGAAGGATCGATGGTCCGTCGACTGATCGACGGACTGTGCTGGCAAATCGTCGATGTGATCAAAGACTGCCCCAGTACCCGATGTTGGAAAAAAACTAAGTATGGAACGACGATAAGCATTGATGGACCGTATGTACATCGACGGACCGTGCTGTTGGTCTGTCGATTGGATCAGAGAAGGTGAAATTTGGAGGCTTGAATAAGATGCTAAGTATGGACAGACGGAGGCAGTCGATGGTCCATCGTTTCATCGACAGACCGTCAGTGGGGTCGTCAATTTTAGACGCGTTTTGGGACAAACTTTCCTTATTTTGAACTCCTTTTAATTTAAGACTTTGTTATTATAAATAGGGTTAAAAACCTCGGTTTTGGGTTTAGACTTTTTATTATTTTTCATCCTTTTGTTCTTGGAGATTTGACTTTGCAATTTGACAATTTATTCAAGTTTCCGGAATCGATTATTAAGTGAATTTTGCTATTTCAAGTGTTATTTCTGGATTTTCTTCAAACTTGTCAAAGTAAGTACATGAATTATTAACAACCATGAATTGTGTATTTCTAGGCATGGGTAACTAAATCCACAACTAGGGTTGTGGGAACCACGGGTGATTAACAAGGTAAAACTAGCTAAATAACAATTCTAGAATAGATTCTTGCATGTATTGATAATTCTTTAATCTAGAAGTATTTTTAACGAGTGCACGCGTTAGAACTTGTCCTATATCTACCTCCGGGACCAAGGGGGTAGTTAATAGGAAAAGAATTATCGACATAGATTTAGTGGACACTATCTAATAGGCTAGTTTCGATTGGTGCAAAGTAGTAACTAAGCCATACATCGAATATGATGCTTAATATGAAGTAAAAGTAAGGTTTAGTAATTTAAATACATGTAGCCGGACCAAGGTACGGGGTGAAATTCTCTAAATGCCGGACCAAGGATTTAGAGATACATAACTTATCACTTTGCATGCAAGATACTAGGAAAGAATTGGTATAGCTAGGATTACAACATTATGAACCTATGGGGAACACTTACACCCTAGTTTTTCTCATCACTTGATAAACACCAAAGTCTTAAATCTTGCTACTTATTTTACTTAGAAATAATTGAACACTTTTGTTTCACAAAACCCCCCGTTTAATTAACTGTTTTTGGAAAGGACTTGACTAAATAGACGTAATCGTATATTGAAGTTAAGTCTAAACCATTTTCCTCGTGGGATCGACCCCACCAACTTGTTGGGTTCTTCACTTGATACGACCGCTTATACTTCTGTAAAGAAGTGTAATTTGAGCGTATCAAATTTCATAAGAATATAAAATCATAACATCAGTGAACCCTCATAAATATAAGGTGCAAAGATATATGGAGTCCAAAGGGCTTGGGGTTTTTTTCGGGGCTCAAGAGATGGAATAGATCGAGCCCTACAAAATTTAAAGAAGAATATATTCCAGGTAAATTATTCTTGTTTTTGCATATTGTTGAACACCTTCAAGTCATTAATGTTTCAATCTAACCTTAAATTATAAAATAGGAAGAAAATCAGACATCTCTAGAAGAAACAATGAAAATTTATTTGGGAATAATTTTAGGACAATTTGTGTTTTGCAGAAAAGAAATGTATAGACCTATTTAATAGCAATTACAAACTCTTGTATTGAGCCAGGGTGAAAGCTACAAAATGAAACCACACTCAAAACTTTGAATAATTGATTAAATAAAGAATCAAGTAGATGAGTATTCAATTGAAAGTTCCCAAAGATCTACTCATATGCTAAGAAGATTGTGAATATGGACAAAACATCAATTAGCTAATCTAAGGATACTCACCAGGGAAATAAAATATAGCAACAACAAAGGGGAGAAGCTTTTATCATAGGCATCTGATGACAATAACATATGTATTTAAAAATGACATAATTTTAAAGGAGATCTACACCACGATCACACAACTTTTGTAACACTCCAAAAAAAGTTCAAATTATTAGGATGAATAGAAAGCAAACAGACTAATTCATATCGCGCGTTCATCATAATCATGTAAGCTTAGGAACAACTTCTAGAATTTGACCCTTCATATATCTCATAAGAGGCATTGGAGTTACAAGCATAATAAATGGAACTCAAATTGAGAAAAAATTTGGGATAATTATCCACACCATTTATGAGATATGAAATTTAGAACTAAGAGAGGAATGGAAAGCAGAAGATGAAAGAAACAAGTGCAGAGACTTACCGTTTACCATGGTCGTTGGTACTGGAACTGAAGTAAAGAATTGAGAAGAGCAAGGGTTTCCTTATTTAGTAGTTTTTAGACTAATTGTTCTCGAGATTTCTTTTTCCTTTTATTTTTTTTATTTTTTTTAACTTGGGCAGCAAATTTGGGCCAACCTTTTTTTTGTATACTAAATAAAATGGCCAATGTAGTCAAGTCAATTATATATATATTTTTAAAAAAACATGCAAATATTATACATTTTGAAATTTATCGCATCTATCTTGGCTGAATTTATAATTCGACATTCATGTTCTCTAGAATCAAGCAATTTGTTTCGCTCTATGCGTTTCTTATTTTGATGTTTTTCCATATCAATGGAACAAAGGAAGAAGGTAGAAATAACTCATCCGAAGAAAGACAGTAAATTGATCTGCAAATGGGTTTTCTTTATGGGGAAAAACATAGTAGTAGTGCCTATATATTAGATATTTATTTGCAACAACAATTTAAAACAAAATTAGTATTTTAGTATTACTTACTAAGTTAGTGATGAACAACAGAAACCTCAATGATACAAATCCTGTAGATATATACTATTTTAGTATTACTTACTAAGTTAGTTATGAGAAAAAAAAACTCAATGATACCAATCTTGTCTATATATACCTTTTTATTATCACTTATCAAGTAAGTTATGAACAAGAAAACCTCAATGATCTCAATATTGTAGATGTATACCTTTTTAATATCACTAACTAAGTTAGCTAAGAAAAGGAAATTTCAATGATACCAATCATGTAGATAAATACCTTTTTAGTATCACTTACTAAGTTAGTTAGGAATAAGAAACTTCAATGATACCAATCCGGTAGATGTACACAATTTTAGTATCACGTACTAAGTAAGTTAGAAACAAGAGAAATATCAATGATACCAAACGTATAGACATATACCTCTTTAGTATCACTTTCTAAGTTTGTTATGAACAAGAAAGTCTCAACGATACCAATGTTGTAGATATACACTTTTTTACTATCACTTTCTAAGTTAGTTACTGCATCACTATAAATGAATGAAAAATACATTATCATTTAAATAAGTTAATATGCATATATAACATAATTAATGGGAAAATTTAAAATTTTAAAAAGTCTTCACTCGCTCCCTATTAATGAAGGAATAAATCAAAGCTCTGACATTACATATTCGCAAATGTTTCCTCTTCCAACACATCTGTTTACTTTTGAAAAGTTGCATCCTATCCAAAAAGTTATATTTCTTTATCTTCTATTCAATCCTTTTTAAAACGAATACAACTTTTTCGAAAGTCTTTCATGAAATAAATTTAATTACAACATTGAATTTGAAAGTTGATGTAAGGCCTTTCTTAATCAGGCAAATTGAATAGGGGGAGGGGTATAGATTGTAATTATTTTGAGGGTGTGAAAGTAATGGGTATAGGTTTGTAAATATTTTTCTCCTAAGGTATTTTCTTGGTTTTTCCTTTTATTTTCTGTTTTTTGTTAACTTGTGCAGCCGATTTGGGCCAACCTTATAAACTTTTTTTCTATTAATAAATAAAATGGCCCATGTGGTCAAGCCAACTATTTATTTTAATAAAAAAAGGATGCAAATATTATACATTTGAATTAAAATTTATCGCATTTGTTTTGGTCAAATTTATGATTCGCCTTTTATGTTCTCCAAAATCGAGCCAATTTCTTTTGGCTCTATGTGTTTCTTATTTCGATATTTTTTTCGGATCAATCTGACAAAGGAAGAAGAAGGTATAAAGAACTCACCCAAAGGAAGACAATAAATGTATCTGCAAATGGGGTTTCTTTATGGGAAAAACATAGTGGTAGTGCGCATATATCAGATATATATTTGCAACAATAATTTAAAACAAAATGTTGATCAAATACTCATATTGAAAGTTTAGAATCTGTCGATAAAATAAAAGCGTTAATAAGTGCTTGTAACTTCGGATGAAGAAACTTTTTTAAAAAATTAAATGAAATTTATATATTGAAAAACTATGTAAATATATTATAACTCACCATTATTGATAATTGAAAATATTTATAAAATAACATGAACAATATATTTTGCAAGGATTTTGACGCTAATAGGTATGATCAACAAAGCAAGGATTAATTTGGGAGATTAGATATAAGTTGGTTGGAGTATATAAAGTTTGTATAGTTATCACCACATAAAGAATTTTAACATTAGATACCTCAGTTCACAAATACAAATAAAGAAACAGAGATATTGCTTAGTTGATATATATTCTGCTTAGGATCAAGAGATCAATCGAATTAACTGTACAACATTTTGAGGGTTTCCAGAATAGTTGTATTGAGTCTACCTTTCAATCCTTTTATTTTGTTTATGTATTTAATGATGCAAAACACAATTAGGAACGCTATGGTCTTAAGATTGTAAGTGGTATGGAAAAATGTGGGTGCTATGTAGATATAGAAACTACCATACTTCTTGATCTTCATAGTACAGGAAAGACGGGAGACAGGAAGTCGGATACAAAACACTTTTTTTCCTATTTTAGAGCTTACAATTCATATCCAAGTGTTAAGAAGATTGGATGAGTGATTTTCCAGTTACCTATGTTGATCGGATTCAACAAATATGTTGTTGCACCAGTTTTGAATCCTTCAAAAATGCATTGCTTATAAAATATCTGACACACACCTATTGACGTTATTGAAGTGTACCATCTCAAAAATTGAAATGACTAAGAATAAGCTAAGAAACTAAAAATATTTGATTTTGGAAAGAAAACGAAAAAACTGAAAAATTGACCAAGTTAAGAAAGTGTGTTTTGGTTATTTTCAAACGACCATAACTTCTACTCATGATGAGTTAGAGGTATTTCTTGATATTGTTGGAAATCCCTTGGGAAGATCTTTCCAAGCCGCCAAGTGTGCACGTTTTCGATATCGTATGAGTGAGATATGTCTATCAGAAGTTGGGTTGTTGAAGTGAGGAAAGTCTAAATCTGTATTTAAGGAAGGGCAAATTTAATTTCCTATTTAATTTTAGGGGTTTGTTGGGGTAAAAAAAATAAGTTTAGTTCAGTTTCGGAAAATCAAAATCACGCTTAGGTCTTGGAGAATGGACAAAAGAAGAAGGAAAGGGAGAAAAATGTAAAGAATTCACATATACTTGCACGCCTAGGAGTCTGACTCATGGATTCCACAGAAAAAGGAATATTGGTTACAAATGGGACTGAGTCATCATTAGTGTCACAAGTTAAAGAGAAGCAAGACCAAGATCCCATTTTCCTTGAACTGAAGGTAAATGTTCATACGCAAAGAGTATTAGCTTTTGGACACGGGGGAGATGGTGTGCTGAAGTATCAAGGTGGATTGTGTGTGCCTAGAGTTGATGAACTCCAAGAGAGGATCATGAAAGAAGCTCATAGATCAAGATATTCCATTCATCCGGTTTTGACACAGATGTACTCCGATTTGAGAGAGGTATATTGGTGGGAAGGTATCAAGAAGGGCATTACTGAGTTTGTTGCAAAGTGCCCGAATTGGCAACAAGTGAAAATAGAACACCAAAGGCTTGGAGGGTTGGCTTAGAATATAGAAATTCCGGAATAGAGTGTGAAATGATTAATATGGACTTCATCACAGGGTTTCCAAGGTATCGCAGGCAACATGATTCAATATGGGTAATTGTCGATAGAATAACAAAATCAGCCCACTTTTGCCGGTAAAGACTACCCATTTGGCAGAGGATTATGCAAAGTAGTACATTCATGAGGTGGTGATACTTCATAGAGTCCCAATTTCGATAATTTCAGATAGAGGTGCACAATTTACTACACGATTCTGGAAATATTTTTTGAAAGGTTTGGGTTCAAAGGTGATATAAAGCATTGTTTTCATCTTCAGAGGGATGGCAAGCAAAGCGTACTATCCATACCTTAGAAGATATGTTCAGGGCTTGCGTGATTGATTTCAAGGGGAATTGGTATGATAACCTACCTCCAATTGAGTTTGCTTACAACAACAATTATCATTCTAGCATCCAGATGACTCCATATGAATTCCTTTATGTGAGAAGATGTAGATATCCTATTGGGTGGTGCGAAGTTAGTGAAGCAAGTTTGATAGGACCAGACCTAGTTCAACAATCCATGGAGAAGGTGAAGGTGATTCAAGAGAGATTAAGAACGGCACAGAGTTTTAAAAAATCCTACATAGATTTTAGGAGAAGGCCGTTGGAGTTTGAAGTGGCTGATTTGGTATACTTGAAGTTTTCACAAATGAAGAGAGGTTTGGTAAGAAGGGGAAACTTAGTACTAAGTATATTGGACCTTATCGCATAGCAAAAACGTTTGGCAATGTAGCTTATGTGTTAGAGGTACCACAGGATTTGGCAGCAGTTCATCCAGTGTTTCACATCTCTATGTTGAAGAAATGCATGGGCGATCCTTCATTGATTGTACCAACTGAAAATGTGGGGATTAAGGATAGCTTGTCCTATGAGGAGATTCCGATTGAGATTTTAGAGCGCCAAGTTTACAAGTTGAGAATAAAGGAGGTTGCATCAGTCAATGTCCATTGGAGGAACCAATTTATTGAAGAAGCGACTTGGGAAGATAAAGAGGATATGAAGAAGAGATATACACATCTCTTTGAATCCGTAGAGAATGCAAATCAAGATATTAATTCTCTTTTTATTACTTTATAAACTATGAGTAAGCATGTAGTTACTTGATTTTGTTTGTTGAGTGTTGAACTTGATGTTAATATCCTTAGCTTAGTGAAAGAAATCTCATTCGAGGATGAATGTTCCCAAGGAGAAGATATTGTAACATCTCACAAATTGAAATGACGAATAAGCTAAGAAACTAAAAATATTCATTTTTTGAAAGAAAAGGAAAATCTTGAAAATTGCCTAAGTTAGGAAAATGATTTTTGGTCATTTTCAAACATCTACAACTTCTAGCTCAGGATGATTTAGAGGTAGTTATTGATATGGTTGGAAATCCTTGGAGAGATCTTTCGAACGCCACCAAGTTTGTGCATTTTCGATATCATATGAGTGAGATATGCTTATTGGGATGTTGAAGTGAGGAAAGTCCAAATATGGATTTAAGGAAGGTCAAACTAGTCTTTTAACTAAATAAGTTCCTATTTCGTTTTAAGGGTTTATTGGGGTAAGAAAAAACTAAGTTTAGTTCAGTTTTGGAAAATCAAAATCACACTTAAGGCTTAGAGAAGAGAGAAAAGAAGAAGGAACGGGAGAAAGTGAAGAATTCGCCAAGAATGAAATGATTTGCGAGTGGATTCGTCGAGGATGATCCCTATCAAGGTATGTGAGATTCTTTAGTGTTGGGTCAGTTCACCCACACACCAAGCTAGTTTCAATTCCATGATTTTTTGAATGAGAATAGTGAAGTTCTTGAAGGACATTATTGAATTCTTGTTGATTGAGTTGTTGAATGCCTATTGTTGCTTTGATTCGTAAATTCCAGGTTATTTTTAGAGTTAGATCCATTGGGTATGAAGGTACTAATGATCCTAAGGGTTTGGAAAAAGAACTATAGAGGTTTAGGAGATTTAGCGTTGAAAAATGAGAGGGGAAAGTCGTCAGACGCACCAGGTGCGGCGCGCCCCATCTGCGCTAGATGGCCTGGGGCGGCGCGCAATTTTGGTGCCTCAGTCAACTGGGGTGGCATGGCGCGCCATGAATGCACCCAAATTGGTGTTTTTTTCCCCAGTTTCTGTAATTCAGTCTGCTTAAGCCCTTAAAAGGTGTTTAACACTTCCTAATGATTCTAACTACTCTAAATGACTTCTAATCATATTAAAATTATCCAGAAACATGACTTTACAACCTTGAATCCATAACATCAAATTCAAGGAAAAGTTAGAGCCAAGTCCAGAAAATTCCTAAAGTCCTTCCAAGAAGTCTTTTGCGAATACTTTAAACTTGTTTTAAGACTTAAAGATCAGGTTGCGTAAGGACTAAAGATAAGAAGAAGAAGTTCATTTCAAGTTTCATAAGTCTTTCAAAAATGTTTTAAGTGTCGTTTTAAGACATAAGCTCGAGTTAGGTTCAGAGTAGGTGAAGTATTCCTTAAAAGTAGTATATGGGAACTAAGTATTCCCAAAGGAACTTAAAATGTTCACATTTATAAATAAGGAAACTGATATTTTCAAAGAGACTTCGGGCTAGTTTTCAATTAAATAGAAATAGCTTTCTAAATGAAGCAAGCAGGAAACTGACAAGATAGTATTTGAGCTTAGTATTTTGAGCACTAATTTCAAATCACAGAATCAATATATTTTTAAAAACATAAGAGCCTGTATATTTTGGGAGTAGTATTGAGCACATATATAGGGGAAATTCCAGACAACTCACAACCCCATGAACAATGTAGCCACCATGGGTAGAAAAGGGTCAAATCGGTGTTTTTTTCGCCTTGTTTTTGTAATTCAGTCTGCTTAAGCCATTAAAAGATGTTTAACACTTCCTAATGATTCTAAATACTCTAAATGACTTCTAATCATATAGAAATCATCCGGAAACATGAGTTTACAACCTTGAATGCATAACATCAAATTCAAGGAAAAGTTAGAGCCAAGTCTAGAAAATTCCTAAAGTCCTTCCAAGAAGTCTTTTGCAAATACTTTAAACTTGTTTAAGACTTAAAGATCAGGTTGAATAAGGACTAAAGATAAGAAGATGAAGTTCATTTCAAGTTTCATAAGTCTTTCAAAAACGTTTTAAGTGTCGTTTTAAGACTTAAGCTCAAGTTAGGTTCAGAGTAGGTGAAGTATTCCTTCAAAGTAGTATATGTGAACTAAGTATTCCAAAGGAACATAAAATATTTTCACATTTATGCAGAAGGAACTGAGATTTCCAAAGAGACTTCAGGCTAGTTTTCAATTAAATAGAAATAGCTTTCTAAATGAAGTAAGCAGGAAACTGACAAGATAGCCTTTGAGCTATGTATTTTGAGCACTAATTTGAAATCATTGAATCAGTATGTTTTAAAAAACATAAGAGCCAGTATATTTTGGGAGTAGTATTGAACACCGATATAGGGAAGAGTCCAGACAACTCACAACCACATGAACAATGTAGCCACCATGGGTAGAAAAGGGTCAAACTTTTTAGATGAACCCTATTCACAGTAGACTAGTGGATCCATTAGGCAGTTCAAGTCTGATACCTTTGGTCGGGTATAAGATACGCTGGCAGCATGAGGTAGATCGATGTATCATCACTGTAGCTCTTAAGTGAAGGTTGTTGGTTAGAGAAACTCCCACAAAAGTTAAGTATATATATATATATATACATTATTTCATTTGTATTTTTACATACATCTCAGATTTATTTGTATCCTTGTATACATTCAGAATTTATAGCATGTTTTCAAACAACTTTTCTTTATATCGCACTTGCCTTTAAATTCCTTTTTATTGAAATTATTATTTATATTGAGTCATATTATTCATGAGTTGAGCAGAGTCAAGGTAAGTGTTCCTTCTTACTCTATTCAAGATTAAGTTGTTTTATCATTCCAACTCACATACTCGTACATTTAATATACTGATACCAGTTGGCATGCATCGCATCATGATGCAGATGCAAGTAACAAGGAACAACATCATCCAGCGCCTCGTTGGTCCAGCTGAGCATCTGGAGTCAGTGGTGAGCCTCCTTACATTTTGGAGGACACATTTATTAGCTTTTCAATTTTTCTGTATAGGGTGTTGTGGGGTCTGTCCTAACATCCATCTTAGTATATAGAGGCTTCATATACATTGAAATAGTCAATTTTGAGTCTCTAATATTTTTATTAAAGATACTTTGTTACGAGACGTAAGTTCCATTTTGGCCAAATTATTATTTCTTTAAGTTATATCATGAGATTGTTTTTATTGAGTTAAGTCTTCCGCTAAGTTAAGTAAGCCAGGCCAAGAGTCCGCTCGAGGTCAGCAATGGTCTTCCAGTGCCAGTCTCGCCCAGGGTGTAGGATCGGGGCGTGACATAAAAAGTCTCGGTGTCACATCCGGGGAGCACCCCCTAGACGTAAACGGCGTTGTCGTCCTCGGACAGGACTAAGACTAGCCTCTTAGCACTCGTCATTGCATATCATAGGTTAAAAAGTGCGGAAAATTTAAAATTTTTCACCTATATTTACTTAATGAGGTTTACTTAGACCTCTCGCTTACACATAATATATGCATAGGGAGTGTATATAGACTCCTTGCAAAAAGAAGCTTACATAGGCTGATACTTTTATGTTAGAGTCTAATAGATATGTCTCATATAAAACCATTTAAATCGGAATAGAACAATACGGGCATAGCCCTTACACAAATGTATAATTTCCACTTAGGGCTTACAACTGTGTCTTGAACAATAAGAGTGAAATGAATGTCATTAGACTATAGCAAGCCACATATGTAGAATCAGAAAAGGCACAATCCTCGAATCTTGAGGACATACCCACACTTGGAGAAATGATCTAAGCCTTTCTTGCAAATTGGTCACGAACACTTCAACAACCGGAACCTAAAAGGTTTGGTGAAAAGGGAGAAATAGGGGTTAGTACATCACTTGTACTAAGTATGGAAACATATGCACACACTATATAGAAATCATGCTAAAGGGACATCTGTTCAAAACCATGCCAAGTTACATTGAAAACCCTTATGCACAACCAAGAATACATATAAGAAAATAATCATATATTCCTCAAGACAAAAGCAAATTCAACATAAATTCAACATACTCAAGTTAAGCCAAGTCAACATGTGTGTAGCATAGTAGAATTCATAGCCAATGTAACTCTAACATCATATTATAACCACAAAGCATGTTCATGAGTTCATAACATTATAACATAAGTAAAAACCTTACTCATAACTCCTTACTAAGCCAACTAGTGCAATGGTGAAGTGAATCCCAATAGCTCCACTCAACCAAGAAAACTAACCAAAGGATCATGAATGATGTTTAAGTTCACATAACATAGCTCCATGAATATTCATCATCACATTTAGCAATATAGACCATTAACATGAAGAATCAACATAAGCATATCATTCATTTCATAAGAGCATAAGAACGTAAGAATCACCTCCTAGGATTTCTCTCAAGGCCAACTTGTGGAATGTATAGGTAGAGTCTCATACCCCTACCTAGAGTAAGTCAAAGCCCTTAAGTCCTCCTAGTTAGAGTTCACTTTATTACTTCATTTTACTTTCGGGAACATCATGCGTTAACTGACATAGACCACATAAGCTATTGTGGAATCCGGTGTCATGGAACCCTACACCGAAATAAGGTGGACTACTTGCCAAGGTAGTACCAATACATGAACATAGCATCTAGGTGGATCCACTAGCTAGTATTCCTATGGAGTCAACAGAGTTCAAGAACTAGGAGATGTACTTGGGACCCTCTTTATGCTAAATGCATTATAGTCTCCAATCTCATGAGTACAATAGTGAACCTACCTTTCCTACTTGGGAAGGGACACTTCTCACTACTAGTTCACTCGGTGCTAAGCTAGAGTCCCTTTTGAAATGTCTTTCTTTAACAATCATAACTTCGTTTAGGTCATAGGAGTCTACTCCTTGTATAGTCATAGCCATTATCTCAATAGCAATTGCATGAGAACATCCTTTCATACAACCCTCATGTGTGAGATTTGCATATTATCATCATTATGTCATAATAACGCACATAATCAATTCATAACCAACCTTATGTCTTTTCATCTTAAGCATAATCTCACAATCACATAATCAAGACATTTCAATTGCATCATCATACCATACCTACTTAATCTAATCACAAGATATACTTCAATTGAACTTCATCACCAAGTACAAGCCATCATAATTGAAGTAAAGGTTTGAGATCACGAAGACTTACCAACTCTCCTTCAAAAGCAATCATCCTTGGTCTTACCATAAACCAATCAATTCCATCCAATAATAGGTGTAATAACATCATTAAATATTAATTAACACAATAACCAAGTCAATTGTATCATTATAAGTGAATTCAACACTAGTTCATAACCTAGGGTTAGGGTTGGGTCATGATGTATTTCACATACTAGATTAAATCATCAAGAACTAGCATAATTGAATCATAATACATAATAATCTAAGCATAATAATCAAAATAAACCATAGACAATACAATTTAGAAGATCAAATTCGTATTAGGAAGAAACCGATATGGAATCATCTTTTTGGAAAGGAATTTTGGAAGAACCCTTTGGGGAAAGGAATCCCAAAGGTGAAGAGTTCCATACCTTGTTATTTTTTGAATATTGATGGATAAAAGTGGTATTCTTGCTTCCCTAATGACCTTGACCTAGTCCTTCAATGGAGTTTTTCTTTGGGAGAGAGAAAGTAGAGAGAAGGAAGAGCAATTTGGGTTTGGGAAATGTGGGGTGTTAAGTTGAGTTTAGGCTTAGGGTAGTTTATATAGTTGATTAACTAACCTAATTAACCACCCCTAATAACTAATTAAACCCCTAAATAACTAACTTAATTAAATTAACCAATTAAAATAAAACAGAAAAGTTGTAGGCTGACCTACGGGCCGTAGGTCAGTCGACGCCTCCTTCCCCCAACTGTCCTGCACGTCGTAGTTTGCGACAGAGACTGTGCATGTTTGCCATTTCGTGAAAATGGATAAGTGTCAATCGAAGGAGGCATCGACACTCCGTCGATTGGCCTACACCCCGTCGCTTGCAGCTCGTAGGTAGACACTGTCTACACTCCCTCTTTTGGCAGGTTTGGTTCAAATGCAAGGATCCTCCCCAAGGACCCCTAGGGTGGTCCTTGGGGAGTCGTACCTGGAAGTTTCGACCCTAAACCAACTCTAATATGTGTTATATACCTTTTAACCAAATTTCATCAAATTTCGACTCTTAAAACCCCGTGAAATAGGCTAAGGCACACTAGCACCTTTTGCACTAGTCTCCGGAAGTCGTGGACGTTCTTTGACGTTTTGACTCTAAAACTTCCTATATGACTTATATACATTATTTTTTACCTTAAAACAGTGTTCGAACCTTAGAAACTCATGTGAGGCTCTAGATTAGGTTTTGGACTTTCAGAGTGTTACACTCGGCCACATAGTTTGTCATTCTGATCCCACTGAAGTGACAAAAATACAAGACAATTTATGTGCATAAGTTTGTTGAAGACGCCATCAATAATTAAGTACTAACTAAAACTGTAAGGTAATTTTAAAGAACTATCATGAGTCATATACACTTAAGTCATTTCAGGTAAACTAATGTTTAATGTTACAATTTTAGTGTTAAAGGTGAAAATGCAGGATGGAAAAGGAGAAGAGAACAGTCAATCATAACATAAGGTAAAGGAAAAATCAATTTCTAAACAACGAGAGACCAAAAATTAGCTATAATACTGCCTATTTTGAGGATACAACAGAATTTATTATAGTTTCTCATTTTCTTATTTAAGGAAACAGAGGAACTTATTACAATTTCTTATTTTTCTTATTTGACAGTAAAATATATTTGATCTTTCAGATTAGTTAGTCATTATATTATGTATTGATGCTTACAATATGAAGATGCATCTATTATCTTTTTAATGTCCAGTTGTTACACTGAGAAATAAAGAGCTTTGAACAAATGATTGAGCACAAGACTACTGAAATACAAGCTTAATACCATACTATTATATATAAGCTTCACATTATTTACAATAGATACAAGTATGTCGTGCAGATACAGTGATCGCAGTAGTAGTGATAAAATAACCAAAAAAGTTAAAGTGTTGGGAGTGTTTAGTTACGATGACTATATCTTAACCTAGAAAAACAACATGGTATGTTGGAGTCCAAGTAAGCTTTTCTAGTCCCAGAATTTATGGCGTAGCAAGATTTCAAGGTACCTAAAAATTGAATATTATTATTATTATTATTATTGAACGATAGACATATTGGCAAGGAAGTTAGAAAGATACTAAAGCAAACAACTGTAGCAGGGTTAATTACTACATTATTTCCACTTTTACAGCCAAACGGTGATAGTTTTATGGTGAAATTTAGTTAATAATGAACATTTTCCTACACGAAGGTATAATATAACATACCTAACTGAGTGCAGCATATCAACTTGAGGCAAAATCTGAATCACTGAGGCAACCCACAAACTTGGAAAAGTTTCCTACCATCTTTGTTACTTCCTTCTCCTTAACTCGAAATAACTTTTCCTTCATACCAATTGAGGTTGCGTAGATTGAGAATCCCAAAAGATATTCTTTTTGAGCAACCAAAAGTACCAAAATGAGGAAGATGCTCCTTGTAATTACATGTAAATAAATCAAATACAATCATATGTAAATATACAACTAAATGGAGTTAAACATATGTACTCTGGAAAAGAAATGAATAAGCTAAAGACTTAAAATATAAAAATCAGTAGATGTTGCGTACAAAAGCACACGCAAGTGCACGTGGTCACTCAAGTAGTAGAAAGACTCTTTTAAGCCGGATTATCAAACCCAAATGACTTCAAGTCAACAAATAATAATTGTATTATGTCTAAAATAAATTTACTTATGCGATAGACTATTTTAGAAATTTGTTTATATCTACTAAAATGAACATTCTCAAAAAATAATTACTACAATCAAACAGTTTTCAAACAAGAGAATTTCACAATTTGGGAAAGTATTCCAGGGTTGTAGCATAAACCGATTTCCGGCATAATATAAATTTATCCTAGCATTTGACAGGTTAACCTCATTATGGATTTTCAAGGTTCAATTTACGATCGTGATCTCCCGACCTCTAATCTCATACAACTATCGACAGACTAACTACATCGTTGGGCGGGGATAGGCATGAAACAATGGCGAATCATTAATCTATGATCTTGCATATTAATCAACAGTGGCAGGTATAAGACTATCCTATATACGAAACACTCCAAAATTTTACCCAAGAATGAACATGCTTCTCACATTCTTTGGTTTATCCCTCTATTCATCTTCTGAACTTAAGAGTGAATAATGAGTTTATTTTAATGTTGATCAGTCATCAAAATAGTTAAACAAGAATGTACGCATAAATCACAAGAAAACTCATTTCATACTAGAAACAAATACCATTACACCATTAATCGTAGCTACAACCCTAGAATAAAGGAATTTAGCTACTCATAGAACAAAATATCATCAAATAATGTTTATGGATCATAAAAGGGTTTATCAAATTGAAGGAGTAGAAGTAAATCCCTAGAAAGTGTTAGCAAAATCTCCCAAATCGATGCTCTCCACATCTTTAAAAAACTGGATAATGATAAAATAACACAACTAGACTATTTATAGTCTGAAATAAAACATGTGACTTAATTCTAGTGTCTAAGTCCACGTCATGAACCTGTTCCCTCACCTCAATTTGTGCACAAAAGGATCTCCTCTGCAACGCGCTTCTGACTTGCAATCCGCTGTTAAGTGAAATTCGTTTTCTTCATGCAAGTTTCAGCTCTGCAACGCACCCTCCTAGTGTATTTTCTAGCTTCTTGGTCATTCTCCTCCGCAACTTCATTTTCTATTTTCCAATCTTTGTCTAGGTGCCCTTTTTTAGTTCATTCCTCTTTGATTTTCACCCTAAAACATCTAATCATATTGGTTAGAGGAATCCGCATCAAAAGACTCTCAAATTTCAGTTCTAACTAAGAAAGTGCTCTCAAACTTCGCTATATATATGGGATAAATTTGTTATTAGTCGCATAAATACGCCTAAGATCACTATCCCACACTTAAAACTTTGTTCGTCCTCAATCACTTCCACACTTTCAAACAAACGACTTTACTACACTTCCCTCTAGTGGCATTCCAGCTTTGTCCAAAACAACTACGATAGTTTCACAAAAACATGGCAAATACTATGCATTTATTAGGAAAACTCGAGCATGAAAATCTGGCCTCAAGAATAAACTCTTATAACGTAGCAAACAAATGCACAACTTTTTGATCCACAGATATATCAATTATCAGACAGCATGAAACGTGTGCCCTCACCACAAATGAACATCGTGATTTACTCACAAATTTTTCATACAATAAAGGGTGCGGGAAGAAAATTTTGCTCACACTCTCAAAAGATTCACATACCACAACCAACAAACCATAGGCTTGCCCTTAGTGTACTGCATCACTACTTTTGAGAATACGGAAGTTCAAGATTAATTAGGTATTTTAAGGGTTGTAATATAGGCTTGGGGACGGGTAGACACTCTTTTTTGGATATAAATACTGGCTGCATTCCCAAGCGCTTTAATACAAGAACAACTTCATTTTCTTGGACCTTCTTTTAATAACCTCCTTCTTATGCCCCTTTTCTTGGAACCATTTGGCCCTTTGTTATAAGAAACTTAACATCCACTTCTTTCCACCATTTTTATTCTAAATCCATTCATCAATTTGTTCATTTTTTAATTTTTTTAATTTTACTTTTTTTATAAGAGTCAGACTTATGTTGGGGCTTGCCACTCAACTTTCGTTTCCATCACTATTGTTTACACAAAGCGCTTAGGATCTCTTTTGGATCAAATTGATAGGCTAGAGAAGAATGGAGACTAGATTCAAATTAGGATACCAAAGAATAAGTTCAAGGCTCGAAGCTGATAACTAAGGATATACATCAAGGTGGGTACAGGAAAGCACAAAGAAATGCATATATCACTTCCCGAACTCCTTATCCTCTTTTTTTCTATGCCCACACACAAGGAATGTTATGGACCTTAATTAGTAGCAGGGAATACACAAATCTTAAACACCTGGCACATATTCAATTCAAAACTGATCAATACATACTACTAACTAATCACTGACACAAATTCATTTTAAGAACACGCCATTTAGAGTCACATAAAAGAGCCTAAATGTGTCAACACATAGTCATTTAATGATTTCAACATATTCGCTAAAGTAAGGTTAACTGCGATGGTATTGGACCTCGGGAACGAAACGCTAATAATCGAAATATTCAAACATTTTCTTGAGGTCATCAGGTATTCTGTCAAGATTCTCTTTTCCATTGATATTATCATTATTCTATGATTTTTCACACCTCTTTTGCAAACAAATCTCAAACTCGCATCTTCAGCCTCCGTCACAATCTAATTCGGGTCAGCAAGGATAATAATAAATTGTTGATTACCTGCGTGAGATTTGATCTCTATTTGTTGAACTCGCCACAGATGGTTCACCGGTCAATAACGAAGAACTTGTGGGGAGAATATTTAGTGGCCTTTGCCTGGAGTTCCTTGAGATTTCAGGAAATCTCCATTAGAAAAACTTTACAGTGACTGTTAGGACCCTCCGAGTGCTATCAATTGATATAAAAAATGATATTATTGTGTTTTTGTTGATCAGTATAGCAAGTACATCTGGTTATACACACTGAAAAACAAAAGTGAAGTTCAACAAAATTTTAACCACTTACATCATGTTCTTTAAAAATATTTTAATACACAAATACTCACCCTTTACCATGATGGAGGAGGCGAGCAGATATCAAATGCATGTCTCATATATTCATTCTAATGGCATACAACACCTTGTTTCTCCACCATACACGCCTCAACGAGTAGTCGTGGATGAAAGACACCATCGTCACCTAATTGAGACAGCAAAAACACTACTTCATCAAGTTGCCTTACCATCCGATTTTTGGTCGTTTCCCTTTTATCATACCACGATCTCATGAACTGTCTACCCACCAACACCCTTAATAACAGGTCAACATTTGAAGTTCTTTTTAATAACATATCAACTTATGCATATCTTCGTATTTTTTGTTGTTTGTGCTACCCGTGACTTCGACCATATGCCCGAAATAAATTAGAACCGTGCTCCAACCCTTCTAGGTTTCTCCGTTACTCATCATTCCTATCAGTGTTTTGACCCTACCAGTTCCAAATTTTTTCTCACTTGAATCAAAAAATTTCTTCAGTAACAGGGGAAAACATTTCTTCTCCAAATGAGTCTAATTGTGTCGCTCATCCAGAACCTACCCTTGATACTAATACCACCCAGTTGCCCCCTAATATTCCACTAGTTCGCGATACACGCAAATATGTATGATCAATTAGTGCCGCACAGGAGAACTACATGTAGGCAGATCACTCCAAAACTCAGAAATTACGTAATACTCCAACCACTTCCTTACATTCTTCTTCTAATATATATATATATATATATATATATATATATATATATATATATATACATATGTATTCCCTTGTTGGTCACCCTCAGCTTCATTTTTTTTTTCCAGAGCCAACTCCATGTCCCCTCTACTTGTCCTATCTCCATGAATCGTCGTCTACTAATTACTCACGTCTATCGCCATCGACCACCCTCATCATCTTCTCAACCACTCCATCTATCTGTTTACCTCCTCTGTCTGAACCTATTTTTAACATTCCACCCATAGAACGACGTGTGGTAACGAGGTCGAAAAACAACATCTTCAAGCAACGAAAAATCATTGACTACACTGCCAAAATGAACCAACCTACACTATCTATCCCTGTAACCCACAAGCAAGCACAAAAATTTCCAAATTGGAGAAACGCTGTGAAGACTGAATTGGATGCACTAAGGAAGAACGAAACTTGGGACATGGTTCCACCAGACCATGCCTAGAATATTGTCCCTTGCAGTGGTTGTGTCAGTGGAAAAAGGGTTCACTCAAAGGCATGTAGTTAATTTTAACAAAACCTTCAGTCGAGTGGTTAAACCAACCACAATTCAAATGATTCTCATATGAATTGGCCACTATATCAACTAGATGTCAACAATGTTTTTCTTGAAGGGACGATTCAAGAAGATGTGTATATGTTTCAACCTGGAAGACACTGATAATCCCAACTTTGTCTGCCATTTCAAAAAGACACTCGATGGACTCTGACAAGCTCCTAAGGTTTGGTATGACGCACTAACTAGTTCTTTGAGTCGAATATCTGAGTTTGACCACTCTCGCTTTTTTATTCACAACATGGGGGTCACTATTTATATTCTGATCTATGTGGATAACCTCATAAATAACAAGCAGTAATGAAACTCTCATTCACCATGCTCTTACCTCTCTTTCAAATGTATTTTCTCTTAAGTATTTTGGTTTATTACACTATTTCTTGGGCGTTGAATAAACAGGGCAGCTGATGGGATGTTTCTCAGTCAATCCAAGTATATACAGGAGATTTTACATGACACTCAGATGTCAGATGCAAAGGTAGTTAGTCACCTATGAGTATGTCTGATACCCTATTAGTTGATGGTGGAGCACCTAGAACTGACGGAAAAGAATACAGAAGTGTGTAAGCTTCAGCTTCTTTCTTTTACCCGACCTGACATCACATACTCAATCAACAAGCTTACTTAGTTTAATACTTCTCCTTTTGTGATTCACTAGAAGGCTTTTTAGCGCATCCTGCAATACCTTAAAGAAGCATTCGAGTATTGTATTTGTATTTCCCCACAAAAATCGACTGCTCTCAGTGCCTATGCAGATGTTGATTGGGTAGGTGACATCAATGATCACCGCTAATTTTGTTTATTCCATCTTTGTAAAAACTCTACAAGAGTCTCTTCAAAGAAATATACTTTGATGACAAAGGGGCTATTTAGTATTCAAGTTGGGAGTCTTAGATGTTTTTATATGCACCAGCTTAAAGGGGAGTAATAAAGTAGGTGTTGTAACTTGCTCACATACTTTAAGATATAAAGAGATCTGTTAAATGTCAGTTACAACAACCAATAAATAATTGTTAGTTAGAAGATTAGTTTAGTTGTCCGTGTACAACTTTCAGATTCTCTACACTATTCATTGTTGTAGCAATTACTCAATTCTCTCTAATGGCAAGGAATGAATTTGTTCCTACTTTGTGATTTTCATTCTTTTCTTAGCTAAACTGATAGTAGATCCAGTTTAGTTGCATGTAGATACTAATTAGATCATATATAATTCAAGACAAGATCTACTTACGAAAGTTAAATCTATATTAAATGTTGAAGACCCAAATTCCTAATCTACGAATTAGAAGATTTAAACTATGAATTTTAGGGCAACAAATTAAATCATCTAGCTAGTAATCTGAAGCACCACTAGAAGTTTATTTTTAAGTCAATATAGACTTCTTATCGGTGATTGACTGCACTTAATATTTATTCCTATATAATAGTATTGGCGAAAATTCAATATATGAGGAAGAAATGCTGAGAATGTTTTATTATTGATAGAGAAACCGACTCAAGGTTCAGCTTCTTCAAATTTGTGAGTGGGGACACTATTATCATTTTTTAAAAAGTAATTGCCAAACACAAAGTTTGAGCTGAATTGTTTTCTATTGGAGTCGGAATTCATGGCATTTGTGAGAATTTTAAATGTATATGGTGAATTTTATCCAAGACCTTTCAGGTTCTTTGGTTGTTCTTGATTGAATTATAATATCTCTTTCCTTCTCCAAGACTGTTATAGCTAAATTCTTCTGCTGAGTGAAGTACGAACAAAGATGAAGAGGTGTTTTTCTTGGCGTTTGGTCCAGATTTTATCAAGTTTTAGTTCAGTCAAGTTTTTTCCTTTTTTTCATTTTGGGTTTGGTCATTAGATTGGACCTGATCTATGATATTAAAGATATTTCATGTTATGAAAATGAAGGTGAATAAAAAGTGCAACTCTAGTTTCTGATTTACCTACCACTATTGATTTAGGTTTTTAAAAAAAAGGTTACATCAGTTAATAACTATCACCCCACTTTTTATTCATATCGTTGATATCCTAAGACAGGTCCAATCTAACAACCAAATCCAGAAACAAAAAAACAAAAACATTAATCTAACAAAAACTTGGTAAAATCTTGTCCAAACACCGAGAAAATTGTCTATTGATCTTTGTCTATACTGCATTCGCCAAAAGAAGTTGTTATAACGATCTCGGAGAAGGAAAAGGATATTAAAATCTAATCAAGAACAACCAAAAAACCTTAAAGAGCTTGGATAAAATTTACCTTAGACATTTCGAATTTCACAAATGTCATGAATTGACTCCAATAGAAAACAATTCAGCTCAAACTTTATGTTTGATAATGATGTTTTTAAAAAAGAATTTTAGTGTCCCCAATCACAAATTTGAAGAAACTAAATCTTTGAGTCGATTTTTCTATTAATAACAAACCATCCTCAACCCTTCTTCCTCATAATTTGAGCTTTCATCAATACAATTGTGTACGAATAGATATCAAGGGCGGTTAATCACTAACAAGAAATTTGTATTGGACAAAGATAAGCTTCTAGTGTAGCTTCTGATTACTAGCTAGATGAATTGATTTGTTACCCTAAAATTCATATTTTGAAATCTTCTAATTCGTAGATTAGGAATTTAGGCCTTCTCCATTTTTCAATATAGATTTAACCTTCGTTGGTAAATCTAGTATTGAATTACATATGATCTGATTAGTACCTACGGACAACTAAACTGGATCGACTATATATATACACCCAACATTGACCTGTTTGTACACAAAATTTTATCATTTATTTTAATCGAGAAAAAAGATGTTGGAGGGAAAAATTGCTATTCAATTATTTATTGAATAGTTGCACGCCCTGCAGAAGCGATAACGACGACGTCAGAGGTGTCATTGAATTATAAGTACAGTGCGTTGATGAGTTAGGAATTTAGACTCATTTAGAGCTTGTTTTTAATGAATTAGTGTCTTCAATGCATAACAGATGTTAATTTTTTAATTTGTTTATGTGCAACAGTGAAGGCTTAAGAACAAGGAAAGGACATTGCGATGTGAAAAGAAGCAAAAAAGTTGGAAAAGCTGAAGAATTAAAGAGTTGGAGCTCGCAAAAGCCACTCGGCGACTCGCCGAGTGAGCCTTCAGCTCTTTCTAGCGAAGTAGCCCATGAACTAAGCCAACTCTGCAAGTGAAAAGAGCTTCAACAATGCGCCGAAAGGAACGACGATTGTGACCCAAATCGCAAAATCTTTCAGAACAATTGGATGTAGAAATCAAGCCAAAAGGCAAGAAGAGGGTAACACTTTTGATTCAAAAAAGTGTAAAAATTTCAGCTTTCGAGATATTTGGTGCCGAGATCAATGGACGTTACTGACGGTTCATTGTTTGATGCACGGACCATAGGTGAGGTTCGTGGTTAACAGTCATATTTTCCAAAAATGTCAAGTTCCATTACCTTGATGAAGGTTCACCAGGACGACCCGTCATTCATTCCACAAGTCGTAGATACATTTCGTAGATGAGTCCTAGACTTAGAGATATTTTAAGGTCGAAAGTTGAGGACCATGGATGGGACCCACGACCCGTTGATTGAACCACAACTCATCGGTGGATCCCGTCATTTGGGGTCCAAAATCGTAGTCTCTTAACCCAATCGACAGAGGACAGGATGGTCCATAGGTGGACCCACGGATCATAGGTCCCCACTATCAAGTGGGTTGGCAATTATTATTTTTAGGGGCTTTTGGGTCTTTTCTAATTATTCTAAGCTAATACTATGTCGTTTTACCCTTCACCAAAACCCCTATATAAGTGTTTTAACCCCCGAATTTCTCCATTAAATTATTTTCTCGAACAACTACAGCTGAACTTGCTACATAAATTTCACAATTTGCAGCCAAAAGGTGATAGTTTTATGGCGAAGTTATCTTATTATTGAACATTTATTTAGATAAAAGTGTACTACAACATACCTAACTGAGTGTAGTTTATCCACTTGACGTAAAATCTAAATCACTGAGGCGGGCCAAAAACATGGAAAAGTTGCATATTGGTCGAATGACGTTTCACAACTTCTTTGTAAGACCCCAAAATGAGTTAGGGTGTCTAGAGCCTAACATATTTTTCCTAAGGGTCTAAGGTCCTAAAATAATTTATAATGTGGTATTGAGGCAGTGTCTAAAGATTGAGGTCCATTGAAGTCAAACGTCAAGGGATGACTAAGACGTTCGACGACTAGTCACCTATGTGTCTCATGTGTCTATACGTGCTTAAATGTGTATGTCATGAGATTATGAGGTCCTTATATGAGTTATAATGATATTTATAGGCATTATGTTAAGTTTCATGAAGTTTGGAGGTCAAACGTCCAAAAACGTCCAAGACGTTCGAAAGTTAGCCCTTGAGACGTGCACGTGTGTCTTGAGTGTGCCTTGCATGTTTGGATGTATTTTTACGTGTTCTTTTTGGGTGAAACTAATGTGGAAGTTCCTTTACAGTTAAGTCATATATTTACGTTGGAAACCAAGGGCCCCGCAAGAAGCTCTCAAGGAGGACCCAAAGGCTGTCGAGACACTGCCTTGGCAGTGTCAATCGCGAAGCCAAAGGATGACTCATCAGTCCACCAACTCCCCGTCTATGGGAGTCATAGCTCAACACTTGGCTTGGTGAGACTTGTGTCACAAAGAAGGAGCTGCAGTCACAGCCTACGGAGCAGCAGGATGTCCCGTCGTCCAGTCGACACCCCGTCGATGGTGCCTACAACTGCAGCCTTCACACTATTTCATTAAAGGGGTGAATGTTAAATTCACCCCATGTGCTAACCTGACCATAGTTGGTTTATTTGGTTATTTTTGGGTGTATTTAAGTGATCAACAACATGACAACCCTATTCCTAATTCAATTCACAAAAATTAGACTTCCCTCCCAAACCAAACTCTCTCTAGAACCTCCATTGAAGGTGAAGCTCAAGAACAACTTGGAGCTTGGATTTCCATGGGTTTTTCACCAAGTTTTTGAGGTCTTTTTCTACATTAATGTATGGTGATCCTTCATCTCTAGTTAATCTTCCATCTAGAGAGTTAGTCTCGAAGTTTTCAATGAAGTTTCATGATCAAACCTCTCATTCTTCAATCTAGCCATGGGTTCTTTCTCAAAACATTTTCAAAGGTTTCGTCAAGATGAATTGATGTTAATATGTTGATTGTAACGCACTACTAAAAAAACAGTGAATACCGACCTGTAAATACCGACCTCCAGAGGTCGGTATTCCTGAAATATCAACCAAAAACCGACTTGCCATCTTAAGCCAGAAAAGCTTGGTCGCTATTCAATTCCGACCTCTGGAGGTCGGTATTTACTGACCTCTCGAGGTCAGTTTTAATTTAAATCGATAAAATTCTTTATTTTATTTTCCGACTTCCGGAGGTCACTTTAATATATTTGTTTATGTTTTATTTTTATTATTTCCGTCTTCCGAATGTCAGAATATTTAATTATCAAATTTAAGAATACCGACCTTTGGAGGTCGATATTTTTATTTTTTAATTTTGAGATTGCGACCTCCGGAAGTCGGTATTTTTATTTCTTATTTTTGAGATTCCGACCTTCGGAGGTCGGTATTTTCATTTCTTATTTTTTAGATTCCGACCTCTTGAGGTCGGTATTTCTATTTCTAATTTTTTAGATTCCGACCTCCGGAGATTGGTATTTTTATTTCCTATTTTTTAGATTCCGACATCTGGAAGTCGGCATTTTTATTTCTTATTGTTGAGATTCCGACCTTCAGAGGTCGGTATTTTTATTACTTATTTTTTAGATTCCAACCTCCGGAGGTCAGTATTTATTTCTTATATTTTAGATTTTGACCTCTGGAGGTCGGTATTTCTGCTACAAAACTGGCAGCATTGAGCTGCAATTTTAGTATCCCACCTGCATATTTATATCAAAACAACCTAAAGAATTCCAAATAAGCTATTTCAAAATAATCTTCATCCAACTCAAAGAATTCAAATGAGCTATTTTAAAATAAACTTCATCCAACCAAAACAACACAATATTTTCAACATATACATTAAAGTATTTCAAAAAAACTTCATCCAACTTCAAAATTAACTAAAATAAGATCAAACAATACCAAAAATATAGAAGTCTAAAATGTCAAACCAATACAACTACACCTTATCACCATTACTCTCCTTATCACCCTTATCATTCTCATCACCCTCCTGATTAGCTCTATCATCACTGCTTGCCGGACATGGAGGAAGAATATTTCCTGATTCAAAAAGAAAAGTTAGTTGGGCCTGAAGCGCTGCATGCCTCTTGTTCTCTGCATTTAAAGAACTTAACATCTTTCTAAGTGTAATTAGTTTAGTTTTAACTTAATTTAAATTCAATATTCACCAACTAAATCACATTAACTTATTTAAAGAACTTAACAACTTTCTAAGTCTAATCAGTTTAGTTTTAACTTAATTCAAACATTATATTCACCAACTAAATCACATTTACTTATTTGAAGAACTTAACATCTTTCTAAGTCTAATTAGTTTAGTTTTGACTTAATTCCAACACTATATTCACCAACTAAATCACATTAACTTATTTAAAGAACTTAACATCTTTCTAACTCTAATTAGTTTAATTTTAACTTAGTTCCAACACTATATTCACCAACTAAATCGCATTATCTTGTTTAAAGAACTTAATAACTTTCTAAGTCTAATTAGTTTAGCTTTAACTTAATTCCAGATCCTATGATCCCATGTCTATAATGAATCTAACACATGAATAATAGATACAAGATCATTAGGCCGAATCTGATTACACTAAAAACATAGAATCAAGATATAATTCAGTTTGATCTGTTCCATACTATTTTCTATGTTCTCAAAACACTTAGAATTTCTTTTCTTCTAGATTGTCCACCATATGTTGGCTTGTACGATTGTCCACGTACTTCTACTTCTTGCTAGAATCTCACCTTCTTCCCAACTTTGAAGGGCCTTTGTAACCTTTCCTTGCACAGTCCAGGAGAAACATTTAAGGTTGATGAATAGACTTCAAAGCTGACATTTGATCTAGAAGTGAAGGAACAAATGTCGAACAATTTCTGCTTGTTCTCAGCAAAAAAACGCAGTTCCTATGTGCTTCTAGAGTGACATGTAATATGTGTTAAAGTGAAGTATGTTGTGTCTTGTGTGAGTAGACTTCTGTCCCTTACTTGATACATGTCTGAAGGTGAATATGTGGTGTCTTGACTTAGGATGCTAGATCTCTTAGTCTTGTATGTATGAATGTTATGTGAGACCTTGAATGATGATAAGAGGGTCCTTTATGGGAAACCTTGAACCTAGTAGGTAAGGTTATGTACCTTGAAGTAGAAAGTCGTAATGGTATCCTTCATGTAATGAATGATGGACTTAAGGTTGATTGGCTGGAACAACATCATATCAATCCTTAGGAAAGTCATAATGAACTTCTTGTCGCCATTGTAAGGAAGCCCTAGAGGACCTCTTTGGTAGGATAAATATAATTGGATTATGAACTTGATATGGAACCCCTTTGTATGAACCTTTAATGTGAATTAATCTATGAGAACAAATGATATTACCGAGTGAGTATGGTAAGGGAAGTAGTTCTAGTTAAAGTATGAGGCTAGAATACAAAGTAAGCTCTTCATATTCCTTAACCATGTGCCTACATGGGATGTGTCCAATTCTACCATTGGCAAGTAGAACACCCTCATCAGAGTAGGTAAGAACTTCGGATTCCATGTTTTGCGACCATGGTCTATGTCGGTTATTTCCTATTATCATCATGTGGGATACCCATTAGCATTAGAGAAGTTTTATGAAGATTAGGTGGTGGTATGGGACGCTATCTAGACATTGCACAATAGGCTTTGAAGATGTTAGTAAGAGTCCCTAGGTCTTCTCCAAGACCATTACCTGAATGTCCTTTATGTGATGAATGTTTCTTAATGAACTAATGAAGTAATTACTTATGTTAAAAAGTATGTAAGTCAATAAGTACCTAATCTAGAGTGACTTAAGGATTCCTTAGTTAAAGTGTGAATAGGGCATAAGGGATGATCTCTTCATGTCTTACCTATAGAATTCTTGAGAATGACTAGTTAGGGAGTTGGTTGATTCTTTAGGCATGATCTAAACTTAGGAAGTCTTAAGGATTATTTAGGTAACCTTGAAGAGGGTGTATGGGCGTTCTCTTCTAGGAGTACTTAATTAAGTCTTTTGACAGCCTTGGTAAGGAGAATGTCATATCTTTTATGTTATATGTTTAGGTGTCTTGTAAGTGTGTATGTGTCTGATTATAAGTAGTCTTGAGTATCATTTAGGCACACTTAGAGATGGTGTATGGGCGGTCTCTCTTTGTGTGAATTATGTAAATCTTAGGATAGATTTTAGTGGGATGATTACATGCTAGAAGGTGTCTTATGTGAAGGTAGGTAACTTCACTGTAACAGTGAAGAACCTCACTGTACAGTGAAGTGAAGTCACTGTAATGTGCTTCGAAAAATATGATAAATGGTTTAAATGTTATCTTATGTGGTTCTAAGTTGTTAAGTGTTTTTCTTATGATTATATTACGAAATTTAAATAAAAAGATGAATATTTCCAATAAATGTTCGTTTTCATGATTTTTATGCATTATGTCATACTTAGTACATGTGGTTGTACTAACTCCATGACTTTATCTATCTCTATAGTGGTTGGTAGGTGAGGAACATTTGGGAAGCAAGACTTGGATCGTAGCACCGTTAAAGTGAAGTTGAAGTATGTCCTCATTTGACTCGAGGGCATATATGTCTTTTATGTTTCTTATTGAAGTATTGTAATAGACTTAGTAGTACTATATTTCTATTTTTGTATGGGCCGTGTCCCAAGTACTCTTGTGTCTAAGATTGATGAGACTGAGACTTAGTATTTCTTATGATTTTATATGAAAGTGTTTTTAGAGACTTATAGAATATTTTGTGAAAAGTTTTAATTCCGCACTACTTTTCACTATGTATATGCGAGGAACGGTATGTAAGGGCTTGTGTAAGACCTCTGAGAGGTCGAGTACGCCGCTTGCACTCGAACAGTGCCATATCTTCTAGGGTATGGTCTTGGGATGTGACAAGACTCATCCACTACAAGATCCCTACTAACAACACCTTCTTACTACTAACATTGTACACTTTGTATCCTTTTATAGTTGTGATATAACCCAACAGAACACACTGTTCTTCCTTTCTAACTTTCCTCTTTTAGCATCAAGAACAAATGAATAGCATACCGAACCAAATACCTTCAAGTGTCATGTAGATGGCTTGATACCCTTCCATGCTTCAAATAGTGTCATGTCTTGAACTACTCTAGTTTGTAATCTATTAGCAACTAGACAACGATATTGATTTCTTCAGCCCAAAAGTATATAGGCATGTTCTTTTCTCCCAACATGCATCTTGCCATCTCCACCAATGTTGTATTCTTCCTCTCAGAAACCCCATTCTGTTGTCAAGTGTAGCTTACAGTGAATTGTTGTTGGATACACTAATCATTACAATACTTGTTGACTGATACGAAGTATATTCAGTTCCATTGTCAAATCGAATATACATCAATTTACATCCACTCTCTCTTTGTACTGTAGCTTTGTAGCTTTGAATTCTTTGAAAACAAAAAACACTTGACATTAGCTACTAAGAAAGTATACCCATGTCATTCGTGTAAGATCATCCACAAAGAGAACAAAATACTTTTTTCCACTCAGTGAAGTCATCCTCATTGGTCCACATAAATATGTATGAACCAGCTCTAGATTTTCCTTAGCCTCCAAAAGCTTCCTTTAGGAAAGGATCGTCTATGTATTTTACTAAATTGATATGACTCACAAACATCTCTACACAAATTAATTTTGGGTACTTCAAGAACCATACCTTTTGATTGCATATACACTAGTGAGCTAAGATTATAATGACCCGACCTTTTGTGCAAAAGGCAAATATCAGTCAATTCAACTTTAAAAGACCAAGTATCAATAGAATAGCATGAATTTGGAAAGAAATTGTTGATCATTTTAATTTTAGCTACTTCACATCCTTAAGGATCATAAATGACACATTGTTTGTCGTTAAAATTAAAATAATAATTTTTATGTAGAAACTAAGTAACAATTAACAAGTTTTGAGTCAAATTTATCACATAAAGAACATCATTAATAATTTTGGTACCTTCGTTAGTAGAAAATTTTACTGACCCTCTACTATGAACTTCCACCAATGCACCATTTCCAAGCTTCACTTTGGTTCAGACCTGTCCAAGGTATTAAAAATAATTTCAACAATCGCCATGTTCCTTGTTCATGCTCTATAAACATACAATTTACATTGGTAAACATGCGATGTGTGTGAGGCCATGAAAATCTCCTCCTCTAATTTTCCAACTTGGTGATCATCTTCGAATTTCACTCGATGGGAAGACTAGCCACTTCGATTTTTTTTGCTTACAATACTTCTAAATGTGACCATACTTCTTAGAATATCTACATTTAATTAGATACCTCTTTGAATTCTATAAAAATTCTTCTGTAAGTGGTCTGTCTTCTTACAAATGCCACAAGGTGGAAATTTTCCTTTCATCGACAAATCACCTAGGTTTCAACCATATTTTAACTCTCCAGATCTTTCCAACCAGACTTTTTGTCTTCCCTTTTTATGTTTGAATTTAATCCATTGTTGAAAGGCATATTCTACTATTCATTCACTTCTCATAATGACATGTTTATCACGGACATAGAGTTTCTCTAAATCATTGTGTTGCACTTGACAACTTACTCACAAAACTTTCATGATCTTGTAAGCTCAAGTAAACTCTTTGAACTAAGATCGCTAAAGTGATGCAAGAAAGACTTGTAGAATTTCAGGAAGAAGCATTGTATTGATTGGAAGATTGTTTACAACTTTTTTGGATTTCTTTCTTGAAGCTTAGATGGAGTACAAATTAATGCTTCATATACTTATACTACAACCTGGGGGATAAAGTGCAAATAAAATTTACTTTATAATTCCCTCTAATAATTACACTTTGGTCCCTCTCTAGAACTCTCCACAGGTTCTAAGATGTTTCAAAGTATTCTTCAACTATCTAAAGGGCTTTTAGAGTATTCTAAGGAAATTCTCTAGGGAGTTTTTACTGTGTTCTACTAACCTCTCCATAACTCTAGATTCTTCCCCCTTATTCCAGTGCAAAACTTGAAATGTGAAGTGGTGGGACATTCTAATGTTGGTTAATATGTGAATTAACACAAACTTTCACAACTTCTTTATTCGCGTGGGTGGTTCAATTGAGATACAACCGCTTGAATGTTCAGATGCAAAAAAAAGTTGTTTTTATTCCAACCTCTCGTGATACGAATGATTTGGCCTTTTAATATTCCTCTCCTTAGTGCTTGGTTGAGATACATGTTCTTCTTCTGTGTACGACATAATTGTGAGCCGAAGAGTGACGTAGTAGTAATAGTAGCAGCAACTTATAACATAGAATAACATGTGTTGTAAATGGGTAGTGGGATTTACAGAGGTTGGATAAAATAAAATAGTTATTTAGATGACAAATTTGACCAATCATAACAATACTATAGATAGACCTTTCTTTTATAATCAACTAATATCTTTTGGTTAATACTAAAGTTTTTTTTAGGTAAACTAACTCAAAGTACATATTAGCTTACTTACAAAATTTGGAACGTCAAGGAAGCCAAACAATATAACTATCTCTTGGATTATCACCATATAAAAGTTGAGTTCTACAATGGGAAAAAATTATGGAGAAAATAAAGAGAGGAAAATCTCCAAATATGACTATCAGTTGCCATATAGAACTAACCTATGAGTGTTTTGTTCACAATGTCTTTCTGTATTCTCATGCAAGTCTTCTTCATACAATCTTACACCTAAGAAATTGAGATAAGATAGTAATGAGTACACGTATCTGCGAAATCAATTAAAGGAAGCACACCGAAAGTTCATCAAATTTTTGTAAACTGAAAGTAAAACTGCAGAAATTTAAATTAGAATGAAAATTACCTCTAGTCTGGTAATTAAATGTGAAATTCGATCACCAAAATTGAGGCACGATCTCAGGACTAAAATTAATCTTCTCCAATTTTCCATCAATTTCTAAAAGTCTCTTTTTCCGACAACAGTGTGTATGGAAGAATGAAAAATAAAAAAGTAGAATATGATGGAAAAGATGAAAAAATGACTTAAGAGACAAAGCAAAATAATGGGAAAATGGAGGAGGTAGAAGGACATGTGTAGTTGTGCAATGAAAGTGTACTTCACTGCACCTTTACTCCTCCCCTACAGAGTTGACCGTTAATTAGGATTCAATCGATTTTTTTTCTATATCACATAGAAAATCAAATTTATATATACAAAATGTACGGATCACATATAATAACCTAGGCGACACAAAATGAAATATCTCTTCTACAAGGAGTTAGAGAGACAATAATCAACATACATGTGCCATTTTACATAGGGACTAAATGATTACAATCTCTCCCTCTTGTCTTCCAATGTATAGTAGAAAAATAGTAAGTAAAGGGATATTGTATAAATTCATCAACTATTCATTATTCTACGGTGAGTGCATCACCTCTTAAGGAAAGTAACTGAAGTTTATTTGAAGTAACACTTGTTTGTTTTTGTTCTCTCAATTAAATGTTTTGAGAAGCAAAGACGTAGTACAATGAAGGCAGAGCTTTGAGTTAAATGAATAAGATACGTTAAAAAAGGAGATTTTTTCTATTTTGATACCTAAATTTGCACTTTATGAAAAATAAATAACTTACCTTACAAAGAATTCCATGTATTAAAAGAAAGTCTCCTTTTAATATAAGCACATTATAGTTTGTGTTAATCCATATTAACCAACATTAGAATCCAAGAGCATATCCAAAGGGAAAATTAAATTAACAACTTGATAATGTAAATTTACTTACATGCACGGACACAATTCTCTCTCTCTCTCTCTCTCTATATATATATATATATATATATATATATATTTGTGTGTGTGTGTGTGTGTGTGTGTGAGAGAGAGAGAGAGAGAGAGAGAGAGCCCCTATATGCAACAATATTTGGAATCTAATACTTTCAATAAACTAAAAAGAGGGGAAAATACTAGAATTGGAGAAAATAACCTTAAAGGTGAAGAAAATATACAACCACTTACAATTCAATGACATATTTTTCTTGTCAAATTTCATTAAACCTACAAAACCGAAGCAAGTCATTGCGTAGAAAAAGGAGACCAATATTTTCAACTGTTAAGAGAACACAACTCAACGACAGTTGTAGTTAGAAATTTTAAAAATGAAGTAGTGGAGAATTCACCATCACTTATTATTCAAAAAAACTATAATCATGCAGTAGTCAACACAGAAAAAGAGGAGAATGATTTTTTCTTCCTAATGTGTTAAACTCTTTAAAAAGGACCTACAATGATAGCTATTTCATAAACCTTTTCTTGGGTTTGTAGAGTTGGGTTTCTCGTTTACCCTCTCGAGCACAACCATAATCATGCACGGATTGATGGTTGAGGATCCATATCATGTTTTATGAAATATCTTAGAGATTAAGAAATATATGGTGAAATTCATACTATAAATAGTCAGTATGTCAAACATCAACAGTTCAGTTCTCCAAAATATAGACAAAAATAGCCTACTTAATACTACATATGTTACCCATGTATGTCAAAGGGTGAATGAGAAATAATTTTTCTTCCGAGGGCCAAATAATATTGTATCATTCTACACATATCAAACATATATATGCTCAAAATTAGTGAAATAAGTTCATAATATGTAAATTCCAAAAGTAATGAATTATAAAAGAGGAAAAAAGGACTATTGGCTATCATATAGTACTAACCTTGGAGCCTTGGAGTCTGTTCTCTTTATTTTTGTTAACTTTTCCCAATTCTGAAAAGTTTATTAATTGAATAGGAATGATCTAATAAATTTCCAGATGCCTGAAAACCCAACCATCATCTCATCTTAAAAAGAAGAGGGGGCTGTTTTTACGATGTATTAACATATAATATGTAAATTTAAAATGTAAACTTGAAGGAGAAAGTTTATATTCCATAGAGCATGAACAAAATGGACATGCAGTTTCTATTGCATGACATATATGTTGGGTGTGTAGCAAGAATTGATGGGAAATAGAGGGAAAGAGAGGAATTTGAAAAGTTGAGAACTTGAAGAGTTGGGAACTTGAAAAGTTCTCTTATGCTTTAATGAAAAGGCATTTGTCCCTCATCGGTGGTGGAAAGAAAAATAGGAGAGTTTAAATACAGAAACACTCCTATTAATTGTTAAAAGGGTTGGAAAGAGGGACCCCCCTCGCGCCGTCGTCGTCGCTCGCTCGTCTCGGCACGGCTACGGCTACGGCTACGGCTTTGGCAAATGATCGATCGAGAGATTATTTTTTGGACAAAGTTTGTTTTAATTATTTAATTAATTAAATAGCCAATTCAATTAATTAGTTGATAACAGAAACGTTTTCAATTATTTAGTTGATTAACCCGACCCAACTCGGATCCGCGCACGACCCATTTTAACTTTCCCGGTTTTATTTAAATTTCTCTCCATGACTGTTCTGAAAGGTTGCAACTTTCAGGAACAGTCATTACAATTTGAAAGGTTGCAAACTTTCATCAATGGTCGTGTGGATTCTGAAAGGGTTGCAACCTTTCAGAACCTGTTCTTCTTGCCTATAAATACCATTCATTCTTCAGATTATTCACTTACGAATTTTCTGATCTTCTTCTTCTTCTTCTGCACAAATTTTTTCTTCGTGTACTTTCCTGCTGTGGATTGATTCGCTGACAATAAGAGTTTTTGGTATCTACACTCTGCTGATTAAGATCATTTTACCCTGGGAGATTATATTCCAATTCAAACCTCGGATACTAGAGGGGAATAATTTCCTTAAGGGGACACTGTGAGTTCAGTGGACTTGATCTTTTTCCGATTTAAAAGGTTTTTTCAGATTCTGGTACATTTTTACAGATTTTAGTTTTTTGTGAATTAAATTTCTGTTCATCTCTCTTACTGGTTCTATAAATTTCAGTTACTTCGTGTTTTTGAACAATTTATTAGAATCAGTAATTTCTGGTTTTATAACACAGGTTGTTAACAATCTTAAGGAAATTATTTTTTAATCTGTGTTTCTGGTGGAGACAAAAATCTTCGTGATTTTATACTCCTTTAAGTCTGCAATTATATTTTATTGCTTACTAAGACTGTATCGATTTTTGTTTATCAGAAATGGCAAACAATGGTGTTACAGTGGCTGTTGCTGCACCAACCCGAACTGTTGTACCACAAGCAGATAAACCGGGTAAATTCACAGGTGTGAATTTCAAAGGATGGCAGCAACGAGTATTTTTCTGGCTTAGCACTCTTGGTCTGCAGAAATTTACAAGTGAAGATACTCCAGTGCCTGCTGATGATATGTCAGACAGAGAAAAATTCATGATTATTGAAGCATGGAAACAGGCAGACTTCCTATGTAAAGGCTACATTTTGAGTGCTTTAGAGGATGACTTATATCATGTCTATAGTGCAATAACAACTTCAAAAGAGTTGTGGGATGCACTTGAGAAGAAATATAAGACAGAAGATGCATGCTTGAAAAAGTTTGTGGTCGCAAAGTTTTTAGACTATAAAATGGTAGATAGTAAAACTGTTGGATCACAAATGCAGGAACTTCAACTTATTCTCCATTATCTTATTGCTGAAGATATTGTAGTAAATGAAGCTTTTCAAGTGGTTGCAATGATCGAGAATTTGCCTCCTTCGTGGAACGATTTCAAGAATTATCTAAAGCACAAGCGTAAAGAAATGAAGCTTGAAGATCTTGTGATTCGGCTCAAGATTGAGGAAGATAACAAAAACACCGAAAAGAAGTCGCGTAAGAGTTCAACAATCATCGGAGTTAATATTGTTGAAGAAGCTCCTACCAAAGACAAAAAGAGAAAGAAGTCCAACGCACAAAAGTCAGAACAGGCCAAGAAAAAATTCAAAGGCAACTGTTACAATTGTGGCAAGGCTGGTCATAGGTCTTCTGATTGTCGTGCTCCAAGAAAGGACAAAGAAAAAGGCAAAGGCAAAAGTCAAGCAAACATCGTGGAGAAGATGGAAGATGCAGATGACTTGTGTGCAATGATCTCGGAGTGTAACTTAGTTGGAAATCCCAAGGAGTGGTTTCTCGACTCAGGTGCCACTAGACATATTTGCTCTACGAAAGAAGCCTTTGCAACGTACACTCCTGCTGAGTACGATGAAGATTTGTTCATGGGAAACACAGCAACAGCAAGGATTGCAGGAACTGGGAAAGTAATGTTGAAAATGACATCCGGCAAGGTGTTGACTTTGAACAATGTTCTGCATGTCCCTACTATTAGTAAGAATTTAGTTTCTGCTGCACTACTCGTTAAGAACGGGTTTAAGTGTGTCCTAGTTAGTGAGAAAGCTGTAATAAGTAAGAATGAAATGTTCATAGGAAAGGGCTACCTCAATGAGGGTCTTTTCAAACTGAATGTAATGGTTGTTTACAGTATTAATAAAAATTCTGCTTCTGTTTACTTATTGGAGTCAAACGATTTATGGCATGCCCGTTTGGGACATGTAAATTACAAGCCTTGCGTAAATTGGTTAATCTAGAAGTATTGCCTGATTTTAAATGCGATAAATCAAAATGCGAAATTTGTGTGGAAAGTAAGTTTGTTAAATATCCTTATAAGTCTGTTGAAAGAAATTCCAAAACTTTAGACTTAATTCACACAGATATATGCGATATGAAGTCAACACCATCTCGTGGTGGGAAAAAGTATTTTATAACTATTATTGATGATTGCACTCGATTTTTTTATGTATATTTGCTTAATAGTAAGGATGAAGCAATTGATGCATTTAAGCAATACAAAAATGAAGTGGAGAACCAATTGAATCTAAAAATAAAAATGATTCGGAGTGATAGGGGTGGAGAGTATGAATCTCCTTTTGCAGAGATATGTTTGGAATATGGTATTATACATCAAACTACTGCACCTTATACACCACAGTCAAATGGTTTGGTAGAACAAAAGAACAGAACATTAAAGGAAATGATGAATGCCTTAATGATCAATTCTGGTTCACCGCGAAATCTATGGGGGGGGAAGCCATCCTTACAGCTAATAAAATACTCAATAGAGTACCCCATCGAAAAACACAATCAATTCCATATGAGATGTGGAAAGGAAGGAAACCCAACTTGAAATATTTCAAAGTATGGGGGTGTTTAGCCAAGGTAGAAGTTCCTTTACCAAAGAGGGTTAAAATTGGACCCAAAATAGTAGACTGTGTGTTTATTTGATATGCTGTGAACAGTAAGGCCTGTCGGTTTTTGGTTCACAAATCTGATAATCCTGAGATTCATGTTAATACGATAATTAAGTCAGATAACGCAGAGTTTTTTGAAAATATTTATCCGTATAAAACTGAATGTGAGTCGACAAGTGAAAGACCTAAACGACCACGAGAAGAATCAACGGAAAATACACTAACTAGTGAAAATCTTAGGCGTAGTACTCGCCAATGGAAACCTGCTTCTTTCGGACCAGATTTTGTGGAACTATTGCTTGAAAATGAGCCTCAAACATTTAAAGCAGCTATGTCTTCATCTGAGTCAACTTATTGGAAAGAAGCAGTCAATAGTGAGATCGAATCAATTTTAAGTAATCACACTTGGGAATTGGCTGATCTTCCTCCAGGAAATAAACCTTTAGGATCAAAGTGGATCTTTAAAAGGAAAATTAAACCTGATGGGACTATTGACAAATATAAGGCTAGACTGGTAGTCAAAGGGTACAGACAAAAGGAAGGTCTGGACTACTTTGACACATACTCTCCAGTAACAAGGATAACATCAATTAGGATATTAATAGCACTAGCAGCAGTGCATGATCTTAAAATCCACCAAATGGATGTAAAGACAGCCTTCTTAAATGGAGAGTTGGAGGAAGAAATTTACATGGAACAACCTGAAGGGTTTATAGTTCCTGGTAAAGAAAAGAAAGTGTGCAGACTTGTGAAGTCACTTTATGGACTCAAGCAAGCACCCAAACAATGGCATGCTAAATTTTACCAAACAATGTTGGCAAATGGATTCAAGATTAACAAATGTGATAAATGTGTTTACATTAAAAATGTTATGAATCATGAAGTCATTGTTTGTTTGTATGTTGATGACATGTTAATAATGAGTAAATACATTGACGATATAAATGCTACTAAGCGCATGCTGTCCAGCAAGTTCGATATGAAGGACTTAGGAGTTGCTGATTTGATCTTAGGGGTCAAGATTATCAAAACTCCCCAGGGACTAGCATTATCTCAATCTCATTATATTGAAAAAGTATTGGTGTTCAAGTACTTGAATTTCAATATTGTCAAAACTCCAATGATTTAAGCTGTACATTTAAAAAGAATGAAGGTCAAAGTGACTCTCAATTAGAATATGCCAGAGTGTTGGGAAGTTTGATATATATTATGAATTGTACGCGACCAGATATAGCATGTGCTATTAGTAAACTAAGTCGGTTCACTAGTAATCCAAATCAAACTCACTGGGTGGCAATGAAACGTGTGTTGGGTTATCTAAAATATACACAACATTATGCTTTGCATTATAATAAATATCCTGCTGTGATTGAAGGATATAGTGATGAAAATTGGATCACCGGGTCAAATGATGTAAAATCCACGAGTGGTTATGTGTTCATACTTGGTGGAGGAGCAGTCTCTTGGAAATCGTCCAAACAGACATGTATTGCTCGCTCCACAATGGAATCTGAATTCATTGCTTTGGATAAGGCTGGTGAAGAAGCTGAATGGCTCCGGAATTTCCTAGAGGATATTCCATTCTGGCCCAAACCTGTTGGACCTATTTGCATACATTTCGATAGTCAAGCAGCAATAGGTAGGGCAAGGAGCGTTATGTACAACGGAAAGTCTCGTCATATACGGCGGAGACATAACACCGTAAGACAACTACTCTCTAGTGGAATTATCACAATTGACTATGTAAAGTCAAGCGATAATGTGTCAGATCCACTAACGAAAGGCCTAGTGAGAGAGGCAGTTGAAAGATCATCTATGTAACGTTCCATAAAATCATATGTCTAATGAAGAGCCCAGTATGCCCTTAGGATAGCCTATTAGGGGTACATTGGCAACCCAATGCCCAATATTTAGAAATATTGGGCATAGTATAAAAAAATTGGCTAAGGGATATTAGCCAATTTTCTATATACGAATAAGAAATATACTTTTTGGGTTGTCATACCCCAATACAAGATTGATGTTCAATAAATGTACCTGCAATGAAGACCCTAAGCTAAATTAAATGACATCTCAACAAAACATATGAAGTACTAGGAATCCAAGTGTCAAGCCTAGCACCATAACACATGACCATTTAAAATGATCATGTAAATTAAGCAGTGCCCAAGGACATGGTGAGGGTCCTTGGGACAATAAGTAAACATTCCCAAATGAACCATAAATAATAGTTAGTTAGAAAAGTACAACCAACCCATGTGCAAGCACATGTGCAAGACATGTGAAGAAGTGACCAAGGAGGGGACCACCCTAACCGAATTCGGTTAGGGTAGTTAGGGGGGAAAACGTGCACAAGGGACCCCTCCATGTGGGGACTAACTTCCTAACTAATTCTAGACTCTAACCTACTGACCTAAATAGCTAACTAACCTAGGACCAAACGAAATAAACTAATTAGTGCACCCGACAACCTAGGACCAAAATCGGGTTGACACTAACCTAGTACTAGTTAAAGAGACAACCTAGTACCTAACCTAGGATGGTCCAAAAGGTTAGTTATGGTCCTAACAACTTAGGGGTACTTTAGTAATTCCCCTAGGTTACCTAATTAATTAATTTGGCAAATTAATTAATTAATTTAAAAGGGTTAAAACCAAAACTAAAAAGGAAATTTTCAGATTTCGGTTAAGACAAGAAAGGGACAACCCAGTACCTAACCTAGGATGGTCCAAAGAGTTAGTTAAGATCCTAATGACTTAAGGGTACTTTATTAATTACCCTAGGCTACTTAATTAATTAATTTAGCAACTTAATTAATTAATTTAAAGGGGCAAAACCGAAATCACAAAGCAATTTCCAGATTTCGGTTAAAACAAGAAAAAGACAACCTAGTACCTAACCTAGGATGGTTCAAATGATTGGTTATGGTCCTAACGACTTAAGGGTACTTTAGTAATTATCTTAGGTCACCTAATTAATTAAATTAGCAATTTAATTAGTTAGTTTAAATGATCAAAACAAAATTCTTACACTAACCTAGTACAACTCAAGAAACATCCTAGTACTTAACCTAGGATGGTCCAAAAGGGTTAATTTTGGTTCCAATGACTTAGGGGTACTTTAGTACTTACCCTAGGTCCCTAAATTAATTAAATTAAGGATTTAATTAATTAATGTAAAGTCAAAATGTTGACCAAAACCATAGTCAATACCAATTTCCAGATTTGACTAGGTGTTATGTTCTCCTATGTTTAGTCAACTTAGGAGGGGCGTTTTGGTAATTGGTTAATTAGTTTATTAAATTAACTTATGAAACCTAAGTTTTATAACTCAAGATCCGTTCATAAACATAAAAATCACATTCAAACTCATAGAAAAGGCGACACAAAAACAGCAAGCAACGAACGATAGAAAAACAGAAAATTTATCGATTTCTCTAGGGCGATTTCAAGGTTTCTTCAAGGTGTCGTTCAAGGTGGTATTCGTAGATTACGTTCTACATAAGGTATGGGTTTCTATCCTGGTATTCTTTCTCCTAGAGTATTTTCCTTCGAATGATTCACAAGATCTTGAAAACTAGGGTTGTTCCCGTCGTTTTCGTCGAACTTCCCTTCCCTAGTATCCTTTTCGATTTCAATGTTGAATAGGTTAGAGATCATGTTGTTGGTATGTGGTGCTGTCTGTTCTTAACATGTATTGTTCTTGAATGATGAGTATTGAATGGACTTATTAACTTGTAATTGCGTAAAGTTAATCTTATCATGATAATTAAGGATCGATAATATACTAACATAAGTCCGTAATTAAGTGAATTATGTGCCTTTGGATGAATGTTGACTTGCTGTTGTTATGATGTTATGAAGATGCTAAAGCCATCAAATTTTAATATGATGCTGTCCAATATGTTCTTAAAACGTGACACTAAAAGCCATAAACTAAGAATTGGCTCAAAGACATCTATGAAATCATATCTTGAATAAATTGGCTATCTGATTCTAATAAAGTTGGCTAACTCTATTTGGTCAAAATGAATATATGCTAATGGCTAGGAACTTATGTAAATGATTAAAAGATTGGTTAATGGTTCATACATATGGCAATTTAAATATGAACATACGTAAAAATTGTCTTATGCCAAAAAGATTGAATTGGTTAGTCTAACATACCCTATCCACACGAATTGTGAACGTAAAAACATTGAATTGTTCTTGTAAGTTAATCAAAGGTTAAAAGTTCAAGTGTAGTGAAAGTTTGGCTTATGCCAATAAATTGGCCTACAATATTATCTCAAAAAATATGTAATAGAATTGGCTAATGATTCCATGAAATTATATTTGAATGAAAGTTTGGCTTATGCCAATAAATTGGCCTACAATATTATCTCCAAAAATATGTAATAGAATTGGCTAATGATTCCATGAAATTATATTTGAATGAAAGTTTGGCTTATGCCAATAAATTGGCCTACAATATTATCTCCAAAAATATGTAATAGAATTGGCTAATGATTCCATGAAATTATATTTGAATGAAAGTTTGGCTTATGCCAATAAATTGGCCTACAATATTATCTCCAAAAATATGTAATAGAATTGGCTAATGATTCCATGAAATTATATTTGAATGAAAGTTTGGCTTATGCCAATAAATTGGCCTACAATATTATCTCCAAAAATATGTAATAGAATTGGCTAATGATTCCATGAAATTATATTTGAATAAAAGTTTGGCTTATGCCAATAAATTGGCCTACAATATTATCTCCAAAAATATGTAATAGAATTGGCTAATGATTCCATGAAATTATATTTGAATGAAAGTTTGGCTTATGCCAATAAATTGGCCTACAATATTATCTCCAAAAATATGTAATAGAATTGGCTAATGATTCCATGAAATTATATTTGAATGAAAGTTTGGCTTATGTCAATAAATTGGCCTACAATATTATCTCCAAAAATATGTTATAGAATTGGCTAATGATTCCATGAAATTATATTTGAATAAAAGATTGGCTTATGCCAATAAATTGGCCTACAATATTATCTCCAAAAATATGTAATAGAATTGGCTAATGATTCCATGAAATTATATTTGAATGAAAGTTTGGCTTATGCCAAGAAATTGGCCTACAATATTATCTCCAAAAATATGTAATAGAATTGGCTAATGATTCCATGAAATTATATTTGAATGAATGTTTGGCTTGTGCCAATAAATTGACTATGAAGTTATTTTCAAATTTTCTAGGCCAATACTAATCATATGCCAATCTTGTGTAGCCAAAACAATGAAATGACAACTCAAGTACTTATAAGCTAATTCAATGAATCCATAACCAAGGGCATTACATTCATTGGGACAACTCCCAACATGCTCTACAAGAATGAACTATGAACACATGAAACTCATTGAATGAAGTGCTCATCGTCCATAAACGGTGATATGAAGCTACTACACTAAAGTAAGTAAGTAACGTGAGTTATAACATAATTAAAGGGGTCTAAATTAAGTAAGTGACAAGAATGGGGTGTTAAAGGAAGTGAGACAAGTCTTACGTGCACCAAAGCTAATTTTTCAAAAGAATACTCACGAATGAATGTGTTAGAATGTGTGAGACTAGTCTCATTAACACCTAAGGATGATATGTATGGACAATTCACATTCATCAATGTAAAGTAAGGATGATATGTAAGGACAATTCACATTCATCAATGTAAAGTAAGGATGATATGTAAGGACAATTCACATTCATCAATGTAAAGTAAGGATGATATGTAAGGACAATTCACATTTCATAAATGTAAAGTAAGGATGACAAGTCATCAAAAGAGTAAATAAGTCTCAATCATACACTACATGTAAGTGTAAGGACAATTCACACTTAATACTAATGATGAGATGAGAAATCATCTAATGAGCTATGATGTCCTCATGCTAGAAGCCAGCTTCCATGATGTATGAGTTGAATGTAATGGAACTTTATACTGAGCACCGATAGGCTAGCTATGAGCGTTGATGCCTTCCTTCGGGAAGGGCGAAGGTTCACGTAACTCTCATGAGATCAAACTGTCCGGCATGCCGGGTATGGGTCTCCTTATATCTCCTAGTCTTTGAACCTATACTGCCAATATAGGGACCTAGCAGGGTTCAATTCCCTATATACGCTAGCATGTTTTGGTTTCACCTTGGCCAGTGACTCCACCTCTTTTCGGTGTGGGGAAGACACCGGATTTCATGAGCTCACATGATCTATGTCGGATAAAGTTGAAGTTCCTCAAAGTATGAAAGATAAAGAAATGAACGATACCGAAGGTGTTTGTGCAAGACAATCAGGAGGTGAAATCAGATTCAAGTAATGGCATTAGGTCATTCTTGGTCATTGCACTTCATGATCCCGATGAGAGTCTTAAACTTCATCCTAGGTATGGCTGGTGTTTACATCAGCATACGAATGAAATAAATAAATAATGTGAAGTACGAATGAACGAATGAAGTAGACTCTATGTTTTCTAAATAAGGCCCTCGGGTTGAGGTCCCATATGTTGGGCCCTCACTTGAGATGTCTTAATGCTATATCAACGATTCCAAGGTCTCGTGTATATGAAATGTACAATTATAAAACATGGAAGTAATGAAATCAATGACATAATCAATAGAGAATGGCTTATGAAATGTAATGAATACTTGATGTAATGAATAACTTGTTGTGAGGATAGTCAAATCGTGTCCAATAAAATTTACAATAAGTAAAGGGCATAGCCAATAATGAATCCTCATGTTATGAAAATGATAAAGCCAAATAAATTGGCTTATGATGACTTTATTTAATTGACAAAAGATGTTAGCGAAATAAAATTGGCTTATAATGACTTCTTTTATTATGAAAATGATCATAGCCAATAATGAATTCAAATATATTTATCCAAATTGATCAACTAATGTATTTAGCCAATAAAAATTGGCTTATAAAGAATTCATGCCCAAAGTAAGCAAGAATATAAGTTTTAATGATATGCCCCAAGAACTATGCACATTATCCAATCAACTAAAGAATGAGTATAGTCAATAAGTATTGACTTATAAATATATTCATGCCCCAAATTGTAGTTAAGTCAAATTTCTTAATCTCTTGAATTACTTACTTGATTCATTGTGGGTATGGGACTACAATGAATTATTGCACTTGTAAGTAAAACATAGGACTAAAGGAGTTATAGAACTACACAACAAGAAGAAGAAAAGTACTGAAAAATAATCTAAGTGTACAAAGAGGAGCTCTCGGCCTAAGAGGATCAAAATCTCAAATCTTTGCTCGAGTTGTTCTAAAATTATGCTGATGATACTAATGTCTTGTAATCATATAGAAAATAAATTGTGTGCTTTGAATTGATTAAAATACATCATATTCATACCACAATTCACAACTAACGAATTAGGAAAGTCTAATGACTAGACTTTCCAGAAATGGCATGTTGCTTAGGAAGAGCTTTCCTTGATCATGCATAGCTTTATGTGTATGTGTGCATACATCCATACTTAGTACAAGTGGTGTACTAACCCCCTACTATTTACTATTTTTATAGGTGCAGGTCTGAGGACAGATTGACGACACTTGCAGCGGTTTGGACTTCAGCGTTTCTCCAAACCAATTGGTAGGTACTCATGATTTCGAGGATGCTACAAATTTAGTCTAGCCTTAGTTTTAGACATAGCTAGTTGATGTTGTCCCTAGCGTTTTCTTCGTACCTTCATTTTGAAGCTTTGTAATAAGGCCGTGTTTGGCAAACTATTTATGATATATTCATCTTCAGTTTCGAATTGATTCTTTATGTTAGATGGTTGTTTTCTTATGTTGGGATTAGTATATGATGTATATAGTTAATAATTATATGAAGTCTATGTATACTTCATACATATAAAAAGTTTTAAATTTTACGCAAATTTAACTAGATGAATGTGATTAATGCAAGATGAGGCTTGTCTGCGACCTCTGAGAGGTGAACGACGCCTGTTGAGATTCGGATTCCAGAATCCGAGTCGTGACAAACTTGGTATCAGAGCATGAGGTTAAATCACCTAGGATCTAAAGCTCAACATAACCACATTACGTAGTTTCTAGCTTATGGTTGTGAAGCGCGCCACAATCATGACTTAGAGACTAGGCGATGATAGGAAATCTTCCCTTCTTCTACTCATTATCGTGCTATCTAGAGATTTGACACTTTGTGTCATTATAAGTATCTAACTTCCTTCTTGTGTGAACGCGTAGAAGAATACACACAAGGATTAGGATGGCCAAGTGGTCTAAGGCGCCAGACTCAAGATCTGGACTTCCCAAGAAGGGGCAATGATGGACATGTCCAGCGTGATCAAAAGATGTGTAGTAAGTGTGGTCGTTCGCATGAAGGTGAGTACATGGTAGATTCTAAATGCATGCCACGGGTGTTAATGAAAAGGAGGAGGATAAGTTGGCTGCATATAATCTCAAGGATGTGGCTCAGGTATGGATTGGCTCCATAAGTGTTATGCTACGATAGATTGTCGAAACATGATAGTGAGACTTCAGTTTCCAAATGAGTTAGAGCTGGATTGGGAAGGGCGTGGTTCGAATCCAATAGGCCAAATCGTTTCACATTTAAAAGACAATAAGTTGATAGCTAAGGGTATTTATACCACTTAGTTAGAGTCAAAGACTTAGAACAAGAAGTCCCTTCCATAGACTCTATGTCCGTAGTAAATATGAGATCTCGTTACCCTCACTTGTTCAGTTCTTGAGGTTAGATATACTCTTCATAGGTCTGGTTTATGCTTAAGAAACTCTAAGTTTAAGTGCTTTAGTTGATTTGGTGTTATAAGTCACTAATCGTATGTCTTATAATAGCACTATGTGTGTTAAAACGAAGTTATGTTGAATTTTATGTTGCTGTTTTTGTGTAGCATAGGCATGTTTTCTGTGTTGCATGATTTGTGATGTGCATTAAGTTAAGTGTGATTGAGAAGGAAATTCCTCAATCTTAAATATGAAGATTCAGATAAGCTTGAATGATATGCATCATCCAAATATGTGTGAATCATATATTCACAAAAGAGAAAAGTTTAAGCATGATAAAGTAACTTTCGAAAATTACCCTCTTTGTTTAAATGATTTGTAAGTGTCATTCGGGGACGAATGTTCCTAAGGGGGGGATAATGTAACGTTCCGGAAAATCATATGTCTAATGAAGATCCCAGTATGCCCTTAGGATAGCCTATTAGGGGTACATTGGCACCCCAATGCCCAATATTGAGAAATATTGGGCATAGTATAGAAAAATTGGCTAAGGGATATTAGCCAATTTTCTATATACGAATAAGAAATATACTTTTTGGGTTGTCATACCCCAATACAAGATTGATGTTCAATAAATGTACCTGCAATGAAGACCCTAAGCTAAATTAAATGACATCTCAAAAAAACATATGAAGTACTAGGCATCCAAGTGTCAAGCCTAGCACCATAGCACATGACCATTTAAAATGATCATGTAAATTAAGCAGTGCCCAAGGACATGGTGAGGGTCCTTGGGACAATAAGTAAACATTCCCAAATGAACCATAAATAATAGTTAGTTAGAAAAGTACAACCAACCCATGTGCAAGCACATGTGTAAGACATGTGAAGAAGTGGCCAAGGAGGGGACCACCCTAACCGAATTCGGTTAGGGTAGTTAGGGGGGAAAACGTGCACAAGGGACCCCTACATGTGGGGACTAACTTCCTAACTAATTCTAGACTCTAACCTACTGCCCTAAATAGCTAACTAACCTAGGACCAAATGAAATAAACTAATTAGTGCACCCGACAACCTAGGACCAAAATCGGGTTGACACTAACCTAGTACTAGTTAAAGAGACAACCTAGTACCTAACCTAGGATGGTCCAAAAGGTTAGTTATGGTCCTAACAACTTAGGGGTACTTTAGTAATTCCCCTAGGTTACCTAATTAATTAATTTGGCAAATTAATTAATTAATTTAAAAGGGCTAAAACCGAAACTAAAAAGGAAATTTTCAGATTTCGGTTAAGACAAGAAAGGGACAACCTAGTACCTAACCTAGGATTGTCCAAAGAGTTAGTTAAGATCCTAACGACTTAAGGGTACTTTATTAATTACCCTAGGCTACTTAATTAATTAATTTAGCAACTTAATTAATTAATTTAAAGGGGCAAAACCAAAATCACAAAGCAATTTCCAGATTTCGGTTAAAACAAGAAAAAGACAACCTAGTACCTAACCTAGGATGGTTCAAAGGATTGGTTATGGTCCTAACGACTTAAGGGTACTTTAGTAATTACCTTAGGTCACCTAATTAATTAAATTAGCAATTTAATTAATTAGTGTAAATGATCAAAACAAAATTCTTACACTAACCTAGTACAACTCAAGAAACATCCTAGTACTTAACCTACGATGGTCCAAAAGGGTTAATTTTGGTTCCAATGACTTAGGGGTACTTTAGTACTTACCCTAGGTCCCTAAATTAATTAAATTAAGGATTTAATTAATTAATATAAAGTCAAAATGTTGACCAAAACCATAGTCAATACCAATTTCCATATTTGACTAGGTGTTATGTTCTGCTATGTTTAGTCAACTGAGGAGGGGCGTTTTGGTAATTGGTTAATTAGTTTATTAAATTAACTTATGAAACCTAAGTTTTCTAATTCAATATCAGTTCTTAAACATAAAAATCACGTTCAAACTCATAGAAAAGGCGACACAAAAACAACAAGCAACGAACGAAAGAAAAACAGAAAATTTATCGATTTCTCTAGGGCGATTTCAAGGTTTCTTCAAGGTTTCGTTCAAGGTGGTATTCGTAGATTAGGTTCTACATAAGGTATGGGTTTATCTCCTGGAATTCTTTCTCCAAGAGTATTTTCCTTTGAATGATTCACAAGATCTTGAAAACTAGGGTTGTTCCCGTCGTTCTCGTCGAACTTCCCTTCCCTAGTATCCTTTTCGATTTCAATGTTGAATAGGTTAGAGATCATGTTGTTGGTATGTGGTGCTGTCTGTTCTTAACATGTATTGTTCTTGAATGATGAGTATTGAATGGACTTATTAACTTGTAATTGCGTAAAGTTAATCTTATCATGATAATTAAGGATCGATAATATACTAAGATAAGTCCGTAATGTGTTAAGTGAATTATGTCCCTTTGGATGAATGTTGACTTGCTGTTGTTATGATGTTATGAAGATGCTAAATCCATCAAATGTTAATATGATGCTGTCCAATATGTTCTTAAAACGTGACACTAAAAGCCATAAACTAAGAATTGGCTCAAAGACATCTATGAAATCATATCTCTAATAAATTGGCTATCTGATTCCAATAAAGTTGGCTAACTCTATTTGGTCATAATGAATATATGCTAATGGCTAGGAACTTATGTAAATGATTAAAAGATTGGTTAATGGTTCATACATATGGCAATTTAAATATGAACATACGTAAAAATTGGCTTATGCCAAAAAGATTGAATTGGTTAGTCTAACATACCCTATCCACACGAATTGTGAACGTAAAAACATTGAATTGTTCTTGTAAGTTAATCAAAGGTTAAAAGTTCAAGTGTAGTGAAAGTTTGGCTTAGGCCAATAAATTGGCCTGCAATATTATCTCCAAAAATATGTAATAGAATTGGCTAATGATTCCATGAAATTATATTTGAATGAAAGTTTGGCTTATGCCAATAAATTGACCTACAATATTATCTCCAAAAATATGTAATAGAATTGGCTAATGATTCCATGAAATTATATTTGAATGAATGTTTGGCTTATGCCAATAAATTGGCCTACAATATTATCTCCAAAAATATGTAATAGAATTGGCTAATGATTCCAAGAAATTATATTTGAATAAAAGTTTGGCTTATGCCAATAAATTGGCCTACAATATTATCTCCAAAAATATGTAATAGAATTGGCTAATGATTCCATGAAATTATATTTGAATGAAAGTTTGGCTTATGCCAATAAATTGGCCTACAGTATTATCTCCAAAAATGTAATAGAATTGGCTAATGATTCCATGAAATTATATTTGAATGAAAGTTTGGCTTATGCCAATAAATTGGCCTACAATATTATCTCCAAAAATATGTAATAGAATTGGCTAATGATTCCATGAAATTATATTTGAATGAAAGTTTGTCTTATGCCAATAAATCGGCCTACAATATTATCTACAGAAATATGTAATAGAATTGGCTAATGATTCCATGAAATTATATTTGAATGAAAGTTTGTCTTACGCCAATAAATTGGCCTACAATATTATCTCCAAAAATATGTAATAGAATTGTCTAACGATTCCATGAAATTATATTTGAATGAAAGTTTGGCTTATGCCAATAAATTGGCCTACAATATTATCTCTAAAAATATGTAATAGAATTGGCTAATGATTCCATGAAATTATATTTGAATAAAAGTTTGGCTTATGACAATAAATTGACCTACAATATTATCTCCAAAAATATGTAATAGAATTGGCTAATGATTCCATGAAATTATATTTGAATGAAAGTTTCGCTTATGCCAATAAATTGGCCTACAATATTATCTCCAAAAATATATAATAGAATTGGCTAATGATTCCATGAAATTATATTTGAATGAATGTTTGGCTTGTGCCAATAAATTGACTATGAAGTTATTTTCAAATTTTCTAGGCCAATACTAATCATATGCCAATCTTGTGTAGCCAAAACAATGAAATGACAACTCAAGTACTTCTAATCTACTTCAATGAATCCATAACCAAGGGCATTCCATTCATTGGGACAACACCCAACATGCTCTACAAGAATTAACTATGAACACATGAAACTCATTGAATGAAGTGCTCATCGTCCATAAACGGTGATATGAAGCTACTACACTAAAGTAAGTAAGTAACGTGAGTTATAACATAATTAAAGGGGTCTAAATTAAGTAAGTGACCAGAATGGGGTGTTAAAGGAAGTGAGACAAGTCTTACTTACACCAAAGCTAATTTGTTAAAAGAATACTCACGAATGAAGGTGTTAGAATGTGTGAGACTAGTCTCATTAACACCTAAGGATGATATGTTAGGACAATTCACATTCATCAATGTAAAGTAAAGATGATATGTAAGGACAATTCACATTCATCAATGTAAAGTAAGGATGATATGTAAGGACAATTCACATTCATCAATGTAAAGTAAGGATGATATGTAAGGACAATTCATATTTCGTCAATGTAAAGTAAGGATGACAAGTCATCAAAAGAGTAAATAAGTCTCAATCATACTCTATATGTAAGTGTAAGGACAGTTCACACTTAATACTAATGATAAGATGAGAAATCATCTAATGAGCTATGATGTCCTCATGCTAGAAGCCAGCTTCCATGATGTATGAGTTGAATGTAATGGAACTTTATACTGAGCACCGATAGGCTAGCTATGAGCGGTGATGCCTTTCTTCGGGAAGGGAGGAGGTTAACGTAACTCTCATGAGATGAGACTGTCCGGCATGCCGGGTATGGGTCTCCTTATATCTCCTAGTCTTTGAACCTATACTGCCAATATAGGGACCTAGCAGGGTTCAATTCCCTATATACGCTAGCATGTTTTGGTTTCACCTTGGCCAGTGACTCCACCTCTTTTCGGTGTGGGGAAGACACCGGATTTCATGAGCTCACATGATCTATGTCGGTTAAGTTGAAGTTCCTCAAAGTATGAAAGATAAAGAAATGAATGATATCGAAGGTGTTTGTGCAAGACAATCAGGAGGTGAAATCAGATTCAAGTAATGGCATTAGGTCATTCTTGGTCATTGCACTTCATGATCCTGATGAGAGTCTTAAACTTCATCCTAGGTATGGCTGGTGTTTACATCAGCATACGAATGAATGAAATGAATAATGTGAAGTACGAATGAACGAATGAAGTAGACTATATGTTTGTTAAAGAAGGCCCTCGGGTTGAGGTCCCATATGTTGGTCCCTCACTTGAGATGTCTTAATGCTATATCAACGATTCCAAGGTCTCGTGTATATGAAATGTATAATTATAAAACATGGAAGTAATGAAATTAATGGCATAATCAATAGAGAATGGCTTATGAAATGTAATGAATACTTGATGTAATGAATAACTTGTTGTAAGGATAGTCAAATTGTGTCCAATAAAGTTTACAATAAGTAAGGGGCATAGCCAATAATGAATCCTCATGTTATGAAAATGATAAAGCCAAATAAATTGGCTTATGATGACTTTATATAATTGACAAAAGATGTTAGCCAAAACAAATTGGCTTATAATGACTTCTTTTATTATGAAAATGATCATAGCCAATAATGAATTCAAATATATTTATCCAAATTGATCAACTAATGTATTTAGCCAAAAAAAAATTGGCTTATAAAGAATTCATGCCCAAAGTAAGCAAAAATATAAGTGTTAATGATATGCCCAAAGTAAGCAAGAATATAAGTTTTAATGATATGCCCCAAGAACTATGCACATTATGCAATCAACTAAAGAATGAGTATAGTCAATAAGTATTGACTTATAAATATATTCATGCCCCAAATTGTAGTTAAGTCAAATTTCTTAATCTCTTGAATTACTTACTTGATTCATTGTGGGTATGGGACTACAATGAATCATTGCACTTGTAAGTAAAACATAGGACTAAAGGAGTTGTAGAACTACACAACAAGAAAAAGAAAAATACTGAAAAATAATCTAAGTGTACAAAGAGGAGCTCTCGGACTAAGAGGATCAAAATATCAAATCTTCGCTCGAGTTGTTCTAAAATTATGTTGATGATACTAATGTCTTGTAATCATATAGAAAATGAATTGTGTGATTTTAATGCATTAAAATACATCATATTCATACCACAATTCACAACTAACGAATTAGGAAAGTTTAATGACTAGACTTTCCAGAAATGGCATGTTGCTTAGGAAGAGCTTTCCTTGATCATGCATATCTTTATGTGTATGTGTGCATACACCCATAGTTAGTACAAGTGGTGTACTAAACCCCTAATATTTACTATTTTTATAGGTGCAGATCTAAGGACAGATTGACGACACTTGCAGCGGTTTGGACTTCAGCGTTTCTCCAAACCAATTGGTAGGTCCTCATGATTTCGAGGATGCTACAGATTTAGTCTAGCCTTAGTTTTAGACATAGCTAGTTGATGTTGTCCCTAGAGTTTCTTTCGTACCTTCATTTTGAAGTTTTGTAATAAGACCGTGTTTGGCAAACTATTTATGATATATTCATCTTCAGTTTCGAATTGATTCTTTACGTTAGATGGTTGTTTTCTTATGTTGAGCTTAGTATATGATGTATATAGTTAATAATTATATGAAGTCTATATATACTTCATACATATAAAAAGTTTTAAATTTTCCGCAAATTTAACTAGATGAATGTGATGAATGCAAGATGAGGCTTGTCTGCGACCTCTGAGAGGTGAACGACGCCGGTTGCGATCCGGATTCCAAAATCCGAGTCGTGACAATCTAAGGGAATGGGTTTACGGCTTAGGACAAGTCAGCATGACAGTAACTCTATCTCGCAGACTGGAGATCCCAAGAGCTAGATTCAAGGAGAAAAACAAAGTTGTGGCTAACTGTTCGACATTGTCAATTAACTCAATCCATTCTCATGATGAAGACAATGTTCAGGAACAAGGTTAAGACTTTAAGGCTTGTTAATGAGGTAATAAAGCTTAATGTTTTTAATGATTTGCTAAGTTTGGTAGATTTGACCAAATAGTGTATCTACGAGATGACACGGTTAGAAATCACCTATGTGAGTGTGAAGTGGAAGCCGCTTCAAAGAGAATTTTATGTCAAAAGCCTATTCTCTATACACTCATGAAACCAGGAGGTGTTCATGGCTGAAACGAACACAACCGTAAGAACCATAAACAGTAAAGGGTTAATTGTGTGACATATGGTTGTCTAGGTATACACCAAAGCTCGACGGTTCAAAGATATCACATCTACCGATTGACCGAGCATATCCGACATATGTTGTCACGACTGGAATCTACACCCCAGACGAGACCGGCGTCGTTGACCTCTCAGAGGTCGCAAACAAGCCTACTACATCATACTTAATTTACATAGGTTAATTTTAGCGGAAAATTTGAAACTTTTTTGTTCTTTAAACATGCTTGCCAAACATTCTTAAAATTTTATAATCGTTCATCATCAACCATCTAACATTAAAGAGATAAACAACTGAAAGAAATAGTTCATAAGTCTTAATTGTATAATTGCCAAAATGGCCCCAATACAAAATCTAAATAAAGAGCAGGAAAGAAATGCTAGTGAAACATGCTCCACTAGCTCAACTCTAAAACTACGCTAGAATATAAAACAGTAGTATCCTCGAAAGCATGAGGACCTACCAAACTCCGGATGAATGCTGACGTCCGGATAGCTGCAACAATGATCCTGCAACTCTATCGACCACCTGTGCCTGCACCTAAAATAGTATAGATGTATAGGGGTTAGTACACACTTGTACTAAGTATGGGTACATGAAAGCACACACCACGGACATGCATAAGAAAGAATAGCTCTTTCCTAACAACATGATTTTTGGAAGTCAAGTCAGTGGACTTGCCAATTTGAGATTAGGAAGGTCATGCCATGAGAATAACATGCATCATATTAAATATCTCATTGCACACAACACATATCATCTTCATATAGCACATATCATAACACATATCATGGACTTAATATTAAGACTTTCCAAAATGAGGGCTCAACATATGGGACCTCAACTAGGGAGTCTTCATTAGCAAACACAGAGTCTGCTTCATTCATTCATACATACTTCATTGCATTTCATTCATAGGCCAGTGTGAACACCAGCTATACCTAGGGTGTAGTTTAAGACTTTCGTCGGGTTTGCTATGCAATGATCATGAATAACCTAATGTTATTACCTGAGTCTAGCTCACCTCTTGATTATCCTATCCTAACACCTTCGGTATCATTCAATTCTTTATGTGCTTCATTTGAGGGTGACCTCATTCATTCATTGGGAACTTTAACTTTAACCGACATAGATCATGTGAGCATCATGAAATCCAGTGTCTCCCCCACATCGAAAAGAGGTGGAATCACCGGCCAAAGTGACCCAATAACATGCTAGCGTACATGGGAATTTAACCCCGCCAGATCCCTATGTTGGCAGTATAGTCTTCTACTTTTATTTCATACACTTATATATTTAGAAAATAATAGTCATAAAACCGTCTCATCTCATAAACCATCTATCGATTACAATAAGTCTTGGGCATAGCCCTACATCAAATGAAAGAAGCCGCATATAGGCTGTCTACTACATCGTCTCAAGAGAATAACGGAGTCAACATAGAATTAAGTATCTACACATCATAAAAGAGAGATATCGGCCACGTCCTCGAGAGAGTGAGGACCTACCACTTGGATGGCAAAATACCCAAGTCTTCCTTCCTAGCAATTTGGATCAAGCTCAACGACCCGAACCTAATGTTTGGGAAAAGGGAAAGAAAAGGGATTAGTACTCCACATGTACTAAGTATGGAATCTCATATACAATTACCAATCAAATATATTTAGAAAGGGACATTTATGAAAACATAATAGACTACATATGCAATTAAACCATAGCAAAGCAAAGCATACTAATGATAACCTTCAATAAGTCACAAGTGCAATGATCAAGTAAAATTACCATGTCTCCTACTCAATCAAGTAACCTACCAAGACTACAATTAGCAATTTACTTACCAACATACTCTTCATGTCATGATACATCCTTCTTTGAGCAAAGACAACAACATTATATTCATAAACATGTTGCTCACATACAAACCATTTACATCATACCATCGCTTTACATGCATAATATTGACCTCTCAAAGTTCCTAGCAAGGAAAACTAGTGCAAGGCGTAGGTAGAGTCCCATACCCCTACCTAAACTATAGCCAACCTCTCAAGTTACTTTGATTAGCCTATACCTTATTCATTCATTCATTTTAGTTTAGGGAACATTTGCCTTAACCGACATAGACCACATAATCAAATGTGGAATCCGGTGTCATGAAACCTTACACCGATGGAAGGTGGTCTACCAGCCAAGGTAGAACCTAACGTGAACATAGCTATCTAGGTGGATTCACTAGCTAGTATCCTATGGTGGCAACATAGTTCAAGAACTAAGAGATAGGTATTCCCTCTATATACCATTCGGTAATGGGGCCTCATCTCATGAGAATTCATGAGTGAATATTTCTCAAGGAAAGTCAACACTTCACGTAGATCCATAGGTGAGTATTCCTCTAAGGGAAGTCAACACTCTATAAGGAATAAATGGTGAATATTCCTCTAAGGGAAGTCAACACCTCTCAATGTGAAGTTCGCTCGGTGCTAAGCTAAGTCCCCATTTGTAGAGAAGCCTTTAATCTTTATTAATCTTCTCAATTTAATTAGATAGAAGGGTCAATCCCTTGTATATCATCATTATAGCTCAAATAAGAATTGTTTGAGAATTAGTCCTTTCATTAACAATTCATATAGGTGAAGTCAACCCTCGTACATCTCATCATAATAGGGCACATCGAACAACTTTCCTATATTACATTACACTTAGCAACCTCACAACCAACCTAAGCATATAAGTTCATGTATCATATCAACTTATCACATCAATCAAAGCATACTTCAACATAACATTATCACATGATGACAATTAACCATAATTTGAAGTAAAGGCTAGGATCATCAAGACTTACCAATACTCCTCCCTAGTCCATCAATAAAGGGCCTTACCATCAACCCATAGATCAACCAATCTTAGATCATCACATCGATGTAATTCAATAATAAATCACAAGAACTAATCAAGGAGAAGCACTATACTATGAAGCAATACTACATCAAAGCTTAGTAACATGATCTCAAATGTATCTTCTTAACTTAGATTCAATATTCAAGAACATAGGTGTGAAGAACTTCAATTCATCATAATAGATCTATAATCAATGAAATAACAATCATTAAAGATCATTTAACTAATTAGGAGATCAATTCTATCAAACTCAACCTAATCCATATCAATTCTACATTTAGGGTTAAGGGTTAGGGGTCATCACCCACAATCTAGATGAAACTACTTCCATTTACCATAATCAAGTTACAATTCATGATAATCTACTCATTCTAACCCAAATAATACATAATTAACTCAATTCACCTGATCAAATTCGGATTTGGATGAAACCCATAAGAAACTCAACTTTTTGGAAACAAGCTTTGAAGGAACCCTTTGAGGAAAGAATCTCAAAGGTGAATTAGATCCCATACCTGAAGGTTTGATGACGTTTTGATGGTGAATTTCGTGCTAAATCAACCCCCAATGATCTCCCCAAGTTGATCTCCAATGGAGTCTTCCAATAGAGAGAGAAAGTAGAGAGAAGGAAGAGAGTTTTGTTTTTGAGAGAATGATTAGGCTAATGAGGGTTGGGTATTTATAGTAGGGTCTTAAGTCACTTAATTAGTCTCTCTTAAACCCCTAATTACCCCTAAGTCACTTAATTAATTAACTAACTAAAACTAACTTTTCCGAAACTGCCACAGACCTTCCACGACGGATCCCCGACGACGGTCCGTCGTGGGCGTGACGGACTGACATCCCTCCGTCCTGCACATTCGTCACGTTGGTCAGAGACTTGTGCGGGCGGAGGCTTTCTCCCCAAGCGCACGACGGTTCCACAACGACGGACCGTCGTGGCCGTGACGAACTGGCTTCCCTCCGTCCTGCACATCCGTCACGCTTGTCAGAGACTTGTGCAGGTGGAGGAAAAGTCCAAGCGCTAAGGCTGGTACGACGGAGGCCTCGACGCCCCGTCGCGCCTGTGACGCCCCATCATGGGGTCCGTCATGCCCTGCTGCTTTAAGGGTCCTCCTCGAGGGTCCTTGTTTGGTCCTTGGGGAGTCGTCCCCCGACTTTTCCAACATGATACCATCCCACACAATATTTTACACCTATAGTTACCACCGTTTACCAAATTCCGACTCTTTAACTAGGTTAAATCAAAAGGACACTCTAGCCCTCTTATGAACCAATTTGCCGGACGTTTAAGAGTTTCAGTTCCAATACCACTTCAAAGACTCTAAATATGCCTAATTGGCTAGGAACACTGGTTTAGATCCTAAGGAGTTCATTTAAGTCTTATCTCATGACCTTGATATTTCAAAATGTTACAGTCCCAAGAGTGAGAAAAACCATTCTTTAAGGCTGATTTGCCATGAATTTGAGTTGGATTACTTGGTGAATTCGTGCTCTTCTTGAAGCTCTAGTGTTCCTTCAATGGAGGTTTGAGTTGGGAGAAAGAAACTAGAGAGAAGTTAGAGCTAAGTGGGTTTTGGGATTTTAGAGGATTTAGGTTAGTTAATTGACTTAGATTACTTACATTGTCCTAAACTAATCAATTATAACCGACCTTAACCCCTAATTAATTAATTAACCAATTCCTTGACCACCCCCTAATTTAGCTAAAATGAGGCACTAAGCTGGGTTATCAATCGACGAGACCCTAATTGAGTCCTCCTCAAGGACCCTTAGGGTGGTATTTGGGGAGTCGTACTCAGACGTTTCAACCCCAAACACACTCTAATATATATCTTAAGCCTTTTTACCAAGTTTGACCTTTATCGAATTCTTAAAACCCCTTGAAAGACATGAAGGCACGCAAGGTCACTTTTAGTAGTCTACAGACGTCGTGGTCGTCCCTTAACATTATGACTCTAACACTTCCTCATAAAGTTATTTACCTTTGTTTTAGGTCTAAACGCATGACTGTTCGATATATAATCCTCATCGAGAGGACCCAATATACCTTGACAGGGGTATAAAGGCATGAATGATGTGATCATTGAAGCTGATGCCCAATTGAATGGACTTATAAACCTATGGGTCGGGGGCAGTACTTCTTGAATAATGAGGATAAGTTGAAACGTTAGTCAACTCGGTGCTAAGCCTACTCTGAACTAAATATGTATATGATCCATTATGACTTAAATATTGAATAGCTCAAAATACAAACATGTGAATGTTAGAATGTCGCGGTTATATATAAATTATATGACATTCGAAACTGGAGCATGTATATCTATTTATTTGACCTAGCATGTGTAATTCATAAGCTAAGAGAATTTACACAACTAGGATCCTTAGTTTAATGCAAAAACTAAGCAACGATTCTACGAAAACATGATAATCTTATTAGGAATACTCTAATAGATAAATCACAACCAATATGTAAGGTTTTAGAAACCATAGTACTAATCAAGAATAGGAATCAAGAATCTGACTAAATTCTAGGGACCTTGTGGATGAAAGGAACCCACTAGTGAAATTCCACATACTTTATGACAAAATCTACGGAAAAATCATTTGATTTTGGGGTTGGAACTGAAGAAAACTTGTTTCATGTGCTTGAGAAAGATATCACATGTTTTCTCTTCTTTTTGTTCTATGCTTGGTGAATATTTGTGAATGAACTGACTAGGGTAAGTTTTGACTAATTTATTAGGCTTAAATTGAGTAAAATGACATAGTTTAGGTGTGAAATGACGTAGTTTAAGGACCCCAACACATAGGAAAAAGACCTAAATGACCCTACATTTAGAAGTTGACGAAGTCCAAATATGGAAGGACCTACGGCCCGTGGTTGATCTACCAACATTTGGTAGGGGCATCGGTAAAGTCTGTTCGACATGGCTTCACTAAAATGTGCATAACATTTTTCTTGGAAATGGGATTTTAGAAAACTTGATTGCTTTGGAACGATGATTCAATTATATTTTATTTGATAGGTCATGGGCTACCTGATTACTTTTGTGCTAAGAGTTATGGACATTTGAAGTTGACCCGACAACAATTTCCCTTTAATTGGCTGCTAACCCTCACCTACGGTCCTTATGTCTGACCACAGAACGTAGTGATCGACCGTGGGTGGGATCAAAGACTATAAAGATTTGGTCCTTAATGACGGAACGTACCTACGGTTCATGGTCCTACAGGCGGTTGATGGGTGGTTTTGGTTGCACTGGCACCAGTTTTCTGAAAACTAGGATTTTCTTCATCATGAGATCCGAGGTGTTAGACCTACATCTTTGTTATGTGACACCCCGAGCCCACACCATGGGTTGGAGTGGCATTCGAAGACCATTGTTGGTTCCACGCAATCCCTTGGTCTGACTTACTTACTTAGTGGAAGATAGAAAAGCATAAACAAAAAGATTCAATGCATTTCTACTTAACTACGTAACAAAATACATAAAATGTTTCAAGATAAAACATTCAACTTGGCCAAAATGGCAACTTTAGTCTTTAAACAACATCTGAATTAAAAAAGTAAAGACAATTGACAACTAACTATCTATAAAGCCTCTAAAACAACGAGGAATGTAGGGACATGACTGTAACAACCCTAAAAATAAATAGGATCAAGATTTAGGTGTTTCAAGAATGCTTGCGATTAGACCAAGGTCCACACGTATTGATACGCGTAGAACCAGACCTCATAACCCTTACTACGACCAAGCCAACTAACTTGGGGAGTTAATTGAGCTTGGAAAGGTTGGAACCAACCATGTGAGGCTCACGAAAACGAAGATGTGATCGAAAGAGTTTTTACCGGACTCAAAAGAAGAAATTTTAAGTTTTGAGGGTCCAAGGGTAAAATGGTCTTTTCCAGGCCAAGGGTAATATTGTAATTACCCTAAGTAATTAATTATTTAATTAATTAAGTTAAAAAAAATAATAACAAAATTCGGGTGGGGCAACCTGAAGTGACCCATTTTCGCAAAATGGGGTCACCCGGGTTCGAACCCCACTAGAAGCAAAATTTAACTTGCTTTTATTTTAATGTGTTAATTTAGTTTTAATAAATAATTAATAATAGCTGATTTAGGAAAAAGAAATCAGATTTTTATTAATTTTTATTAATTAATAAGTTGATTAATTCATACCACAAAGTCCTACTTATACTAGACTTCTACCTCCCATTTCCCCCACTCTCTTTGAACGATCTCTCTCTCTCTTTCACTCTTTTCTTTCTTGGCTGAAAACGTGAGAAAACAATCAGCAAAAGGAAAATAAAGTAAAGGCAAAAGTTCATCAAGAACTTGAAAGATAGAAACACAAAGAGGAAGCAATCCGATAACGTTAAGCAGAACATACTACACTAGTCGGGTGAGGTATGAGTGTGGGCGTTTGGACTGATTTGTGGAGGAGTTTCTTGGGCAGAATTCTGGACATTTAACAAGAAAACAAGGTATGGGTCTTCTTACTCTTGGTCCCTCTCCCAAGAGACCCCTAGGACTCCGTATATTCGGGTCAAAAACTAAGGTTGATTCCCCTATTGCATGTCCCTGTCATTAGCTCCCAACGAATGTAGGTTGGTATGAATGCTGGTAGACTTAGGATTATGTGATGTTTGTGTTGAATGTTAGTGTATTGTATGTACGTTAATTCATGAAAATACAACCATGTGTGTGTTCGAATTAAGAAAAACAAAAATGTGTATGGCATGTTGAGTCTCGCCCTAAGGGCTTGATTTTGTTAATATTTTGTTGGTTGTTTTATGTACACTAATTGAAGTAAAATGTGATGTTCATGTGACATGAAGTGTGGCTGAATTGAGGAGTAAACATTTTGGTTAAGAATTCGTGAAAAATTGTATTAAAAAATGCACCAAACGAACTATGTATTGTCCTATGAATCTACTAACAAATGGAGATGAAAATGAGTAAAGAAGTTACTTTGAATTTCCAGCATTTTGTTGATATATCTCTGCCAAATTAAGATGTTTAAAATGCCAAGAAAAATAAGGAAGATTAGGTGAGGTCTTTGAGGGTCGAACCCGAGACCTCACCCCATTAAAAATAAAAAATAAAAAATAAATAAAGAAGAAGAAAATTCGTGTGGTGAGGGGGATTCGAACTTGACTTGGCTGGGAAATAAGTGTGAAGAAAAAGAAAATAAGAAATGAGAGGGGTGGGGTTCGAACCCACACCCTCTCGGTTAGGAACCAAGGAAAAGGAAAAATAAAGGAAAATTTTGAGAGGCGTGGGAATCGAACCCACGACCTCTATGCGGATGAGGGGAGTAAAAAAATAATAATAATGAAATGAGGCTGTGGGGATTCGACCCCACAACCTCACAGTCAACTCAAATAAGTCAACTTTCAAAAAGGAGAATAAAATAAAGAGGTTGTGGGGGTTCGAACCCACAACCTCTCAGCCTTAAGCGAATGGAAGGGAAAGGAAAATAAAGGAGAATTGTAGTGTGGCTGAGGGGACTCGACCTCGAGTCCCAAAGTCTCCTATAGGCCGAAACTAATAAAAGAAAAACGAAAATGGGGTTGTGGGGGCTTGAAGCCACAACCCATCGGCCAATGCAAGAAAATTTTTAAATAGACAAGTAACCCTTCAATGTAAATATTGTGATTTGACTTAGAGTTAAAATGTTATGAATATTAGAATGAAATCAATTAATAATGTAAATGACATTCAATTGATTCAAGACTTGGGTTCCTTGCCCAAACTTCCGTTTGATACATAAGTCATACGTGAACAAATCATCCAAGAATAATGCCACCTACTTAGATCAAATTCAAGATCTTGGCATAACTACAAGATACATAAGTCTTGTACTACATAATCTTAGGAATGTAAGAATTACTTAACGAACTATGAATGAAGCCTCGTGGCCTGTGTGTATAGACTCATAAGTCTAACGTACGTTCAAAAGTAAGTGAACCTAAGATGTATGAAATGAAATGATGAACCCTAGAAGGGTTAAGTATGAGTGTAAATACACTAGATGGCCAAGTGCATTGGCATATGATGAGATGAACAATGAAATAATGAAATCCTAGAAGGGTAAAGTAAGGGTGTGAAACACACCAAATGGCCAAGTGCATTGGCATATGATGAAATGAACATTCACGTAATAAGAGGTGAATAACTATGAAAAGCAAAGATGTTAATGATGATGAATGTGGTGACAACATGATATGAGGCTAATGTAAATGATGAGAGCAATTTCAAATGAGCCTAAGTAAATGTTACCAATACGTGATCTGGCGGGGTTAAATTCCCATGTACGCTAGCAAGTTATTGGATCACTTTGGCCGGTGATTCCACCTCTTTTCGGTGTGGGGGATACACTGGATTTCATGATGCTCACATGATCTATGTCGGTTAAAGTTAAAGTTCCCAATGAATGAATGAGGCTAGCCTCAAATGATGTACATAATGAAATGAATGAATACCGAAGGTGTTAGGATAGGATAATCAGAAGGTGAGTTAGATTCGAGCAATGACGTTAGGTCATTCTTGGTCATTGCACAACGAACCTAATGAAAGTCTTAAACTACATTTAAGGTATAACCGGTGGTTACACTGGACTATGAACGAAATGAAATGAAGTACGTATAAATGAATGAAGCAGACTCTGCGTTTGCTAACGAAGACTCCCAGTTGAGGTCCCATATGTTGAGCCTTCATTTCTGGGATGTCTTAATGTCAAGTCCATGATTCCAAGGTCTCATGGCATATGAATGAATGATATGAACGGAGTTATGTGCTATGTGTAAATGTTATGTGCTGTGTGCAAAGGTGAAAAGTATGATTATGTATGTTATTCTCATGGCATAACTTTCCTGTTCCAAATTTGGAAAGCTCACTGACTTTCCTAATCCAAATTTGGAAAGATCATTTACTTTCCTAATCCAAATTAGGAAACTTTCCTAATCTCAATTTGGCAAGTCCACTGACTTGACTTCCAAAAATCATGTTGTTAGGAAAGAGCTATTCTTTCTCATGCATGTCCTTGGTGTGTGCTTGCATATACCCATACTTAGTACAAGTGTGTACTAACCCTATACAAACTCTACTATTTTAGGTGCAGGCACAGGTGGACGGTAGAGCTACTGGATCATCGCTGCAGTTATCCAGACTTACAGCATTCATCCGGTTTTTGGTAGGTCCTCATGCTTTCGAGGATGCTACTGTTTATGTTCTAGCTTAGTTTAAGAGTTGAGCTAGTGGAGCATGTTCCACTAGCGTTTCTTTCTTATTTTATTTAGACTATGTATGGGTGCCATTTTGGCAATTATACGATTATGTTATTGAACTATTTCTTTCATTTGATTATCTCTTAATGTTTAGATGGTTGATGTTGAACGAATTACGAATGTATTAGAAATGTTTAGTAGGTAATGTTTAGAAACAAAAAGTTTCAAATTTTCAACTAAAATTAACCTATGTAAAGTAAGAATGACGTAAGTAGGCTTGTCTGCGACCTCTTAGAGGTCAACGACGCCGGTCTCGTCTGGGGTCTAGATTCCAGTCGTGACAAAGTTGGTATCAGAGCACTAGGTTAAATTACGAAAATAATAAGTTCACATCAACCACATTGAGTAGTTTCTAAGTCATGGTAGTGAAGTGCACCACTATCCTGGATTAGAGACTGCGTGATGCGTAGGAAAGTTTCCCTTCTTCTGATCTTATCGTGCTTTTCTGAATGTCTGAATTCTTGGTGTTACGTGCGTGTCTAACATCAATCCTTTTTGTTTTTCCAGAGAATGAACACTTGTAGAGGATTTGGTCAGAGGAGAGGAGGAGCAGCTGCTAGGGGTAATCAGGATCTACCCCAGGCTCCAGCTGAAGGAGTGGCCATACCAGTTAACCCAGTTGGGTTGACTGATGCTGAGGTGCGGGCATCTTTGGCCCAAATGGCACAGGCCATTACCATGCAGGCCCAGGCTATGACTGCCCAGGTCAACAGACAGGATATTCAGAGGGAGAACCCACCGGTCCGTAGCATGGCTGACGGACTGAGGGATTTCACGAGGATGAATCCTCCCATTTTCACAGGGGTTAAGGCATCGGAGGATCCTCAAGAGTTTATAGATGAGGTGCATAAGATCCTGGTGGCTATGGGGGCCACTGACATTGAGAAGGCTGAGCTGGCTTCCTATCAGCTCAAGGATGTAGCACAGACTTGGTGCAAGATGTGGCAAGATAGCCGTATCTTAGGTGGAGTACCAGTCACATGGGAGATGAGGGAGGCCAAGGTTGAGGAATTCATCAACCTCAAACAAGGCTCCATGACAGTCAGGGAGTAATCCCTGAAGTTTGTTAAGCTATCAAGGTATGCTACTTCCCTGGTTTCTAACAGCAGTGATGAGATGATCAGGTTCCTCACAGGAATCAATGGAGACCTGGAGGAGGAGTGTCGATCTGCTATGATCCATGACAATATGGATCTTTCCAGGTTGATGGTGCATGTCCAGCAGGTAGAGGACAGCCGCAGAAAAAGAGGTGTTCGTGATGCTTGGAGGCCCAGGCCTCAAGACCAGGCAGGACCCAGTCATGGAGGCCACAGGAATAACTTTGGCATCCGTGAGCAGCCAAGGTTCAAAAAGGTGCAACAAAGTTCAGGGAATTCTAATCCTCAGAGGAGTGCTACACCTAAAGGGGGCAGACCTGAGCCCAAGAAGGGAAATGGAGGTGAGATGCAGCGGCCTAAGAAGAGTTGTGCTAAGTGTGGCCGAGCTCACAGTGGAGAGTGCAGATAGGGCACTAATGCCTGCTTCGGTTGTGGTAAGAGTGGACACATGGTCAGAGACTGTCCACAGAACAGAGGTCAGACTGGAGGTAATACTCAGCCTAGGCCTAATCCACAGGGTGCAGCAGCAGCCGAGCCTCCTAAGAGGAACAGGTTCTATGCCCTGAAGGGCAGAGAGGAGCAGGAGAAGTCCGCTGATGTGGTCACAGGTATGCTGCAAGTATTCTCAACTTCTGTTTATGCTTTACTTGATCTAGGGTCTACACTTTCCTTTGTAACTCCTCTGCTTGCTCATACTTTTAAGGTATTGCCTGAAGTTCTACATGATCCTATAGTGGTTAGTACACCTTTAGGAGAGAATGTAAGAACTGATAGAGTATACAAAGATTGCCCAATAGTTGTGAGTGGAAAAACTATGTGTGCAAACCTGGTTGAGTTACCCATGCACGATTTTGATGTTATTCTTGGCATAGATTGGCTTCACAGTTGTTATGCTTGCTTGGACTGTCGTAGTAGAGTGGTGAGATTTTGCTTTCCTAATGAAAAAGACTTAGTCTGGGAGGGGTACAATTCGAGTCATCCTAACCCCTTGATTTCTAACCTTAAGGCCAATAAAATGATGTCCAAGGGGTTATTGTGTCATCTTGTGAGTGTTAATGATTTAGACCATGACATTCCTTGCATAGACTCAGTACCTGTAGTGAATGAGTTCTTAGATGTGTTTCCTGATGATTTACCTGGAGTCCCTCCCCTTCGAGAGATTGACTTTGGTATCGATTTAGAACCCGATACTAAACCAATCTCAATTCCTCCTTACAGAATGGCTCCAGCTGAACTCAAAGAGTTGAAGCTGCAGTTAAAAGATCTCACTGACAAGGGTTTCATTCAACCGAGCATATCCCCTTGGGGCGCTCCAGTGTTGTTTGTAAAGAAGAAGGATGGAACCCTTAGAATGTGTATCGATTATCGGCAGCTCAACAAAATCACTATAAAGAATAAGTATCCACTCCCCAGAATAGATGATCTGTTTGACCAACTCGAAGGGTCTAGTTTCTTCTCTAAGATTGATCTTCGTTCAGGGTATCATCAGCTTAGGGTTAGGGATGGAGATATCCCAAAGACAGCCTTTCGTACCCGCTATGGTCACTATGAGTTTTTAGTCATGTCATTTGGTCTCACGAATGCACCTGCTGCATTTATGGACCTCATGAACAGGGTCTTCCGTGAATACCTTGATTCTTTCGTCATAGTATTCATTGATGACATTCTCATCTACTCTAAGACCAAGGAAGAGCATGAACAACATTTGAGACTAACCTTGCAGGTACTTAGACAGCATTAGTTGTATGCCAAATTCAGCAAATGTGAATTCTGGCTTAGATCAGTGACCTTCTTGGGTAATGTTGTGTCCGATCAGGGCGTGGAGGTGGATCCCAGGAAGACTGAGGCTATGAAGAACTGGCCAAAACCTCTTACTCCTACTGACATCCGTAGCTTTTTGGGATTGGCTGGTTACTATCGCAGGTTTGTGGAGGGATTTTCTTCCATTGCTGCCCCATTGACGGCTTTGACTAAGAAAGCCAAGTTCAAATGGACGGAGACTTGTGAGAAGAGTTTCCAGGAGCTCAAGGACAGACTCACTTCAGCCCCGGTACTTACGTTGCCTAAGTGTGGTGAGAACTACACTGTTTATTGTGATGCATCTAGGGTTGGTTTGGGTTGTGTTCTTATGCAGGTTGGCAAGGTGATAGCCTATGCATCTAGACAACTCAAGGTTCATGAGAAGAATTATCCCACTCATGACCTGGAGTTGGCAGCTGTGGTATTTGCATTGAAGCTGTGGAGGCATTATCTGTATGGAGTGCATGTAGATGTGTTCACAGACCATAAAAGTCTCCAGTACGTGTTCACACAGAGGGAGTTGAATCTACGTCAGCGGAGATGGTTGGAGCTGTTGAAAGATTATGACATGAATGTGCACTATCATCCAGGTAAGGCTAATATTGTAGCTGATGCTTTGAGCAAGATGAGCATGGGAAGTACAGCTCACGTTGAGGATGAGAAGAAGGAGCTGGTCAAAGAGGTACACAGACTGGCCAGACTGGGTGTGCGTTTGGTTGACTCCACTAGTGGGGATGTTTCAGTTCATCCTAATTCTGAATCATCCTTGGTAGTTGAAGTCAAGCAGGTTCAGCATCTAGATCCCGTGTTGATGGAGCTGAAGGACTCAGTGCTGATGACGATGAATGAGTCTTTCGCTTTGGGAGGTGATGGCATACTTAGGTATCAGGACAGACTGTGTGTGCCAGATGTGGAGGATTTGCGGACCAGGATTGTTGTAGAGGCCCATGGTTCCAGATATTCCATACATCCAGGTTCCACCAAGATGTATCATGATCTCAAGAAGAATTATTGGTGGGATGGCATGAAGAAGGACATTGCAGAATATGTGGCCAAGTGTCCTAATTGTCAGCAGGTTAAGGCAGAGCATCTTAAGCCTGGTGGTCTGACGCAGATTATTGAAGTTCCAACTTGGAAATGGGAGGCCATTAATATGGACTTCGTGGTTGGGCTTCCAAGGACTAGGAGGCAGCATGACTCTATATGGGTTATTGTGGACAGATTGACTAAGTCTGACCACTTTATCCCTGTGAAGTCTACTTACAGAGCCGAGGATTATGCGAGGCTCTATATTGATGAGATTGTGAGATGGCATGGGATTCCCTTGTCTATTATCTCAGACAGAGGAGCTCAGTTTACTTCTCATTTCTGGAAATCTTTCCAGAAGAGCTTGGGCACGCAGGTGAATCTTAGCACTGCCTTTCACCCTCAGACAGATGGGCAGGCAGAGCGCACCATTCAGACATTGGAGGATATGTTGAGGGCGTGTGTGATTGACTTCAGAGGTAACTGGGATGACCATCTGCCTTTGATAGAGTTCTCATATAATAATAGCTATCACTCCAGCATTGGGATGGCACCGTTTGAGGCATTGTATGGTAGGAGGTGTAGATCTCCAGTTGGGTGGTTCGAGGTTGGAGAGTCATCCATTTTGGGGCCGGAGATCATTCATGAGGCCTTAGAGAAGGTCAGAATAATTAGGGACAGGTTGGCTACTGCGTACAGTCGGCAGAAGTCATATGCTGATAACAGAAAGCGACCCTTAGAGTTTGATGTTGGTGACCAGGTTTACTTAAAAATATCACCTATGAAAGGGGTGATGAGATTTGGTAGGAAAGGGAAGCTGAGTCCGAGATATGTTGGACCATATGAGATCCTACAGCGTGTGGGTGAGGTGGCCTATGAGTTGGCATTGCCCGCAGAGTTAGCTTCTGTCCATCCAGTCTTTCACGTATCTATGTTGAAGAAGTGCCTAGGTGATCCAGCAACAATCTTACCTGTTGAAGGTTTGGGGGTTGATGAAGACTTGTCTTATGAGGAGGTACCGGTTGAAATCTTAGACAGACAGGTCAAGCGGCTGAGGAACAAGGAGATTGCCACAGTGAAAGTATTGTGGAGAAATCATCTTGTTGAGGGTGCTACGTGGGAAGCTGAGGCCGACATGAGGGCCCGCTACCCTCACCTGTTCAGCTCTTGAGGTTAGACTTTATACTCTTAAACCTATGCTTCCTTACCTCCCCGTACTTTGTTGCTATTGATTGACTGTGTATAGTGCTTTTATTACGACCTGACTGACATAACAACATGAAGTAGTAGTGTCATTCGGGGACGAATGTTCCTAAGGGGGGGATAATGTAACAACCCTAAAAATAAATAGGATCAAGACATAGGTGTTTCAAGAATGCTTGCGATTAGACCAAGGTCCACACGTATTAATACGCGTAGAACCAGACCTCAGAACCCTTACTACGACCAAGCAGACTAAATTGGGGAGTTAATTGAGCTTGGAAAGGTTGGAACCAACCATGTGAGGCTCACGAAAACGAAGATGTGATCGAAAGAGTTTTTACCGGACTCAAAAGAAGAAATTTTATGTTTTGAAGGTCCAAGGGTAAAATGGTCTTTTCCAGGCCAAGGGTAATATTGTTATTACCCTGAGTAATTAATTATTTAATTAATTAAGTTAAAAAAAAAAAATCTGGTGGGGCAACCCGAAGTGACCCATTTTCGCAAAATGGGGTCACCCGGGTTCAAACCCCACTAGAAGCAAGATTTAACTTGCTTTTATTTTAATGTGTTAATTTAGTTTTAATAAATAATTAATAATAGCTGATTTAGGAAAAAGAAATCAGATTTTTATTAATTTTTATTAATTAATAAGTTGACTAATTCATACCACAAAGTCCTACTTATACTAGACTTCTACCTCCCATTTCCCCACTCTCTTTGAACGATCTCTCTATCTCTTTCACTCTTTTCTTTCTTGTCTGAAAACGGGAGAAAACAATCAGCAAAAGGAAAATAAAGTAAAGGCAAAAGTTCATCAAGAACTTGAAAGATAGAAACACAAAGAGGAAGCAATCCGATAACGTTAAGCAGAACATACTACACTAGTCGGGTGAGGTATGAGTGTGGGCGTTTGGACTGATTTGTGGAGGAGTTTCTTGGGCAGCATTCTGGACATTTAACAAGAAAACAAGGTATGGGTCTTCTTACTCTTGGTCCCTCTCCCAAGAGACCCCTAGGACTCAGTATATTCGGCTCAAAAACTAAGGTTGATTCCCCTATTGCATGTCCCTGTCATTAGCTCCCAACGAATGTAGGTTGGTATGAATGCTGGTAGACTTAGGATTATGTGATGTTTGTGTTGAATGTTAATGTATTGGATGTACGTTAATTCATGAAAATACAACCATGTGTGTGTTCGAATTAAGAAAAACAAAAATGTGTATGGCATGTTGAGTCTCGGCCTAAGGGCTTGATTTTGTTAATATTTTGTTGGTTGTTTTATGTACACTAATTGAAGTAAAATGTGATGTTCATGTGACATGAAGTGTGGCTGAATTGAGGAGTAAACATTTTGGTTAAGAATTCGTGAAAAATTGTATTAAAGAACGTACCAAACGAACTATGTATTGTCCTATGAATCTACTAACAAATGGAGATGAAAATGAGTAAAGAAGTTACTTTGAATTTCCAGCATTTTGTTGATATATCTCTGCCAAATTAAGATGTTTAAAAAGCCAAGAAAAATAAGGAAGATTAGGTGAGGTCTTTGAGGGTCGAACCCGAGACCTCACCCCTTTAAAAATTAAAATAAAAAAATAAATAAAGAAGAAGAAAATTCGTGTGGTGAGGGTGATTCGAACCTGCCTTGGCTGGGAAATAAGTGTGAAGAAAAAGAAAATAAGAAATGAGAGGGGTGGGATTCGAACCCACACCCTCTCGGTTAGGAACCAAGGAAAAGGAAAAATAAAGGAAAATTTTGAGAGGCGTCGGAATCGAACCCACGACCTCTATGCGGATGAGGGGAGTAAAAAAAAATAAAATGAAATGAGGTTGTGGGGATTCGACCCCACAACCTCAGAGTCAACTCAAATAAGTCAACTTTCAAAAAGGAGAATAAAATAAAGAGGTTGTGGGGGTTCGAACCCACAACCTCTCAGCCTTAAGCGAATGGAAGGGAAAGGAAAATAAAGGAGAATTGTAGTGTGGCTGAGGGGACTCGACCTCGGGTCCCAAAGTCTCCTATAGGCCGAAACTAATAAAAGAAAAACGAAAATGGGGTTGTGGGGGCTTGAACCCACAACCCATCGGCCAATGCAAGAAAAAATTTAAATAGACAAGTAACCCTTCAATGTAAATATTGTGATTTGACTTAGAGTTAAAATGTTATGAATATTAGAATGAAATCAATTAATAATGTAAATGACATTCAATTGATTCAAGACTTGGGTTCCTTGCCCAAACTTCTACATAAGTCATACGTGAACAAATCATCCAAGAATAATGCCACCTACTTAGATCAAATTCAAGATTTTGGCATAACTACAAGATACATAAGTCTTGTACTACATAATCTTAGGAATGTAAGAATTACTTAACGAACTATGAATGAAGCCTCATGGCTTGTGTGTATAGACTCATAAGTCTAGCATACGTTCAAAAGTAAGTGAACCTAAGATGTATGAAATGAAATGATGAACCCTAGAAGGGTTAAGTATGAGTGTAAATACACTAGATGGCCAAGTGCATTGGCATATGATGAGATGAACAATGAAATAATGAAATCCTAGAAGGGTTAAGTAAGGGTGTGAAACACACCAAATGGCCAAGTGCATTGGCATATGATGAAATGAACATTCACGTAATAAGAGGTGAATAACTATGAAAAGCAAAGATGTTAATGATGATGAATGTGGTGACAACCTGATATGAGGCTAATGTAAATGATGAGAGCAATTTCAAATGAGCCTAAGTAAATGTTACCAATACGTACTCACCTATGAGAGTGTAAGATAATAAAGAGACCAGTCTCTATGAACACTCTAATGATAGTATTGAGCTTAACATACTCAATACGAATGATGAGATGAGAAATCATCAAATGAGATATGATGTCCTCATACTAGAAGCCAGCTTCCATGACGTATGAGATGAATGTAATGGAACTTTATACTGAGCACCGATAGACTAGCTATGAGCGGTGATGCCTTCTTTCGGGAAAAGCGGAGGTTCACGTAACTCTCATGAGATGAGACTGTCTGGCTTGCCGGGTATGGGTATCCTTATATCTCCTAGTCTCTGAACCTATACTGCCAATATAGGGATCTGGCGGGGTTAAATTCCCATGTACGCTAACATGTTATTGGATCACTTTGGCCGGTTATTCCACCTCTTTTCGGTGTGGGAGAGACACTGGATTTCATGATGCTCACATGATCTATGTCGGTTAAAGTTAAAGTTCCCAATGAATGAATGAGGCCAGCCTCAAATGATGTACATAATGAAATGAATGAATACCAAAGGTGTTAGGATAGGATAATCAGAAGGTGAGTTAGATTCGAGCAATGACATTAGGTCATTCTTGGTCATTGCACAACGAACCTAATGAAAGTCTTAAACTATATTTAAGGTATAACCGGTGGTTACACTGGACTATGAACGAAATGAAATGAAGTACGTATAAATGAATGAAGCAGACTCTGCGTTTGCTAACGAAGACTCCCAGTTGAGGTCCCATGTGTTGAGACTTCATTTCTGGGATGTCTTAATGTCAAGTCCATGATTCCAAGGTCTCATGGCATATGAATGAATGATATGAATGGAGTTTTGTGCTATGTGTAAATGTTATGTGCTGTGTGCAAAGGTGAAAAGTATGATTACGTATGTTATTCTCATGGCATAACTTTCCTATTCCAAATTTGGAAAGCTCACTGACTTTCCTAATCCAAATTTGGAAAGATCATTTACTTTCCTAATCCAAATTAGGAAACTTTCCTAATCTCAATTTGGCAAGTCCACTGACTTGACTTGCAAAAATCATGTTGTTAGGAAAGAGCTATTCTTTCTCATGCATGTCCTTGGTGTGTGCTTGCATATACCCATACTTAGTACAAGTGTGTACTAACCCTATACAAACTCTACTATTTTAGGTGCAGGCACAGGTGGACGGTAGAGCTACAGGATCATCGCTGCAGTTATCCGGACTTCCAGCATTCATCCGGTTTTTGGTAGGTCCTCATGCTTTCGAGGATGCTACTGTTTATGTTCTAGCTTAGTTTAAGAGTTGAGCTAGTGGAGCATGTTCCACTAGCGTTTCTTTCTTATTTTATTCAGACTATGTATGGGTGCCATTTTGGTAATTATACGATTATGTTATTGAACTATTTCTTTCATTTGATTATCTCTTAATGTTTAGATGGTTGATGTTGAACGAATTACGAATGTATTAGAAATTTTTAGTAGGTAATGTTTAGAAACAAAAAGTTTCAAATTTTCAACTAAAATTAACCTATGTAAAGTAAGAATGACGTAAGTAGGCTTGTCTGCGACCTCTGAGAGGTCAACGACGCCGGTCTCGTCTGGGGTCTAGATTCCAGTCGTGACAATGACCCTGATTATCTTAACAATGCAATACTGAAAGAAAATGATAAAAGAGTCCCTAAGAATCCAGAAGGCTCAAAAAAAACTCGGAATGCTTAACTGGATCAACGGTGCGCTGGATTCTGATCCTTGTTACATGTATCTGCATTATAAGACGATGTAGGCCAACAGGCATCAGTACATTGAATGGACAAGTATGCAACTTTGAAAGCTAAACAAGACTTTAAGCTTGAAAGAAATCTAGAAGAAACATGTACCTTGGATTTACTCAACTTCTAAGAAACATAACTCAATATAAAGAACTAAAAACACATGCAATATACGAAAGGCTTTTAAAACAGTAGAAAGCAATTTAGTTTGTTGAAAAAATGCAATACCAAACTTAATTGTACTTGTATGTTACAATAATATAGTTTATGTGGGAGATTCTCTAACTGAGAACCACCACTATGAGCCTAAGTGATAATACAACAATTTACCTCGCGCTGCCAAAGACTGTCCTATACTTTACCGGGGGTATATAACCTAACTCACTAAGTGGATCAACTAGTCTATTCTAAATAGCACTAAGAAATCATCTAAAAAGTATGATCCTTTACTACCCATTATGGCTACATGGATTTTGGGGAGTTGAGTTAATATGAATTCGCATCCCCATATCGGTGTTCTATACTACTCTTAAAATATACTTAGCTCCTATGATTTAAATCAAGACTTCTTTCTTTTTTTTTGAGATAATTACTCCAAACTTAGCGTAGAATCTTTATTGGAAATCTCAGATTCTTATCTTGTTCAACTGTGAAAATACTAAATCTTTGGGAATACATCGTCATGATATACTCTCTTGAAGAATGAACTTCAAATATTTACTCTTCGATTAACATGAAACTTAAGTCTTTAAAAGAATGTTAAAACGTTTGCGAAGGAGTTTTGAAAAACATTTAAGAACTTCACTTGATTGTTAACTCTCCTTCATTTGAATTATGGATTCAAGAGTTATAATTCGCGATAGGAAAGATCTCACGATGTAATGAGTTTAGATAACCAAACATGAGAAAATATTAAAATATCAGTATGCCAGGGTGGGTCCACGACGCGGAGAAACATTTAAATTTTTTGTTCCGAAACAACTTTTGAGGAAGAACGGTCTGTGACCGCTCAACAGTGCGAAAACACAATTTTTCAAAATGGTCGAGTGGGTCCACGACGCGGAGGATATCCAAAATATCGTCCGAAGAAATTTCTTCTTTGTTTTCAAACTCTAAACCCTCTAAACTCCACTAGGTCTTTCCCCAATTACTTTAGAAGCGACTATATGTTCAAAGTACGTAATATTCAATTCGAAAATATACCTAGAAATATGATTCATATCTAAAGGACACCTCAAAAATATCACGTAAAACGAATTAATTAAATAGGATGTGGAAAATACCAAAATACCCATCAGAAATTAGAATAGACTTTTCTTATTCCAATATCCCAACTTCCATAGCGCATAACTCCCTCATACGAACTCATAATTGCACAAACTGAGCAGCGTTGGAAAGATCCTTACAAGAACTTAATATTGAAGTGCTCTAAGTCATCCTGAGCTAGAAGTTATGTCCTTTTGAAGTTGACAAAAAGCTCACGTTTTCCTAACACAAGTATATTTCCATATTTTTCCTTCTTTCAAAAAATGAACATTTCCAATTATTGGCTTCTTCCTGTATATTTCAAATTGCGAGATGTTACAATATCTCTCCCCTGGGAACATTCGTCCTCGAATGAGATTACTCTTACTCTGAAAAGGTGTAACATGCAACATTCAGTTCAAGCACCCAAATAAAATAATTCAAAACAACATGCAAAAATATAAATAACCACTGAAAAGGATTAGTACCTTGATTTGGAACTTCTCCAGATTTGAACATATGTGGATATCTCTTCTTCATATCTTCCTCCGCTTCCTAGGTGGCTTCTTCAACAAATTGGTTCCTCCAAAGGACTTTGACTGATGCTACATCTTTTGTTCTAAACTTGCGAACTTGGCGATCTTGAATCTGAATAGGAATCTCTTCATAAGATAAAACATCTTTGATCCAAATATCTTCAGTTGGTGTTTTCAATGAAGGATCGTCCATCCATTTCTTCAACATAGAGACATGAAATACTGGATGAACCACTACTAACTGTTGTGGTAGCTCCAACTCATATACTACTTTGCCAATCCTCTTGGCTATTTGATTAGGTCCAATATACCGGGAACTAAGTTTCCCCTTCTTACCAAACCTCATAACACCCTTCATGGGTGAAACATTTAAATACACCAAATAATCAACTTCAAACTCTAACTCTCTTATACTAACATTAATATATGATTTCTGACGATTATGTGTCGTGCGGTACCTCTCTTGAATCACCTTCACCTTTTCCATAGCTTGATTAACTAGAACTGGTACTATCAACCAATCTTCAAGAACTTCAAACCATCAAATAGGAGATGTGCATTTTCTCACAAACAGAGCCTCATATGGAGCCATTTGGATTCTAGAGTGGTAACTATTGTTGTAAGCAAAATCAATAAGGGTCAGGTGATCATAACAATTACCTTTGAAATCAATCACACAAGACCTCAACATATCTTCTAATGTCTGAATAGTTCTCTCTGCTTGCTCATTTATCTGAGGATGAAAGATAGTACTTAATTTTCACCTTTGAACCAAAGCCTTTCTGAAAAGATTTCTCGATTTGTGCAGTAGATTGTGCACCTCTATCTAAAATAATGAAGATTGGGATACCATGAAGTCTTACCACCTACAGAACATATAACCTAGAATAATCTTCTGCTGAATGAGTAGTATATACCGGCAAAAAATTGGATGATTTTGTCATTCTATTGACAATCACCCAAATAGAATCATACTGCATGCAAGACTTTGACAAGACTATGATGAAATCCATATTAATTATCTCCCAATTCCATTCCATAAGTTCTATATTCTAAGCCTAACTACTGGTCCTTTGGTGCTATACTTTAACGGGGCACTTAGCAACAAATTATGCAATGCCCTTCTTCATACCACTTCACCAATAGATTTCTCTCAAGTTTCTAAACATCTTTATGGAACCCGGATGAATGGAATATCTGGAGCTATGACCTTCCTCCATGATCCTCTCTTGGAGTCCATCCACCATTGGTACATATAATTCCCTTGATACCTCAACACACCATCATCCCTTGTTCAAACATTATTAGTTTTTTCTTATGAACATATGCCTTTAATTCAAGCAATATTGGGTCTAGGTCTTGCTTTCTTTTCACTTCTAAAACTAATGAATATTCAGCTCCATTCATTATCAATACTCCTCCTTCTGTGGAATCTACTAGTGGACTCATGTACGTGCAAGTCTATGCACATCTTTCGCTAACTATTTGTATCTTTATCAATATGAGAGGTACTACCCATAGAAAACCTGGTCAAGGCATCAACAACAACATTAGCCTTACCTGGGTTATAAAGAATACTCATATCATAATCTTTGAGTAAATCTAACCACCTTATTTTTCTAAGATTAATATCTTTTTTAGTGAACACATATTGAAAGTTCTTGTGGTCAGTGAATACATCAACATGGACACCATAGAAATAATGACGCCTTATAATTAAAGCAAACACTACAGCAGCCAACTCAAAGTCATGGGTTGGGTAATTCTTCTCATGAACTTTCAACGTCAACAAAGCCTTGCGTACTTTTGGGTAAGGTCAAAACTAGGGCAGTAGTGAATCTCTTTTTCATTTCCTGAAAGCTATTCTTACAAGCTTCAGACCATTGAAACTTTAACTCGAGCCTACATCTTGTGCGGGACTGGCACTCGAAGAACATTGCTGGTCAGAAGAGAACCTTCGCCTACCTTACTTACTCAAAAGAATACTTAGGCATAAATACAAATATCTAATGCATCTCTACTTAAATACCTATATAATACTTAGAACGTTTAAAGATCAAACACTCAACTTGGCCAAAATGAAAACTTATGTCTTTAAACAACAACTGAATTAAGAAAGTAAAGACAATTGCCCGCTAACTGTCTATTAAGCCTCTAAAAAAAGAGGGATGTCAGGACATGACCCCTGATCATCCTAACAATGCAATACTCAAAGGAAATGATAAAAGAGTCCTTTGAAAGCAAGTAGGCTCACCAACAAACTCGGAATGCTAAACTAGATTAATGGTGCAGTGGATATTGATCATGGTTATCCGTGGCTCCTTCTTCAGATAATGTAGGCCAACTGACATCAGTTTATTAATTGTACGGGTATGCGAGTTGGAAGGATAAACACAACTTTAATCTTGAAAGGAATCTTTAAGAAACACTTAACTTGACTTTACTCAACTCCTGAACAACATAACTCAATAAAATAAAACACATGCAATCTATAGAAAACATTTAAAACAGTAGAAAGCTACTTAGTTCATTAAAGGAATGCATTAACAAACTCAACTTTACTTATATAATAAAGTAATATAGTTTATGTAGAAGATTCTCTAACCGACAACTATCACTATGAGCCTAAGGAATGATACAATATTTTACCTCACACTTCCAAGGACCGTCCTATACCTTGTTGGGGGTATAGAACGTATCTCACTAAATAAATCAACTAGTCTATGCTAAAAAGCACTAAGGAATCATCTAAAAAGCATGATCCTTTACTGCCTATGATGGTTACATGGTTTATGGACTTGATTAATATGAGCTTGCATCCCCATATCAGTGCGCAATACTACTCCCAAAAAATACTGAGCTCATATGATTTAAATCAAAACTTCTTTCTTTCGTTTGAGACGATTACTCAAAACATACCTTAAAAGCTCTCTTGGAAATCTCAATTTCCTCTCTTGTTCAAATGTGAAAACACTAAATCTTTGGGAATACATAGTCCCAATATTCACTCTTGAACCCAATATTCACTCTTGAAGAATGAACTTAAAATCTTTACTCTTTGATTAACTTGAAACTTAAGTCATTAAAACAAAGTTAAAATGTTTGTCAAATACATTTGAAAAACTTTTAAGAACTTCACTTGACTTGCTTCTTAACTTCAAAAATTGATTTTTTACTGTACTTCAATTTAATTATGGATTCAGGTATTATGATTTGTTATAGGAAAGATCTCATGATATTTAGGAATGATTTTAGATAGCTAAACATGAGAAAAGGACAAAATATCAATATTTGAGGGTGAATCCGTGATGCGGAGAAGAATTTGAATTTTTTGTTCAGAATGAACTTTTGCGGCAGAATGGTCCTTGACCGCTTCACGACGGAAAAACCAATTTCTCAAAACTTTGGAGTGGGTTAGCGACGTGAAGGAACTCCCAAATTTCATCAAACAAAAATTTTTCTTCGTTTTCCTACTCTAAACCCTCTAATCTACATTAGTTCTATCCCCAAGCACTTAGAATAGACTATATGTTCAAAGTACATCAGATTCAACTCATAATACACCCAGAAACATGAGTCATATCTCAAGAACACCTAAACCACACAACCCACAAGAATTCAAACAAATATCATCAAGAACTTAAAGGATTTGCTTTCAAACTATATAACTTGCTGAATTGAATCATGATTGGCGTGTGGGTGAACTAACCCAACACTATGTGATCTCACATACTTTGTAGGGATCACCCCCGATGATATCCACAAGCTATTCTTGATGAACTCGACAATCATGAGTCCTTTTTCCTTTATTCCTCCCCTGCGTTCTTTCTCCAAAACCTTAACAACAGTACAATATAGTATAAGTTCATCAAACAAAGAGGTATCACCCACATGGATCTTAGTATTTTGGGACATAGGTGTATGCACAAGTTTGCAATTTCGCATTGAGGCCCATGATAGCAAGTCTGCAATGTAACGATGTTGAGAATGATAAAGGTCATTCGTAGTGTGTGTCAATTCAACACCTAGAAAGAAGCTCAAGCATCCCAAATAACAAATAGAAAACTCATCCCCTAACTTTGAAATAATAGATTCGAGAGAGAATGGATGGTTTCTGGTAACAAAATTATCAACATAGACAAGTAGTTACATTGTGATTCCATGATACCGATACACAAACAGAGATGTATCTGTAAACCCAACAACCGTGAGATATCTGTAACATCCGGGGAGCACCCCTTAGGAGTAACATGGCGTACTTGACCTCTAGGAGGTCTTATACAAGTCCATAGTTATCATTCATCGCATTGTCATAGTAAATTTAGCGTAAAATATAAAACTTTTCATAGCACATCATATGCTAGAGATTTACTTCATATATATATATATATATATATATATAATATCATGTTACATGCTTAGACCTTAAGTCTCTTGGTCATCTTAGACTCAATCAACATTAGAGTACATTAGGAAAACGACCCTTACTACATAATCATAATATACAACTTCTAAGACTTTACAGTAAACATAAGCAGGAGATCCTTGAACTTAAGGATCCTTTGAGCTTGGGAATCATCTATCAAGCTCTTCACCATTCAATACATCCTTTAAGTATACATAACCTACACTTTGCGTAAAAAGTAGAGGGGAATGGGATTAGTACAAGAATGCAATAAGTATGGCAACCATGCAAAAACATGCATTTAAAAGGGACATTTTCTTTAAAATCATACTTCATGCCTTTTTAAGTAAATTTTTATAAAACCTTCATACAATACCATTTATATCATTCACATACTTCATATAGACATATCAAAGGCCAAACATCACATGAGATCACATTTAGAATTTAAGGCATTTGGAAGTCACATTACAGTGAACTATTTCCTTCTTTACAATGAGCATTCTTTTCTTTTATTCATTAATCTCCCAAGTAACCCTCTAGTGATACTTGGTGCAATGCATCACCTTAAGGTCACATGGAAAGCATACATACAACCTACATAAGCCAACACATATCATTATACAATCATAATACATTGTAGACACATTTAAGTCAACACTCCATTGGCTTTACCATTGTTAAAGTATGACAAAAGTCCCACATCGGTGGTTAATGGGATGGGTGGAATCCTTATAAGGCTTGGGCAATCCTCATCCTGCTGAGCTAGCTTTTGGGATGTGAGCTAGGCCTAAGACCTAACTTCACATGGTATCAGAGCAGGGCCCGTCTCACCCAATGTTGGGGCCTCCCGAAATCAAAATTGTCCACGCACCAGATGCTAAGCACTGGGCGTGAGGTGGGGTGTTAAAGAATGACAAAAGTCCCACATCGGTGGTTAATAAGATGGGTGAACTCCTTATAAGGCTTGGAAAATCCTCCTCCCTTTGAGCTAGCTTTTGGGGTGTGAGTTAGGCCTAAGACCTAATTTCACAAAGACTACTCATTCAACAAAAGATTATTCCACGTTATATATTCCGGAAGTGGTAAGACTTCATGGAGTCACAATCTCAATTTTTTCAGATAGAGGTGCACAACTTACTGCACAATTCTGGAAATCATTTTAGAAAGACTTTAATTCAAAGGTGAAAATTAATTATTGTCTTTCATCCTCAGACAAATGGGAAAGCATGCACTATTCAAACATTAGAAGATATGTTGAGGGCCTGTATAATTGATTTCAAAGGTAATTGGGATGATTACCTGCCCCTTATTGATTTTGCTTACAACAATAGTTACCACTCTAGCATCCAATTGGCTCCATATGAGGCTCTGTTTAGGAAAATATGTATATCTCCTATTGGATGGTTTGAAGTTGGTGAAGCTGGGTTGATAGGACCAGATCTCGTTCATCATGCTATGGAGAAGGTGAAGGTGATTCAAGAGAAGTAGAGAATGGCACAAAGTCGTCAAAAATCATATATTAATTATAGGAGAAGAGAGTTAGAGTTTGAAGTTGATGATTTTGTGTATTTAAAGGTTTCACACATGCAGGGTGTTATGAGGTTTGGTATGAAGGGGAAACTTAGTCCCTGGTATATTAGACCTATCGAATAGCCAAGAGGATTGACAAAGTAGCTTATGAGTTGGAGCTACCACAACCGATAGCAGTGGTTCATCCAGTATATCATTTCTCCATGTTGAAGAAATTCATGGGTGATCCTTATTTGATAAAACCAACTGAATATATTTGGATCAAGGATGTTTTATCTTATGAAGAGATTCCTATTCAAATTCAACATTGCCTGAACTAACTCATATAATACAGGAACAAAAAACGACAAATCATACAACTAAGGCCTTAATAAATTGAACAAACCTAATCCTAATAAAACTGTGCGCAATAAAACAATGTTAAAACATTAGAAAAACACTAATATTAATGCGCTATTAGTTGTTAGTTCTGTACTCGTGTCTAGGATGACCTGGATTAAGTGAGACCTTCTTTTTCAATCATGTCTAAGGTATACTTTCTTTGATTCATTAAAATTCCTTGATGAAGTTTAGTTCCAAGTAGATAGTAGTAAGATCATATGTAATTCAAGACAAGATTTACCAACTAAAAAAATTATATTGAAAAATGGAGAAGACACAAATTCCTAATCTACTAATTAGAAGATATCATAATGGATTTTAGGGCACCAAACTAATTCATGTAGCTAGTAATCAGAAGCTACATAAGAAGTTTATCTTTGTCTTAATACAAAATTTTTGTCAGTGATAGGCCGCCCTTGATATCTATTTCTACACAATTGTACTGACGAAAGCTCAATCTATGAGGAAGAAATGTTGAGGATTGTTTATTATTGATAGAAAAATTGACTCAAGGTTTAGTTTCTTCAAGTTTGTGATTAGCGACACTAAAATCTTTTACTTAAAAACATAATTACCTAACACAAAGTTTGAGATTAATTATTTTCCATTTGAGTGAAAGATCATGACATCTGTGAGAATTCGAAATGTCTAAGGTGGATTTTATCCAAGCTCTTTAGGTTCTTTGGTAGTTTTTGATTGGATTTTAATATCCCTTTCCTTCTTTCACTTCGTATTAGCCACCTTCTTTTAATAAATGAACTACAAGCAAAAATGAAGTGGCATTTTTCTCTATGTTAGTCAGATTTTGTTTGGTTAAAGTTTTTTATTTGTTCGTTTTTGGGTCAAGTCAATCGACTGGACTTGATTTAGGATATTAAAAATATTTCCATGTTATGAAAATTAAGATGAATAAAAAGTGTATTTATAGTTACTAATTTACCTATCATTATTTATTTTTGGTAAAAAAAGATATATATATGAATTGATGTAACCTTTTTTTAAAACCAAATATCAATAATGGTAGGTAAATTAGTAACTATAACTGCACTTTTTATTCATCATCGTTTTCATGACATGAAAATATCGTTAATATCCTAAATTAGGTCCAATCTAATTACCAAACACAAAAATGATAAAATAAAAACATGACAAACAAAAAACTAGATAAAATCTAGACCAAATACCGAGAAAAATATCTTTTCATCTTTGTTGCAGAGGAATCTTACTATAATGATCTCAGAGAAGGAAACATATATTAAAATTCAACCAACAACAAAAGATCACCTGAAAGAGCTGGGATTAAATTCATATTATACATTTCAAATTGTCACAAATGCCATGAAATCTGACTCCAATAAAAAACAATTCAGTTTAAACATTATGTTTGGTAAATATTCTTTATAAAAATATTATGCTGTCCCTTATCACAAATTTGAAGAAACTGAACCTTGAGTCGATTTCTCTATCAATAATAAACAATTCTCAACATTTCTTCCTCATAGATTGAGTTTTCACCAATACCACTGTGTAGAAATAAATATCAAGTGCGGCCAATCAATGACAACAAATTAATATACATTGAGAAAAAAATAAGCTTCTAGTGTTGCTTCAGATTACTGGCTAGATCAATTGATTTGTTGCCCTAAAAACTATATTTTTAAATCTTCTAATTGTAGATTAGGAATTTGGGCCTTCTATTAGTTTTTCAATATAGATTTAACTATCATTAGTAGTTCTTGTCTTGAATTATATATGATCTGATTCATACCTAAATGCAACTAAATTGGATCTACTATCAGTTTTTCTACGAAAGGAACGAAAATCGTAAAGTAGAAACAAATTCATTCCTTGCCATTAGAGAGAATTGAGTAATTTCTACAACAATGAATGTAGAGAATCAACTAATACTCTCCTTTATATGCATGCCCTATCTGACAGTTGTAGGCTCACAACTAAACTAATCTTTTAACTAACAAATATATACTAGATGTTATAACTGACATTTAATATATTTCTTGATATCTACATAATGTGATCAAGTCACAACACCTACTTCATGACTCCCCCTCAAGGTGGTGTGTGTAAAAACATCTAAGACTCCCAACTTGGATACAAAATATTCATGTTGTGATCTGAATAGCCCCTTTGTCATTATATCTGCTTTTTGCTCATGTATGCCTAAAAGAAAATTTTCCAATCAACCTTTAATAAGATCAAATATCTTCTAATACTTGATCATCAATTGTTCCTATCACTTCGGTTAGTTTCTATGTTTTAGAACAGGAGCCTTTTGTTTATTTACCACAGTAAATTAATTTTAGTTTTCCTAAAATACCTTTTTGGCCTAGTCTATAGGAGTTTGTATATCTCATCAGATGTATTGCTGATTTTTAGGACCATGTAGTTAGTTCTTATTATAACTATAAATCTTAGGTAGTGGAAAATATATTACACTTTCAAATAATGTTATCGCTTCTTTCTTTTCTTTATTGCTTTATAGTTCTTATCTTTCATTATTCATAACTTCTTGTTAGTTGCTTTTCTGGATTTCAACCTTAATTTACTACAATTAGTATTAAATCTTTTTTATTCTTGAGGGACTTGTGAGTGTTTATTAACATATTTTAGTGAATATCATGGACGGAGAAACAAGTTTTTCTTCAATGGCACCACCAACTTTCAACGGAGAAATGCAGAATATCAAGAACCTTTGGATCTTTGGGAAGTTATAAAAATGATTACAGGATTGATCCCTTGCCAAGCAATCCCTCAATGCGGCAGATTACAAATCACAAAGAAAGCAAAACCATGAAATCAAATACAAACGCATGCTACAATAGTTTCATCCGCCATCTATACTCGTATCATGTCCCTAAAGTCAGAAAAAGAGGTATGAGATTATTTTAAGACTGAGTATGAAGGAGATAAATAATTCGAGGGATGCAAGTGGTAAATTTAGTAGGTGAGTTTGAGCTGCAAAGGATGAAGGAAAGTGAAACCATAAAGGAGTATTTTGACCGACTTCTTAGTCTAGAAAATCGAGTCAGATTGTTAGATTCCACTTTTAAAAAATTCAAGGATTGTTGAGAAAATCCTTGTAACTGTATCTGAAATTTGAGCCTATGGTTTCAACCTTAGAAATCTTGTCCAAAATAAGACTAGTGGAGATCCTAAGTGCTTTTCAATCACAAGAGCAACGCCTTATAATCAGACATGAAAGAGTTGTTGAAGGAGTCCTCTTAGTTAAACATCAATATGATTGAAGAAACAAGAAGAAGAAGAACAAGAAGATACTAGGACAAAATATTGAGATTTTTTCTAAACCAAAGGAAGGCTCACTATCCTTCTTGTCGTCATTATGAAAACAAAATGTCACTCTCCTTTCAAATGTTGGAGGTGGCTTGATGCAAAATGCATCAAGTGCGATCAAAAGGGTCATGAAGTTGTAATTTGTAAAGACAAAATTCATCAGCTGAAGTGGAAGCTCAAGTTGCTTATCGAGAAGAAGATCACCTTTTTGTTGCGACTTATTTCACAAGCCTAGATTCAAGTGAAAGTTGGTTAATTGATAGTGGTTGTTCTAACCACATGACATCTGATTAGATGTTGTTCAAAGAATTGTGGAACAATGAGACAAAGAAAGATAGAAATGAAATGGTGAGTGTCTTGCAGCGATAGGAAAGGGCGCCATAGCCAATACTAGTGGCTCTATAACTAAGCTTATCGCAAATGTTTTGTATGTTCCAGACCTTGATCAAAACCTTCTAGGTGCTGTTCAATTAATGGATAATGAATCTAATCTGTTGTTATAAAAAAACTTGTGTGATAGAAGATCCATTAGGCAATGAGATATTCAATGTTAAAATGGAGGGGAAGTGTTCTTCGCTCAATCCTTTGGAAGAGGAGAAAACAACTTTTCTTGTGACAGACAACACTACAGATATTTGATATAAAATAATAGGTCATTTTCATCATCAATGTATGATGTTCTTGCAAAGTAAGGAACTTGTGAATTATATATCAAGATTGCAGAATTGGTGGACAAATTACCAAGCTTGTTTACTTGGAAAAATGAACAGGCTGCCCTTTCCCAAAACAACTTGGAGAGTATAAAAAAAGCTTCTGCTCATTCGTACAAAATTGTGTGGGCCTCATAGAAACCCATCTTTAAATGGTAGTCTTTACTACATTGCATTTATTGATGATCTAACAATACTGACCAGGATTGTTTTCTTAAAATACAAGTTAGAGGTAGCTGATGTGTTTTGAAATTTTAAAGGCAAAAGTGGAAAATCAAAGTGGCTGCAAAATACATACTTTAAGTTCTGATAATAGGAATGAGTACACTTCAAATCCTTTCAAAGTACTCTGCGACAAAGCTAGTATAGTACATCATCTAACAATGCCTTATACTCCACAACAAAATAGAGTTAGTGAGCGGAAAAAAAATCTATAATGAAGATGACTAGGTGCATGTTACATAAGAAATATCTACCGAAAAGGTTCTGGGGGTGGCTGCTTGCACTGCTCATTCTAGATTTGTAAAGGATAAAACACCATATGAATCATAGTATGATCATAAAACCTCATTGCAAATTCTTAAACTTTTTGTTTGCATGTGTTTCTCTTATATACCACGGGTTTAAGAAGATAAGCTTGAAAAGAAGGCAGTTCTTGGCATCTTTATTAGCTACAATATTATCCACATCAAATAAGGTCTATGAACCTCAAATAGAGAAAATTGTCTTAAGTAGTGATGTCCACTTAATTGAGAACCAACATTGAAATCGGGAGAAGCCCTAAAACAATCCTCCAGTTGACCGTCTATTAGATCCAAATGATCTATTGGATGATAATCTTGTTAGAGACATACTATTGATCTCTTATATCTATCAGAGATGCAATACTGAAATTTATGAGCCCGCAAGCTATGAGGAAGCAGAAGGGGATCACAAATGGGTGGCAGCTGTGAAAGAGCAAATGATGAAGATTGAAAAAAATTAGACGGGAGTGCTTTTTGAGAAACCTTTAGATAAAAATATCATTGGAGTAAAATGGGTCTTCAGGGCAAAGCTTAATGCTAATGATTCTATCAACAAAAACTAAGCGGGGCTTGTATTGAGAGGTTACGCTCAGATCTTTGGAGTAGAATGCTCAGGAACTTTCGCATCAGTTGCTCTACCTGAAAACAATCAGATTGTTACTATCCATTTCAGCAGAAAAAGGGTTGAGAGTTTATCAACTTGATGTTAAGTCTGCCTTTCTCTATGGTCTTCTCCAGGAGGAGGTTTATGTCGAGTAACCATATTGCTTTGTTGTCAAGGGAAATAAAAATTAGACTATTTGCTAAAGAAATTTCTCTAATGTTTAAATTAGGCACCAAGATCTTGGTATAGAAAGATTGATGATCATTTTTTATGTTTAGGATTCAAGAAGAGCCTATTAGAGTCTACACTTTATATTAAGTGCTCGAGTGCATGCATACTTATTGTTTTTTTATATGTTGATGATCTCTTTGTCACGTGAAGTAAGGTTTAACTAATTGAGGACTTCAAGTTGGAAATGATGAAAGTCATTGAAAAGACAGACCTTGGATTGATGTCATACTTTCTTGGAGTGGAGATCAAACAAAATGAATATAATGTGTTCATTTTCCAGAAAAAATTTGCTCAAGAAATCCTAAAGAAATTTCATTTGGAATGCTGCAAAGTTATGAGTACTCCAATGAACCAAAAGGAAAAATTTTCCAATGATGATGAAACTGAAAAGGTGGATTAGGCACATTATAGAAGTCTTATTGGTTGTTTGATGTATTTGACTGCAACTTGGCGTGATATTTTGTATACAATGAGTTTTTTGTATGGTTCATGCATTGTGAAAATGATTTACACTTGAAAGCAGCTAAATTAATTGTGAGATACGTCAAGGGAGCTATCAACCATGATGTTAAGTTGCAAAAAAGTCAAAAGCTTAGACTTAACGGATACTCTGATACTGGAACATGTAGCTCGTCTCATGCTTTGACTGTGATTCCTAATCTACCTAGTAATCCTAAGGACAAGGGATACCTTATTTAGTGTAGTTAGGTCTCCTAGTAAGATACAATTAGTCTTACTATATGTGTGTGTATGTATATATATGGTGGTTGACATATACAGATGGAAAGAAACATCAAAGAGATAAAAGAGGCAGCAACTCATTAACGTTGGTGCAGATTTCAGCTTTTGTTTAATCACAAAACATCTACTCTCTGTTCCAAGATTTGCTCGAGATAATGACATGTTTTTTGTATTCTATCGCTCTACTTTTCTTGTAAATGATCGAGCATCTAGGACGGCTCCTCATTCAGGTCAGAGTGATGATGGACTCAACTCACTCAATCTCAAACCATCCTACTCAAAATCATCCTCCAAGTCACTATCAGATTTCCTCTCAACTAGGATGTCATATGAGTGCTGGTATCTTCGCCTAGGACATCCCAAAAAATGAGTGCTCCATCAAGTCTTACATAGGCATGATTAAACTTGTTCTTGTTTCAATTTTAATCATATCTGTAGTGCTTTTCAACTCAGCAAGTCACAAAAGTTACATCTTCCAATTTCAATTAATTAAAGTTCATCTATTTGACAACTCTTATTTATTGTTGTTTGGGGTCTTTTCCCTCATTTATCTTATGAAGGTCAAAAAATAATTCTTCTCTTTTTAGATGATTTTCCAACTTTATTTTGAGATTTCCAATGAAATTTAAACTGGAAGTTGCTTCCATTTTCCTCCAATTCAAGTTGCCTATGGAAAATCAATTTGAAAACTAAGATTAAATCAATGCAATAAGATTGGGGTGGTGAAATTCCTCGATCTATATCCCGTCTTCTCTCTATTCGGTATCTCTCACCGATTTTCTTGTCCTCACACACATGAACAACAAGGAAAACTTGAAGGCAAACATCATCACATTGTTGAAACGGGCTTAAACCTCTTAGCTGACAGTTCTTCTCCTTCTCGTTACTTGCAATTCATGTTTGATATAGTTTTATTCGTCTCCTTTCCCCCTCGAATAACAATAGATTTCCATTTGAACTAATATTCCACAGATCACCCGACTATAATCTTCTAAAAGTCTTTGGGTGTCTGTGCTTTCCTTATATCTTCTCCTATAATAAACATAAGTTTGATTTTTGTAGTGTGATATGAATTTTTCTTGGGTACAATGTAAACACTATGGATATCACTTCCTTGATAGATCTTCTGGTGCCTCTATATAGCTCGACATGTTCGCGTTGATGAAACCAAATTCTCATTTGCTTCAATGTTGATCCTAGATTTCATCCATAACTCTATCAAACTCAATACCTTGGGCATCCTCTTCGATCTCTTTACCAAATAGTTTATCTACTACCACTCCAAAATCACCACTGCTTGCATCCAATATTCCAGCCACATCCTCCTTTAAATCTTCGTCATACGTTTCTTTAAGTCCCCCGACTAGATATCCATCTAATATGCCGAGGGCTTCCTGCTCAATGCCAATAATTCCTCTAGTTGTTGATCCCACTGGCTACCTATTGTTACCCCAGAATGCTCCTCCCACAATAAAAACTCCCTCTCAACAAATGAACCCACCTCAACGCACTCATCATATCCGACTTCATCATATGCCTCCATCATCTAATTTATCTACTATCACAACTTCCAACTCATCTTCTTCCCTTCCTGTTAAACCTACTAACTTTACTAAGGCAAATAAACACAAGGTTTGATGAGATGCTATTTCAACTGAGATGAATGTCCTGTTAGGCAATGGTACTTCGACCCCTGTACCTTATAATTCATCCATCAACGTGTTAGGCAGCTAATGGGATTTTCGAATTAATAAAAATTCTTTAGGCAACATTGAGCATTACAAAGCCCGTTTAGTTTACAAAGGATTTCATCAGTTGGAGGGTCATGACTATTTTGAACAGTTAGCCCGGTTGTCAAACCTTCCACTATTCGAGTTGTTCTCACCATTGCTACTTCTCAAGGATGGAAACTACGCGAATTAGATGTCCATAATGCCTTTTTACATGGTCACCTCCAAGAACGAGTGTTCATGGATTAACCTGTCGACTTTGTTCACCCACCATTTTCTAACCATTATTGTCAACTAAACAAATCACTATATGGTATCAAACAAGCGCCACATCATGGTATATGCGCCTTCACTGATATTGTAAGACCCACAAAATGAGTTAGGGTGTCTAGAGCCTAACATGTATGTATTAAGGTTATAAGTTCCTAAAATGACTTATAATATGTTTTAGAGGCAATGTGTATAGTTTGAAGTGATTTGGAAGTCAAACGTCAAGGGACGACCAAGACGTTCAACGACTAGTCGCCTATGTGACTCATGTGTCTATACGTGCTTATATGTGTATGTCATGAGCTTATGAAGTATTAAAATGAGTTATAATGATGTTTATAGTCAGTATATGGAGTTTCTTGAAGTTTCGTGAAGTTTGGAGGTCAAACATCCTAGAACGTCTAAGACGTTTGAAAGATAGCCCTTGAGACGTTCATGTGTGTCTTGATTGGGACTTGCATGTTTGGACGAGTTGCAAGCATTTGTTTTGGTTGAAACTGATGTGGAAGGTCTACAACTTGTCAGGGGTTGTATTTATGTTTGAAAAGTTTGGGTAAAACTTCTAAAGGGCCCCGCAAAAGGGCCCACAATAAGGACCCAAGGGCTGTCCAGACACTGCCTTGGCAGTGTCAATCGACTTAACCAAATGACGCCCAGTTTGTTGACCAATGGCCCGTAGGTGAGGTATATTCGATATATACTTATCCTGGGCAAGGATCAACCAAAAGAACAGTCCAAGGTCCAATCGACGGAAGCCACAGACGGCCCGTCGATGGACCTACTGGCCGTCGATGGTGATCCGTTGATGCAGCCTGGCTCCACTGTCTTGCGCATTGTTTCATTAAAGGGGTGGATGGGAAATTCACCCCACGTCCTAACCTGAACCTAATTGATTTATTTACCTATTTTTGGGTGTACTTAAGGGATCAAACACGTGAACAACCCATTCCCAATCCCATGCTCGCGAAATAAACCTTCCCTCTAAAACCAATTCTCTGTACAAACCACCATTGTTGTTGAAGCTCAAGAACAGCTTGTAGATTGGATTCTCATAGTTCTTCACCAATTTTTAGAGGTTTTCAACTAGACAAAGGTATGATGATCCTTCATCTCTAAGTAACCTTTCACTTGGAGAGTTCTTCTCTTTTCAAAGAGATTTCAAGATCAAACTTTCAATCGTTCAATCTAGCCATGGGTTCTTTCTAAAAATGTTTTTAATGGTTAAATCATGATTAATTGATGTTAATGTATTGGTTTTAACGGGAATTTGAATCCAATTGCATTATGAACCCATGTCCCTTCCTAACTAGAGTTAGCCCTTGCATGGGCATTGTGATCATGGCTTGTTGATGATTGAATTATGATTCTCTTACATTGAATTGTCTATATCTACTTTTATTTACATGGATTGATGATGAAGGATCCATGTGGATCATTGTATGATGAATTGAACATGCCTAGTTAGAATTCTAGGAGTTCACTGTAACATTGGTCCTTAATTGATTAAAAGTGGATTTCGAATATATTGAGAATCTTGTAGCTAGTGCCTAAGGTTAATATTATGATTGAATTATATATATAAATCTTGAATGATCAAGGTGAAGAGGGATTCATATAAATTGATCTAGGTTCTTCTAGTCTATCAAGTCGTAACTTGTGATCTTGACGTTAGGTTTGTTGTCTTGTGACTCGATTATGGTTAATTGTCCTTAGTTACTGCCTATATGTATAATGTGATGATAGTTAGGTATAATTTATCTCATACCCCCTTGACGAAGGTTGGTGAATTCTTGAATTTTCCTCTCCCTTAGTTCCAAGGGAAAGAACATATAAAGGAAAGTCGTTTTGAAAGCTCCCCAAGTAATCCGACCTTCTATAACCGGCTTCTCATCCTTCAATTGCTTATACCACACTTGAGCCAAATCTTTGAGTTGGTAGACGTCTAGTTCTGACTTTTCTTGAGAAGAAACACCCATAGCATCAAGAACCTTGAACACTTCATCAATGAACCCTTGTGGGTCCTCCTCCACCTTAGAACCATAGAAAGCAGGGGGATTCATCCTTGTGAAGTCCCTAATCCGTGAAGCGGTGGTATTACAATTGAGGTTCACTGGCACCCTTGTATCCCTAGCAACTTGGGTAGCCAACACTTGAGTCAAGCTATGAATAGCTGACCTTACCTCAACATTAGAGATAGACCCTTCTTCAGTAGGAACTTGAGGGTTTTGAGGATCTTGAGGGGGAACCGCCTCATTCAAGTTCTCCTCTCCGGCCCTTCGATCATTGTTCCTCCTTGTATTCATTGCCTATAAACACAATAAAAGGATTAGCAGAAAGGACTAGATAGAGTTAAGACTCTTAGGCACGACTAAGGAATAACAAGAGAGTGAAAGTTCCTAAGCATCACATAGTCTCTCATTCATAAGTGTGTCGCGCTTCTCAATTATGAATAAGACACTACATAGACGTTGTTTAATGAGACATCAATCCTAAGAAGATTTAACCTTATGCTCTGATACTAAGTTTGTAACGACCCAAAGTACACCCTAGTCTTTGCCGGCGTCGTCGTCCTCGAAGAGGACTAAGACAAGCCTCTTAGCTTCATCATATCATATCATAGGTCAAAAACGCGGAAAAATTAAAACTTTTGCTTATATAGCAAGGAGGTTTACATAGAACTCTACATAGGAAGCATACATACGCTTCTCGTAATAGACCATTACAACGCATAGGAATTTAGTCTATTAATTTGTCACACATTAACCATCTAACGAAGTCAAATAATTCGAGCAAGCCCTTATATAAATCCATAATTGCCACATAGGGCTTACATCAATATCTTCAACAATAGGAAAGAAATGAATGTCTACTAGACACTACAAGTACTACTAAGATAGAGTGTGTGGTAGCATCCTCAAACTAGAGGGCATACCCAAAACTTGGAGAGTCTAGTCCAAGCCTTCTTGCTTTAGCCTCAATAATACTGCAACGGCCAGAACCTACAATGTTTAGGGGAAAAAGGAAGAAATATGGGTTAGTACAAAATACATGTACTAAGTATGGTCCCTATGCATAAAAATTGTTAATGCATGAGAAAAGGGACAATTTAGTCAAAACTATGCAAAATGACCAACAATTCAATATACACACATAAGGAACATCATAATCATATCAACATATAAGTAACTCAAGCAACACTTGTGCAATGCAAGAATAAAGCCCCATAACCCTATCCAAAGCTAAGTATCACATTAAGCAACCCATTTCATACCTATAACATATTCTCATATATAACATGCTTCATATACCAATACAAGTCATAGATTTTCAACTTAATCATAAACATAATCATAATCATAATAGAACACTGCTAGAACCATCCTATAGGATCCCACATATGCAATGTGTAAGAGAAGTCCCATACCCTCTCTCACAATATGTAGTAACCTTTCAGACAATCCTAATAGAAGTTCGCATACATAACTTGTTCATACCTTTACTTTAGGGAAATAAGTACCATAACCGACATGAGACCATGTGAGCTACATGGAATCCGGTGTTCTACTCCCACACCGAAAAAAGAGGGTTAACACTTGCCTAAGGTGAAACCAGTCGTACGTAGCTATCTAGGTTGATCCACTAAGCTAGAGTCCTATGCAGGCAAATAGTTAAGGGACAAGAAGATTGCTTCTAGAAACCTTGACTTACTAACGTGAGGGTTTTCATCTCATGAGACAACACATATATTGGGAATCCGGACTTACTAACGTGAAGAAACTCATGTGGGAGGCCGGACATACTAAAGTGAGACCTCCATCTCATTTGCATGCCCTTTCGGTGCTAAGCAATTATTCTCTTTAGTAATCATCATATAACATCATACAAGTTCATATTAGTCTCTTTTAGACCTTTAAGTAAACATCTTGTCATAATAGATCATAGGTGATACAAGTGAGAACTATCCTTTCACTTTAGACACAACATTATAATCATGAGAAACTACATTCATTCATATAATGATCACATCATAACATAATTACATACTTCATAGACAATTCATACATCTAGGGTTAGGGATGAGGGATTCTTGTCACCAACATCACAACAACACAAGTGGCTATAGAATGATTATCACATAAGTAGATTTCACCTTGCATAAGTGAGATCAAAGGAGATTCAAGATCATACCTCATTGCCCTTCATGGGACTTCAAACATAAATACCCAAGAAATCACAATCAACATATGAAATAGGGCAATTCATGAAGTATTAACATAACTAAAATCAAAGTAAACAAGTGACATGTTCATCACCCTCAACAATTCACCTTAATCAATTCATGAAATTAGGGATTTAGGGAAAAGACATTGGTCAAGGGAAAACTCAAAGAAATTCATAAATTAACCATTAATTCATACTTAAACAACATTAATTCATCATAATTCATCAGAATTAACTCACAGTTTTGTTTAAGAAAGAAGACCCATGTGAGGCGAAAAACCCTTATTTTGGGGGATTTAGAAATCATCTTTTGAAGGACCTCTTGGGGAAATAAATCCCAAGAGTGAAAGAAACCATACCTTATTGATGAAAAAACCACGAAATTGGGTTGAAAAACTTGAAGGCTTGATCTTCTTCTTGGAGCTCTATTGGTCTTCTTCAATGGAGTTTTGGAAGAAGAGAGAATTTGGGAGAGAGAGAGAGAGTGATATTTGATTTCAACTTGTGGGACTTGATTTTTGTGTTAGAATGTACCTAAAACTTACCCTAATACATTCTATAGTCACTCATTAAATTACCAAAAAGACCCCTCACTTAAATGGGTTTATTTGTGAAGTCAAAACACCCAAAATACGACTTTTACGATATCTGGGAAGTAGGTGAGCATCGCAGGGTTAATTCCCCAATTTATTTTTGGATTTTTAGATGAGGAAGTGAGGTCCGTGTCAGCTTCACATCGCACAGTAGCCCCCAATTCTTGACTTTCGTAGACTGTTTCAGCAGCCTGCCTACCCATGTTGGGGTCCTTCCCAAGGACCCTTTCGGTGGTCCTTGGGGTGTCGTTTTTGGATGTGTTGACTCTATATACTATACTATACCTACAAAAAAGTCATTTTACAAGTTTTGGACTCCATATGACCCTCCGAAACCTTCGCCAACATAGGGACGTCAAAATAGTTGAATTTTTCTAGTTTTCGGACGTTAAGGCTTTTCTTTAATCCTATTGCTCCGAAACTTCTCAAACAAGTTATTTATACTTATTTAGGTCTAAAACCATCATTGTTTGACATATTAATCTCTAGTATAGATCATGGAATTTACGGGGTGTTACAGGAGTGGTGGTACGCTGCCTTATTCTTCTTTATTTAATGTTAATTAGACTTCAATTATGTTATGATTGGTTTGGTCCACTTATGGTGGTGATGTTATGTGAATTGATGTGGCCTTGTCGGCCTTATTTTAAGTATTATGATGATTATAGCCTTGTCGAAACTACTTGAAGTATTATGTTGATTTGTGTAGTTTATTATGTGAAGTATGATCATATCTACCTTTATGTGAAGTAATGTGAAAGTACATATGTTCTTTTATTAAAGATATTAGGTGATCATGTTAGACTATGACTATGTGGTCATATGTGTAGTCTTATGGTTGATGCATGATTGTTCCTACGAGACTATATAACTCTATTATGGTTATGTTGATGATGATATAGTAGTGTATAGGATGACTTGGAAGATGATAATGGTTGTTCCTATGTGCTTCTAGAATGACATGTAATATGTGTTAAAGTGAAGTATGTTATGTATTGTGTAAGTATACTTGTGTTCCTTACTTGATGCATGTATGAAGGTGAATATGTGGTGTTTTGACTTAGGATGCTAGAGCTCTTAGTCTTGTATGTATGAACGTTATGTGAGACCTTGAATGATGATAAGAGGGTCCTTTATGTGAAACGTTGAACCTAGTAGGTAAGGTTATGAACCTTGAAGTTGAAAGTCTTAATAGTATCCTTCATGTAATGAATGATGGACTTAAGGTTGATTGGATGGAACGACATCATATCAATCCTTAGGAAAGTCATAATGAGCTTCTTGTCGCCATTGGAATGAAGCCCTAGAGTACCTCTTTGGTAGAGTAAATGTAATTGGGTTATGAACTTGATATGGAACCCCTTTGTATGAACCTTTCATGTGAATTAATCTATGAGAACAAATGCTAATACCGAGTGAGTATGGTAAGGGAAGTAGTTCTAGTTAAAGTATGAAGCTAGAATAAAAAGTAAGCCCTTCATATTCCTTAACCATGTGCCAACATGGGATGTGTTCAAGTTCTACCATTGGCAAGTAGAACACACTCATTGGAGTAGGTTAGAACTCCGGATTCCATGTTTTGCTACCATGGTCTATGTCGGTTATTTCCTTTTATCATCATATGGGATTCCCATTAGCATTAGAGATGTTCTACGAAGTTTAGGTGGTGGTATGGGACGCTATCTAGACATTGCACAATAGGCTTTGAAGATGTTAGTAAGAGTCCCTAGGTCTTCTCCAAGACCATTACTTGAATGTCCTTTATGTGATTAATGTTTCTTAATGAACTAATGAAGTAATGACTTATGTTAGAAAGTATGTAAGTGAATAAGTACCTACTCTAGACTGACTTAAGAATTTCTTAGTTAAAGTGTGAATAGGGCATAAGGGATGATCTCTTCATGTCTTACCTATGGAAGTCTTGAGAATGACTCTTGTTAGGGAAGTTGGTTGATTCTTTAGGAATGATCTAAACTTAGGAAGTCTTAAGGATTATTTAGGTAACCTTGAAGAGGGTGTATGGGTTTTCTCTTCTAGGAGTACTTAAGTCAGACTTTTGATATCCTTGGTAAGGAGAATGTCATATCCTATATGTTATATGTTTAGGTGTCTTGTAAGTGTTTATGTGTCTCATTATAAGTAGTCTTGAGGATCGATTAGGATCACTTAGAGAGGGTGTATGGGTGGTTTCTCTTTGTGTGACTTAAGTGAATCTTAGAATAGCTTTTAGTGGTATGATTACATGCTAGAAGGTGTCTTATGTGAAGGTAGGTAACTTCACTGTAACTGTGAAGAACCTCACTGTACAGTGAAGTGAAGTCACTGTAATGTGCTTCCAAAAATATGATAAATGGTTTAAATGTTATCTTATGTGGTTCTTAGTTATTAAATGTTGTTCTTATCATTATACGATATTTAAATAAAATGATGCATATTTCCAATAAATGTCCGTTTTCATGATTTTTATGCATTATGCCATACTTAGTACATGTGGTTGTACTAACTCCATGATTTTATCTATATCTATAGTGGTTGGTTGGTGAGGAGCATTTGGGAAGCAAGACTTGGATCGTAGCACCGTTCAAGTGATGTTGAAGTATGTCCTCATTTGACTCGAGGACATATATGTCTTTTATGTTTCATATTGAAGTATTGTAATAGACTTAGTAGTACTATATTTCTAATTTCGTATGTGCCGTGTCCCAAGTACTCTTGTGTCTAAGATTGACGAGATTGAGACTTAGTATTTCTTATTATTTTATATTAAAGTGTTTTTAAAGATTTATAGAATGTTTTGTGAAAAGTTTTAATTCCGCAATACTTTTTACTATGTAGATGCGATGAACGTTATGTAAGGGCTTGTATAAGACCTCCGAGAGGTCGATACGCTGGTTGCACTCCAAGAGTGTCATATCTTCTAGGGTATGGTCTTGGGATGTGACAAGACTCATCCACTACAAGATTCCAACTAACAACACCTTCTTACTACTAACATTATACACTTTGTATCCTTTTATAAATGTTATATAACCCAACAGAACACACTGTTCTTCCTTTCTATCTAACTTTCCTCTTTTAGCATCAAGAACACGTGAATAGCATACCGAGCAAAATACGTTCAAGTGTCTTGTAGATGGCTTGATACACTTACATGCTTCAGATAGTGTCATGTCTTGTACTACTATAGTTGGTAATCTATTTAGCAACTAGACAACGATATTGATTGCTTCAACCCAAAAGTATATAGGAATGTTCTTTTCTCCCAACATGCTTCTTGCCATCTCCACCAATGTTGTGTTCTTCCTCTCAGAAACCCCATTCTGTTGTCAAGTGTAGTTAACAGTGTATTGTTGTTGGATACCCTAATCATTACAATACTTGTTGAACTGATACGAAGTATATTCAGTTCTATTGTCGGATCTAATATACATCAATTCACATCCACTCTCTCTTTCTACTGTAGCTTTAAATTATTTGAAAACAAAAAACACTTCATATTAGCAACTGATAAAGTAGACCCATGTCATTCGAGTAAGATCATTCTCAAGGAGAACAAAATACTTTTTTCCACTCAATGAAGTCGTCCTCATTGGTCCACATAAATTGTATGAACCAGCTCTAGATTTTCCTTAGCCTCCGAAGACTTCCTTTAGGAAAGGATCGTCTATGCATTTTACTCTATTGACATGGCTCACAAACATCTCTACACAAATCAATTTTGGGTACTTCAAGAACCATACCATTTGATTGCATATACACTAGTGAGCTAAGATTATAATAACCCGACCTTTTCTGCAAAAGGCAAATATCAGTGAATTCAATATTAAAAGACCAAGTATCAATATAATAGCATGAATTTGGAAAGAAATTGTTAATCATTCTAATTTTAGCTACTTCACATCCTTAATGATCATAAATGACAGATTATTTGTATTTAAAATTAAAAGAATAATTTTATGAAGCAACTAAGCAACAATTAACAAGTTTTGAGTCAAATTTATCACATAAACAACGTCATTAATAATTTTCGTACCTTCGTTAGTAGAAAATTTTACTGACCCTCTACTATGAACTTCCACCAATGCGCCATTTCCAAGATTCACTTTGGTTCTATCAGATCTGTCCAAGGTATTAAAAAAATTTCAATAATCAACATGTGCCTTGTTCATGCTCTATAAACATACCATTTACATTAGCCAACATGTGATGTGTGTGAGGCCATGAAAACCTCCTCCTCTAATTTTCCAACTTGGTGATCATCTTTGAATTTCACTCGATGGGAAGACTAGCCACTTTGATTTTTTTATCCTACAATACTTCTCAATGTGACCATACTTCTTAAAATATCTACATTGAATTAGAGACCTCTTTGAATTCTACCAACAATTCTTCTGTAAGTTGTTTGTCTTCTTACAAATGCTACAAGGTGGAAATTTTCCTTTCATCAACAAATCACCTAGGTTTCAACAATATTTTACCTCTCCAGATTTTTCAAACCAGACTGTTCTTCTTTCCTTTTGATGTTTGAATTTACTCCATTGTTGAAAGGCATATTCTACTATTCATTCACTTCTCATAATGACATATATTTCACGGACATAGAGTCTCTCTAAATCATTGTGTTGCACTTGACAACTTACTCACAAAACTTTCACGATCTCAATAACATGAATTTATCGATATCAATACCAGAAGATGGTTCCTTACATGCCCTGCATTTAGCCTCTTGTTGTCCCAATCATTAACAAGTTCCTCAGATGCTAATCGCTTTGTTCCAAGAGCTTCATTGTCCGAAGGAAGACAGGAGAGATCACACTAGTTCAGTTACACGCACAGATTACTGGACTTAAAGCAAACATGTGCAGGTAAAAAGACAGGCACAATTTTCTTAGCCAAAGAGCAACAATATACACAGTGAAATCCCACAAAGTAGGGTCTGGGTAAGGAAAAGTGTACGCAAACCTTGCCTCTATCTCGTGTAGGTAGAGAAGTTTCTTACTAAAGACCCTTGGCTCAGGTGAAGCAAATAAAAAACATAATGGAAAGGAGAAACAACAGCAAAGGAAACACAACAACTAATAGAAAACCAGTGCTGAGCTTACAAGTAAGGAACATTACCATCAGCAAAATAGTGAGATCACCTACCCAAGCATAATAAACAACAGATGATGACAGATATCAAAGCCAGAAAAATAGCAAGCCAATCAACATAACTTACGACTTCCTTTTAATCTTCGCACTATGTTACAACAAAAAAATAATTATTTTTAAATAAAGATTCAGCTCAGAAACATCAACATGTCTAAATGTTCAAATCAGTTTTTCCTACCAACACAAGTAAAATTAATTGGAAGCCCTTACTCAATATATGTCATGTATGTATAGGTTCCAATGGTTTGACAAGAACTAAAATGAAACTGGGAAAACTAGTCAGCTATAAAGTAGAAATAGTTAAAAGGAACTCTGCAAGGACAATGACTGTGACAAGCGAGGACTGCTCAAGTGTAAGCACCCTCCACCTCCAACCCTGAGGTTGCGGGTTTGAGTAACCAAGAGAGCACAAAGTGGGGAGCTAAGGTGGAGGGTAGCAACAAAAAATTAAAATAAGGACAATGACTGCATAAACATTCTGATATATATGTTACTTTTGCATAAAGTATAAGCTTGTGATCTATACTCATTAATTTAACAAAAAGAATTATGATGTGCAAACCTGTAATAGGGGTACTGGAAAGAGAAGACGATGAAGCTGGAGGTGCAGAAGCATTGCATTTTTTGCACTACAAGAGAAGATGTGCATCCACATGAAACCACCAGTTAAAAATGCTTTTTGATACATTTGAAGTATTTAATGTTCTATTTGCAAATACCTGATCTCGAGAAGAGTAGTTATGAAAGCCACAACTGTAGAGCCAGTCACCATTACGCCATCCATTTGGAACTGGAAGCAGCTTATTCGTTTGTCTTGCATATGGAACTCCAGGAGTTTGCAGCAGTCTATACCGATCAGTAGGCTGGCTTTGGTATTGACCAACCTCCCCTAGAGACCAGTTAGAACTCAAGGGAAGTTGTTGGAGAGCTCCATGTCCTAAGAATCCAATGTTTAACCTTTGTTCCATACCTCCTTGTGTCCTGGCAAAATAATTTGGATGAGATGGGAGAGATGCTCCAGGCATTGCAATTGCTGGCATTGTTACTACCTCCTTTGGTTGTCCACATTTTTTGCACTTCTCTCTTGATGCATAATTGTTGTTAGTGCAACCTAATTGAGCATCCCCACACACGCGCAATACACATTGCATCCTTGAAGAGAAAACAAGCCAAGAATACGCACGCCAACCCTGCCATCCAAGATGAAAACAGACAGGAGCAAACATAAAAAACTCAACCTAGCTGAAATCAGGTTTATCATAAAGTTTAACATAAAAAATCAATCTCTTTTAAAATATGAATAATTCATAACAACCTCAACTATATTTGGTAACAACAACATATCCACTGAAATCTTACAACTGAGGTCTAGGAAGGTACAATGTATGCAGACCTTACCACCACCTCGTGGAGGTAGATAGACTACTTTTGAATGACCTTGGGCTCAAATACAACAAAATTCTGGTATAAAGAAGGAGACAATGAAGAGAATATAGCAAATAACAAGTAATCAGTGCAAAGGTCTACTAGGGTAGAATAGTTAAAAAACAATAATAAACAATGATAAAAATAAAACACAGGAACTACAATAACACAATACAATCGTACACAACAGCCACAAAGGACAACACTACAATACCTACTAACCTTCTACCCTAATATGTAACGTCCATACCTTCCTACCTAGGGTCACATCCTTGGTAACCTGAAACTACGTCATATCATGTCTATCACCTCTCCCCAATGATTCTTCGGCCTACCACTGCCTCTCCTCTATAACAAACTTCTCACACCTCCTCACTAGTGTGACCATCTTAGCCTCGCTTCCTCATCTTGTCCACCACAATATCTGGCAAAGACAGTTCAAAGTAGTAAAGTACTAGTAGCTTTTGGTTTATGATTTGCTCATGAACATCATTTACATCATCTTTATTTTGTCCATTTGGATTCTATAATTTATCTAATGACAACATACGCTTATAAAGCATCCTATATTCAATCTCAATGTTTGGATTGTCTTTATAGGTAATTAATTGATGTATAAAAACCCTAAGTTAGTTACAAAAAAGAAGAGAAATAACCAGGAAGTGCATAGCTCACCAAAGTGATAAAGACAATAATGCAATATGTTGCACGAAACAAATGGCAAGCAACCGATTTATATATTACTTTAAAAGCATGAAGTCCTTGGAAATGTTGATTGAATTCATTGAGCTTCATTAAAAAACATAACAATAGACAAACAAATTCATTTACTTTTTTCCTTGTATTTGTATTTTGAAATCAACTAAAATTATATGTACTAATTACTTACTTATTTGAATTAGATACGAATCCTAATACTATGGTTTTCTTTTTATTGGAATTTTATCATATGTAAATCTTTTATTTATTTGAACTATATGATATGCAAATATAGTATAATTCAAGTTATTGTACACACAAAAAAAAATCAAAGTTGATTTTTAGTAGTACTTCATGAGACCTCATGGTAATTCGGGTCTCTTTCAATTTGGTTTCCAAAGCACTCTATTTTTCTGTAAGTATCGGCATTTCATATTGGATTTACAAAGGTTGGATGCTAAATTTTGTATTGATATATTAAGAATGCGTTTTATTCTCATACTTACTTGTAAATTGGCCCCAATAGACACAAAGTTACTAGTTTAAAAAAAGCAGATTTAAAAACTTATATGTTGTCGTGCGTATAATTCAAACGCATAATATAATATTAAGAGATCTAAAATGTAGGAGACAAAAAATACTAATAGAAAAAATATCTGTAATAAAAATCATTGCAAAGTACGTACCATTATTGAAAAAAAATCTAAAAAATAAAGCACACATAATAATATGAAAAATAATATGAGATTCAAATATTCATTTTGATGCATAGACTTCGATAAGAGATATTATTCGATGATATTAGTGAAGCACTAGATCAATTACTTGCATCCTTTGGTGGGGATTATGCGGAGGACGAAGCTCCATTTTCTAGCTGCTTTAATTGTACATTTAACAAACCCTCAGTAGTATTTAACCCTTCTTTGAACTTGGTCTTTTCCTTAGCATTGAACTGGTCCATCGCCTCCGACCAACCTCTAACACTAGCCTCGTTCATTTGATCCATCATTCATATTATTTTCTTTGCAGCTTTTTCCCTTGCATCAAAGTCATTTAGTCTATCATTCATTTGAATCACATTGTTGCGTGCCTCTGCAACAACGAATTGTGCACCTAGATCATTGTTGTGTAACTTATAAAATGACCGATGACTACATTAGCAATCGAATGAACAAATGAGTACGACTTACCAATTTGAGAAGAAATAAATATTCCAAGATCGACATCACATTCTCGAGTGAGTTCATTGGTTTCTTATATAAGCATAAACGACGTTTATAAAATGAGGCATATTGAGCAGCTTTTGTATCATGACTATTTATACACATAACTTGGAAAATTATTCACCATGATATTAAATTTCAAGTCAAATATTGCAATGGAAAGTAATCTTTTTTTTCATAATGAAAATTATAGTAGAACATTTTTATTGAATTAATACTTATTAAACATTTCATAATAAAAATTATCAATTGATAAATTACATTAGTATCTTACTGAACGTTAATTCGATAAAAATGTTCTACTGTAATTTTCATTATTAAAAAAAGATAACTTTCCATTGCAATATTTGGCTTGAAATTTAATTATCATGGTGAATAATTTTCCAATTTATGTGTATAAATAGTCATGATATTTCATTTTTTTGTAAGTCACATTTCTTGAAAATAATTGATCAACATATTCTATTGTATACTAGCATGGAGGGTATGAAAACACCAGCACGCCAAAAAATTCCAATAGAGAAAATAGAAAAAAGAAAGTTGCTCGATATGCTTCATTTTCTAAATGTCGGTTAGACTTATATAAGAAAGCAAGTGAACTCGTTCGAGAATGTGATGTCGATTTTGGAATATTTATTTCTTCTCAAAACGGTAAGCCGTATTCATTTGTCAATCCGACTGCTAATGTAGTCATGGATCATTTTATATGTCCCACAACAATAGATCTAGGTGCACAATTTGATGTTGTAAAGGCACGCAACAATGTGATTCAAATGAATGATAGGCTAGATGACTTTGATTCAAAGAAAAATATACGAATGATGGATCAAATGAACGAGGCTAGAATTAGAGGTTGGTGGGAGGTCATGGACCAGTTCAATGCTGAGAAAAAGACCAAGTTCAAAGGATGGTTAAATACTGCTGAGGGTTTATTAAATATCCAATTGACGCAGCTAGAAAATGGAGCCGCACAACCCCCATCAGAGGATGCAAGTGATTGATCTAGTGCATCACTAATATCATTGAATAATATCTCTTATCGAAGTCTATGCATCAAAATGAAAATTTAAATTTCATATTATTTTTCATATTATTATGTGTGCTTTATTTTTTAGAATTTTGTTATTTTGTTTCAATAATGGTACGTACTTTGCAATGATTTTTATTAAAGATATTTTGTCTATTAGTATTTTTTGTCTCATACATGTTTGATTCTTAATATTATATTATGCGTTTGAATTATACGTACGACAACATATAAATTTTTAAAAGTTTTTTAAACTGGTAACTTTGTGTCTATTGATAGAAACAGATCAGTACATGGGCTGAACTAGGGCTATATTTACAAGTAAATCCAGATCCTATGACCCCATGTCTATAATGAATCTAACACATCAATAATAGATACAAGATCATTAGGCCGAATCTGATTACACTAAAAACATAGAATCAAGATACAATTCAGTTTGATCTGTTCCATACTATTTTCTATGTTCTCAAAACACTTAGAATTTCTTTCCTTCTAGATTGTCCACCATATGTTGGCTTGTACGATTGTCCACATACTTCTACTTCTTGCTAGAATCCAACATTCTTCCCAACTTTGAAGGGCCTTTGTAACCTTTCCTTGCATAGTCCAGGAGAAACATTTAAGGTTGATGAATAGACTTCAAAGCTGACATGTGATCTAGAAGTGAAGGAACAAATGTCGAACAATTTCTGCTTGTTCTCGTAAAAAAAAAAAAAACAGCTCCTATGTGCTTCTAGAGTGACATGTAATATGTGTTAAAGTGAAGTATGTTGTGTCTTGTGTAAGTAGACTTGTGTCCCTTACTTGATGCATGTCTGAAGGTGAATATGTGGTGTCTTGACTTAGGATGCTAGAGCTCTTAGTCTTGTATATATGAATGTTATGTGAGACCTTGAATGATGATAAGAGGGTCCTTTATGTGAAACCTTGAACCTAATAGGTAAGGTTATGAACCTTGAAGTAGAAAGTCATAATGGTATCCTTCATATAATGAATGATGGACTTAAGGCTGATTGGCTGGAATGACATCATATCAATCCTTAGGAAAGTCATAATGAACTTCTTGTCGCCATTGTAAGGAAGCCCTAGAGGACCTCTTTGGTAGGGTAAATGTAATTGGATTATGAACTTGATATGGAACCCCTTTGTATGAACCTTTAATGTGAATTAATCTATGAGAACAAAGGATATTACCGAGTGAGTGGTAAGGGAAGTAGTTCTAGTTAAAATATGAGGCTAGAATACAAAGTAAGCCCTTCATATTCTTTAACCATGTGCCTACATGTGATGTGTCCAAGTTCTACCATTGGTAAGTAGAACACCCTCATCGGAGTAGGTTAGAACTCCGGATTCCATATTTTGCTACCATGCTCTATGTCGGTTATTGCCTATTATCATCATGTGGGATACCCATTAGCATTAGAGAAGTTCTATGAAGATTAGGTGATGGTATGGGATGCTATATAGACATTCCACAATAGGCGTTGAAGATGTTAGTAAGAGTCCCTAGGTCTTCTCCAAGACCATTACTTGAATGTCCTTTATGTGATGAATGTTTCTTAATGAACTAATGAAGTAATTACTTATGTTAGAAAGTATGTAAGTGAATAAGTACCTAATCTAGAGTGACTTAAGGATTCCTTAGTAAAAGCGTGAATAGGGCATAAGGGATGATCTCTTCATGTCTTACCTATAGAATTCTTGAGAATGACTAGTTAGGGAAGTTTGTTGATTCTTTAGGCATGATCTAAACTTAGGAAGTCTTAAGGATTATTTAGGTAACTTTGAAGAGGGTTTATGGGCGTTCTCTTCTAGGAGTACTTAATTAAGTCTTTTGATAGCCTTGGTAAGGAGAATGTCATATCTTATATGTTATATGTTTAGGTGTCCTGTAAGTGTGTACGTGTCTGATTATAAGTAGTCTTGAGGATCGATTAGGCACACTTAGAGATGGTGTATGGGCGGTCTCTCTTTGTGTGACTTAAGTGAATCTTAGGATAGCTTTTAGTGGGATGATTACATACTAGAAGTTGTCTTATGTGAAGGTAGGTAACTTCACTGTAACAGTGAAGAACCTCACTGTAACAGTGAAGAACCTCACTGTAACAGTGAAGAACCTCACTGTACAGTGAAGTGAAGTCACTGTAATGTGCTTCCAAAAATATGATAAATGGTTTAAATGTTATCTTATGTGGTTCTAAGTAGTTAACTGTTGTTCTTATGATTATATTTATGAAATTTAAATAAAAAGATGTATATTTCCAATAAATGTTTGTTTTCATAATTTTTATGCATTATGTAATACTTAGTACATGTGGTTGTACTAACTCCATGCTTTTATCTATCTCTATAGTGGTTGGTAGGTGAGGAGCATTTGGGATGCAAGACTTGGATCGTAGCACCGTTAAAGTGAAGTTGAAGTATGTCCTAATTTAACTCAAGGGCATATATGTCTTTTATGTTTCTTATTGAAGTATTGTAATAGACTTAGTAGTACTATATTTCTATTTACGTATGGGCCGTGTCCCAAGTACTCTTGTGTCTAAGATTGATGAGACTGAGAATTAGTATTTCTTATGATTTTATATGAAAGAGTTTTTAAAGACTTATAGAATATTTTGTGAAAAGTTTTAATTCCACACTACTTTTCACTATGTATATGCGAGGAACGGTATGTAAGGGCTTGTATAAGACCTTTGAGAGGTCGAGTACGCCGGTTGCACTCCAACAGTGCCATATCTTCTAGGGTATGGTCTTGGGATGTGACAAGACTCATCCACTACAAGATCCCTACTAACAACACCTTCTTACTACTAACATTGTACACTTTGTATCCTTTTATAGTTGTGATATAACCCAACAGAACACACTGTTCTTCCTTTGTAACTTTCCTCTATTAGCATCAAGAACAAATGAATAGCATACCGAACCAAATAACTTCAAGTGTCATGTAGATGGCTTGATACCCTTTCATGCTTCAAATAATGTCATGTCTTGGACTACTCTAGTTGGTAATCTATTAGCAACTAGACAACGATATTGATTGCTTCATCCCAAAAGTATATAGGCATGTTCTTTTCTCCCAATATGCATCTTGCCATCTCCACCAATGTTGTATTCTTCCACTCAGAAACCCCACAAAGAGAACAAAATACTTTTTTCCACTCAGTGAAGTCATCCTCATTGGTCCACATAAATATGTATGAACCAACTCTAGATTTTCCTTAGCCTCCAAAGACTTCCTTTAGGAAAGGATCGTCTATGTATTTTGCTAAATTGATATGACTCACAAACATCTCTACACAAATCAATTTTGGGTACTTCAAGAATCATACCTTTTGATTGCATATACACTAGTGAGCTAAGATTATAATGACCCGACCTTTTGTCCAAAAGGGAAATATCAGTCAATTCAATATTAAAAGACCAAGTATCAATAGAATAGCATGAATTTGGAAAGAAATTGTTGATCATTTTAATTTTAGCTACTTCACATCCTTAAGAATCATAAATGACACATTGTTTATCCTTAAAATTAAAATAATAATTTATGTGTAGAAACTAAGTAACAATTAACAAGTTTTGAGTCAAATTTATCACGTAAAGAACATCATTAATAATTTTGGTACCTTCGTTAGTAGAAAATTTTACTGACCCTCTACTATGAACTTTCACCAATGCGCCATTTCCAAGCTTCACTTTGGTTCTATCAGACCTGTCCAAGGTATTAAAAAAAATCAATAATCACCATGTGCCTTGTTCATGCTCTATAAGCATACAATTTACATTGGTCAATATGTGATGTGTGTGAGGCCATGAAAATCTCCTCCTCTATTTTTCCAACTTGGTGATCATCTTCGAATTTCACTCGATGGGAAGACTAGCCACTTCGATTTTTTTTGCCTACAATACTTCTCAATGTGACCATACTTCTTAGAATATCTACAATGAATTAGATACCTCTTTGAATTCTATAAAAATTCTTCTGTAAGTGGTTTGTCTTCTTACAAATGCCACAAGGTGGAAATTTTCTTTCATCGACAAATCACCTAGGTTTCAACCATATTTTAACTCTCCAGATTTTTCCAACCAGACTTTTTTTCTTTCCTTTTTTTTGAATTTAATCCATTGTTGAAAGGCATATTCTACTATTCATTAACTTCTCATAAAGACATGTTTATCACGGACATAGAGTCTCTCTAAATCATTGTGTTGCACTTGACAACTTACTCACAAAACTTTCATGATCTTGTAAGCTCAAGTAAACTCTTTAAACTAAGATCGCTAAAGGGATGCAAGAAAGACTTATATAATTTTGGGAAGAAGCTTTCTATTGATTGGAAGAATGTTTACAACATTTTTGGATTTCTTTCTTGAAGCTTAGATGGAGTACAAATTAATGCCTCATCTACTTATACTACAACCTGGGGGATAAAGTGCGAATAAAATTTACTTTATAATTCCCTCTAATAATTACACTTTGGTCCCTCTCTAGAACTCTCTACATGTTCTAAGATATTTCAAAGTATTCTTCAACTATCTAAAGGGTTTTTAGAGTATTCTAAGGAAATTCTCTAGGGAGTTTTTAGTGTGTTCTACTAACCTCTCCATAACTCTAGATTCTTCCCCCTTATTCCAGTGCAAAACTTGAAATGTTAAGTGGTGGGACATTCTAATGTTGGTTAATATGTAAATTAACACAAACTTTCACAACTTCTTTATTCGCGTGGGTGGTTCAATTGAGATACAACCGCTTAAATGTTCAGATGCAAAAAAATGTTGTTTTTATTCCAACCTCTGTTGATACGAATGATTTGGCCTTTTTAATGTTCCTTTCCTTAGTGTTTGGTAGAGATACATGTTCTTCTTCTGTGTACGACATAATTGTGAGCCAGCGAGTGACGTAATACTAATAGTAGCAGCAACTTATAACATAGAATAACATGTGTTTTAAATGGGTAGTGGGATTTACAGAGGTTGGATAAAATAAAATCAGTTATTTAGATGACAAATTTGACCAATCATAACAATACTACAGAGAGACCTTTCTTTTATAATCAACTAATATCTTTTGGTTAATACTAAAGTGTTTTTTAGGTAAACTAACTCAAAGTACATATTATCTTACTTACAAAATTTGGAACGTCAAGGAACCCAAACAATATAACTATCTCTTGGATTATCACTGCATAAAAGTTGAGTTCTACAATGGGAAAAAATTATGGAGAAAATAAAGAGAGGAAAATCTCCAAATATGACTATCAGTTGCCATATAGAACTAACCCATGAGAGATTTTTTCTCACAATGTCTTTCTGTATTCTCATGCAAGTCTTCTTCATACAATCTTACACCTAAGAAATTGAGATAAGATAGTAATGAGTACACGTATCTGCGAAATCAATTAAAGGAAGCACACCAAAAGTTCATCAAATTTTCTTAAACTGAAAGGAAAACAGCAGAAATTCAAAATTAGAATGAAAATTACCTCTAATCTGGTAATTAAATGTGAAATTCGATCACCAAAATTGAGGCACGATCTCAGTACTAAAATTAATCTTCTCAGATTTTCCATCAATTTCTAAAAGTCTCTTTTTCCGACAACAGTGTATATGGAAGAATGAAAAATAAAAAAGTAGAAGATGATGGAAAAAATGAAAAAATGACGTAAGAGACAAAGCAAAATAATGGGAAAATGGAGGAGGTAGAAGGACATGTGTAGTTGTGCAATGAAAGTCTCCTTCACTGCACCTTTACTCCTCCCCTACAGAGTTGACCGTTAATTAGGATTCAATCGATTTTTTTTCTATGTCACATAGAAAATCAAATTTATATATACAAAATGTATGGATCACATATAATAACCTAGGCGACACAAAATGAAATATGTCTTCTACAAAGAGTTAAGAGAGACAATAATCAACATACATGTGCCATTTTACATAGGGACAAAATGAATACAATCTCTCCCTCTTGTCTTCCCATGTATAGTAGACAAATAGTAAGTAAAGAGATATTGTATAAATTCATCAACTATTCATTATTCTATGGTGAATGCATCACCTTTTAAGGAAAGTAACTGAAGTTTGAAGGAACACTTGTTTGTTTTTGTTCTCTCAATTAAATGTTTTGAGAAGCAAAGACGTAGTACAATGAAGGCAGAGCTTTGAGTTAAACGAATAAGATACGTTAAAAAAGGAGATTTTTTCTATTTTGATACCTAAATTTGCACTTTATGAAAAATAAATAACTTACCTTACAAAGAATTCCATGTATTAAAAGAAAGTCTCCTTGTAATATAAGCACATTATAGTTTGTGTTAATCCATATTAACCAACATTAGAATCCAAGAGCATATCCAAAGGGAAAATTAAATTAACAACTTGATAATGTAAATTTACTTACATGCACGGACACAATTCTCTCTCTCTCTCTCTCTCTCTCTCTCTCTCTCTATATATATATATATATATATATATATATATATATATATATATATATATATATATATATATATATATATATATATATATATATATATATATATATATATGTGTGTATGTGTGTGTGTGTGTGTGTGTGTGTGTGAGCCCCTATATGCAACAATATTTGGAATCTAATACTTTCAATAAACTAAAAAGAGGGAAAAATACTAGAATTGGAGAGAATAACCTTAAAGGTGAAGAAAATATACAACCACTTACAATTAAATGACATATTTTTCTTGTCAAATTTCATTAAACCTACGAAAGCGAAGCAAGTCATTGCGTATAAAAAGCAGACCAATATTTTCAACTGTTAAGAGAACACAACCGACGACAGTTGTAGTTAGAAATTTTAAAATCGAAGTAGTGGAGATTTCACCATCACTGATTATTCAAAAACTATAATCATGCAGTAGTCAACACAGAAAAAGAGGATAATGATTTTTTCTTCCTAATGTGTTAAACTCTTTAAAAAGGACCTATACTGATAGCTATTTCATATACCTTTTCTTGGGTTTGTAGAGTCGGGTTTCTCGTTTACCCTCTCTAGCACAACCTATAATCATGCACGGATTGATGGTTGAGGATCCATATCATGTTTTATGAAATATCTTAGAGATTAAGAAATATATGGTGAAATTAATACTATAAATAGTCAGTATGTCAACCACCAACAGTTCAGTTGTCCAAAATATAGACAAAAATAGCCTACTTAAGAGTACATATGTTACCCATGTATGTCAAAGGGTGAATGAGAAATGATTTTCCTTCCGAGGGCCAAACAATATTGTATCATTCTACACATATCAAACATATATATGCTCAAAATTAGTGAAATAAGTTCATAATATGTAAATGCCAAAAATAATGAATTATAGAAGAGGAAAAAAGGACTATTGGCTATCATATAGTACTAACCTTGGAGCCTTGGAGTCTGTTCTCTTTATTTTTGTTAACTTTTCCCAATTCTGAAAAGTTTATTAATTGAGTAGGAATGATCGAATAAATTTCCAGATACCTGAAAACCCAACCATCATTTCATCTTAAAAAGAAGAGGGGGCTATTTTTACGATGTATCAACATATAATATGTAAATTTAAAATGTAAACTTGAAGGAGAAAGTTTATATTCCATAGAGCATGAACAAAATGGACATGCAGTTTCTATTGCATGACATTTACAATTTTAGAGTTGAGTTGATGTAAGCTTTATTAAACTAATTGTGGAATGTAGAGTCTTGCTATAGCTTTTACGGAAGACATTTGGCGGTCTTTTAGACTTAGTAGGGTTGTCTTATGAAAGATAGAGAATATATGATTTTAGGTGAATACTTTTGGAATGATTTCCCGTTCACGATAGTATACGTACAAAGATCATTTGTATCTTCAACTCTAGAGGGACGTACAAGTATTTTGACATTAATTTAAGTTTTAGTTGTTGATAAAGCGACAAAAAGTTGGTCATGCGAGAAAACGAGTTTGCGTAAATATATTCCTATGAAATCTAATTTTTGACTTTGAGATTTGTTTATTGTCATTGTAAAACATAGTCAAATTAGAAATTGTGTTCATTTAAAAGAAATAGGTAATTTTTCATCTGCTTATGCTATTAATGGGATTCTTAGAATAAATACAAGTGTGTTTTTATAGTCACCACTGGCTATAGTAGAACTTATAACATGCTTATTAAAATTATGACATATTAATCGTGTTCCATAACATAATCTCTTGGAACTTTTAAGTTTCACAATAATATAACTGGACAGTCTTTTTTCAAAGTCTATTATTATAGGGTAAATTAGTAGGATTTAACGTGTGTAAGAAATTCTCTAATTGACATTGTTCACCTAGTTCTAGAGTTTCATCAATTGCAGTATAAAGTTTAGCATCATTAGAGAGTTGATGGGCATATCATTAATTTCGTTAACAACATCATTTTTATAGTTAAAATAACTCGGGAAGTTATAGAAATGTGAAAATGTCCTTATCTCAGGATAAATTTCTCTGAAAAAATTATTGGATTCTATTTCATTTGTACAAAGAATGATAAAATTATGTAGAATTTCAATTTAGTTTTTCTCGTTAGTTATTTCTTGTAAATTTTCAATTCGCGTTAAATATTCACAAAAACTACGATCTTCTTGTATATTTTCAGTTAAGCATAATATTTCAAGTTAATTCCATAAATCAAGATATTATAAGCTCTCTCACAAAAAGTCTTCTCTTTTACCATTGCAAACATCATGCAATGTTTTTCTAAAGTCTCCTACAAAGACTACAACTTTTCAACCAAATAAATTATTTTTTAACCATTTGGTCCTTTAGAAGAATATCCAAAGTTTGTATCATTTTTATGTTTAGCCATTGAGACTTCATTTCAAACCATTAATTTTGAATCCAGAGATTCTAGTGAACTTGGTTTACTAATATTTCAAGTAAATTAATTGTCAATATCAATTGAAATTTTGCAACGTGAATGTGCAGTTCGGCCTACGGAGAGAACTGGAGTTGCAACACCAGAACTTGCAGTTGCTAAAGATATAAATCCTTTTGATCTTATATTTTCTAATAAAAATCTTTTCCCAATTCCTCTTGGACCTTTAATAAAAAAAAAGCACCTGGTATTTCTCAATATCCCTTTCAAGTATTGTATTAAATGCCTATATTGATGAGGATTTAACTTTTATTGTAAAAAAAGATCTTCTTCATTTGCTATTATATTTATTTCGAAGTAAAAAACTTTTGATTCTTTAGTTATTCTAGAAGGTATAATATTTTCAGAAACAAAATTATATTCCTTTATATTGTGTCCCATTAAATGTAAAATTCGTTTATTTGATTTATAACTAAATCTTGAATAGATTTTGTTGCTAAGTTAGGATATTTTTTTTAATGTTCTCACATTGAATATTCAAATATTTTCCATAGTTCTTTTGGATTAACAAGATTGTAGCATGCTAATATTTTAGCGAATAGACATGTTAAACTGTAAGGCATTTGATAGGTCACAAGTTCATACATACATTCTAGTAAACTTTTATCAGAATGTAATAAGCATTTTTTTTTTTCTAAGACTTCTCTAAATGTGTTACAACATATTCCATTAATTGTGTGCAGATATTCATACGATTTAGATCTTCTTACATTTGTTAAAAGTAATCTAAGATAATATCTTTCTCCTTCAATTGAATGACATGCGATAATTCCACCAATCAAAATACTATGTTGTCGTCGACGTAACCACATTTTGTTTCTTATTGACTAAACAAAATACTTTGGAAGGTCTTTATATAATAAATTGAGTTGTATATAATTTTTATTGATTCTATTCATTTCAAAAAATTCAGTTAAACATTGCTCTTCTTATATTGGATTATTTAGAATTTGATCCACTGTTTGATTGCTTTTAAAGGATACATATTGGGGTATGTTTATATTTAGTTGAAGTTGGTATACAATTGGAGTTATCTCACTGATAGGAAAAGAAAATAGATGACATCCAACTTTTGGAGCAGAGACCCATCTAGCAGCTTGATATCCTTTTAATTTATCTATTTCAATATCTAAGTCATTACTATGTATAAAAAATACAATTTTGTCATGTCCTTTACAAATATATTTATCTATGTATTTGACCACCTTAATGTATTAACACACTTCAGCGTTAACATGAAAATTGAACTTACGAATTAAATAGGGATTGAATGGGACTATCCATGTATTATAAATATTCTATCCTTTGAATTGTACATGTGTTCGCAGTTTTCGTCTTTTGTAAATAGGATCATAATTCTTTCCCTTGGTTGTTTGTTCTGAGAGTTCTTTAGGATATTTGAATTTTCAATGAGTTATTTTCATTAAAGGACATTTTAGAATTATATAGTCGCAAGGTCCATAAATCATGTGTTCAGTCAGAAGATCGTATAAAGAGTGATCTGCACAATCAGGTGATTCTGCGAAAACAATTTTACTATAAGCCCTTGATGTTATTTCTTTATATTTTTTTGTAAGTATAATAACAAAATGTTCATGGAAGAGTCCCCGCTTTTGAAATTTTATTGTATATATTAAAGTTGCAACATTTTCAAATATATTCTTTCGTAGTACATCTTTTTAAAACTCTTCTACTTTTGTTCTAAATACTCGACTTAATAAATCAGGTCTGTTTCAAACTTCATCAGTTTGCGATAAATGTTCTTGTATTTATGGCCATGAAGGACTGCAAGTTATTATCAAAAATATATATGTTGTACTAATGCAATAGCATCCATATATCGACGACACATGTCTATTGGCACTCCTATAAAAGTTGCAAGTAGTATTCATCCATTTGCAATATTTGAAATATCTATTTCATCATGTATTAATATATCGATAATTCCTTGCTACACCTCAACTATAAATAAATTTTATTAAATGAGAAAATATTTAATCGCTGCGCCTCAAGATTTATGTATTGGTGAACTTTATTTTATTGGAACAGTCTTCTAGAATGTAACATTTCATTTGGTTCTTTTTGTCTTATTGGAATTTTATAACAATGACATTCACGACGAGAAACAATTTATCTTTTCTTCTTTCCCTTTGATAAAACTTCATATTGCATGTCGAGTAGGCCCTCGATTGAAGCCATGTTCATTACACTGGGTGGTTGTTCACTTTGAAGGTAAATGTGATGTTTAGAAATGTTATATGTTTGTTTAAATTTCTTAATATCATAGAGTCATCCATTTTGACTGTGAGGAAATAACAAATGGATCAGAACATCCGTAGTAATAATTTACCAATTGTGATTTTTTGTTGTGGGTATATATTCGAGTATGGGGTGTAGAAAATTTTTCATTTGGTTGTTTTTCTATTCATATTTCTCCTACTTTAGATGCGGTTGACAAAATATATGTCGTATGTCAACATCACAATCAAATTCAAGTGTAATGTAGAATTTAGATAGTTTTGGAACATTTGTTAATGATTTTAGAAAGATAATATATGGGTTAGTGTTTAGTATATTCATCAATTTCATCACAATGAATTCACTAAGATTGACTGGTAAAAAGTCATTCAATTTGTTATCTCATCTTCATTATCATAGAAATATAGTTGTAAATTTTTTGGTTTTTCATTGCCTCAACTAAATCATCAATAAAGTGATACATTTGTCCTTGAACTTTAAATGAATATATAATGTGATATGTCCGTGCTAAATTGTTGTCATAATTTACCCCAAGAAGGGTGATTGTAAACATATTGTTGTATGTTAAACTATAGGTACAAAAATATTTACATTCTTAAGTGTTGCCCAAAAAGATATTGATTAACTCTGTGGACATTTGATTAGAAATCTGTTTAATTGACCCATTATCATGACTAAACCCAAATTATTCATATTTTTTTTCATATTCTAATCCTTTTTATACGTAAATGATAAACTATAATACTATTATGAGTAGAACTTAAATGCAATATTAGCTTAGGAAAAAGAGACATACCTCTATTTGAAGTAACCAACGGGGATTGCATCATCTTTGCTTCATCATATCTACATAATGTTGATCCTGACATTTCAAAATTCAATATTAAAAAAGATAAAACCTATGTCATTAATTTTCGTTTTTCAATTTACTCCGACTTACTTATTTCAAATATAGAGATGCAACAAGAAGTATCATAATGTGCGGAAGCATGTCCAAAAAAATGGTAGAAGATAAAGTACCGCAATTGATAACAAATCAATTTTATGTATAAAGGTATACATATACAAATTCAAGTGACACTATGCATAAATTTAGCTTTTCAAATATTCGTTTGTAGCTAATGAAGGATGAGAATATTGTACGCATATTGTGGTTTCCTTCTTGATTGTTCACCTGTGATGACTATATCGTTTTATTTGAATTTGACAATAGGCATTGCTTTTTTATTCAACTTTTTAGCTTGTTATTGTGATAGAAATAATTATTTTCTTTCTGGTGATATTTGTGCATATGTAGTACGCCGTAGCATATTAATGTGGATAAGTTCTTGTTCCATAATATTTTGAGGTTGCTGGAGCGCATCGTTTTTATTTGTTGACATTCTTGTTGCAATGAATTTTCAATTTGGTAAGAAAACCATGTAGTTCATTATTTGTTACAATTTAAAATCTCATAAAAAATAAAAAATCATAACATCAGGGAACCCTCATAGATAACAAGTGCAAATATATATGGAGTCCGTATGGTTTGGGGTTATCTTCGGGGCTCAAGAGATGGAATAGATAGGGCCCTACAAATTTCAAGAAGAATATATTCCAGGTAAGTTGTTCTTTTTTTTTTTTTTTGCATTTTTCTGAAAACCTTAAGGTCATTAATGTTTCAATCGAACCTTAAAGCTATAAAATAGGAAGAAAAGGAGACATCTCTAGAAGATACAGTAAAAATTTATTTGGGAAATTTAGGACAAATTGTGTTCTACACAAAATATATGTATATACCTATTTTATAGAAATTAAAAACTCTTGTATTGAGCCAAGTTGAAAGCTACAAAATGAAACCACACTCAAAACTTTGAATAGTTGATTGAATAAAGAATCAAGTAGATGAGTACTCAATTAAAAGTTCCCAAAGATGTACACATATGCTAAGAAGTTGTGAATATGGGAAACCTCAATTAGCTAATCTAAGGATATGCACCAAGGAAATAAAATATAGCAGACACAAAGGGGAGAAACTTTTATCATAGGCATCTAATGAAAATAACATACATATTTAAAAAATAACATATTTTTAAAGGAGATCTACACCACAGTCACACAACTTTTGCAACACTCCAAAAAAAATTCAAATTCTAAGGATGAACAGAAAGCTAACAAAAAGATATTTTACTAATTCATATCGCCTTCATCAGAATCATGTCAGCATAGGAACAACTTCTATACTTTAGCACTTCAGACATCTCATAAGAATCATTTGAGTTATAAGCACAAGAAATAGAACTCAAATTGAGAAATATTTTTGGGATAATTACACACACTATTTGTGAGATATGGAATTTAGAACTAAAAGATGAATCGAAAGCACAAGATGAAACAGAGAAGCGCAGATACTTACTATTTGCCATGGTTGCGGGTATTGGAACTTAAGTAGAGAATGGAGAAGAGCTAGGGTTTCCTAATTTGGTAGCTTTTGAACTAATTGTTCTCCATGTTTCTTATCCCTTTTATTTGGTGTTTTTGTTAACTTGGGCCGCCAATTTGGGCCAGCCGTTCGTTTTTGTTTTTTGCACCAATTACTAAAATGGCCGATGTGGTCAAGCAATTATTTTTTTTAAATGTAGATTATACGTTTGAGTTGCTATTTATCGCATCCATTTTTGTCAAATCTGTAATTTGGCCTTCGTGTTCTCCAGAATCAAGAAATTTTTTTTGTCTCTATGTGTTCCTTATTTCAATGTTTTTTCCAGATCAATTTAACAAAGGAAGAAGAATATAGAAAGAACACACCCAAAAGGAAGACAATAAATGGATGTGCAAATAGGGTTTATTTATGGGAAAAAACAAATTGTTGCAGTTACTATATATTAGATATATATTCACCATATTAATTTAATTTTTTTTTTTATCAAATGCTCCTACCGAAGGTTTAGAATCTATCAATATAAAAAGTGCATCAATAAATGCTTGAAACTTCGGGTAAATAATCTTCTTTAAAATTTTAAATGAAATTTATAAATTCAATAACTATATAAAAATATTATAACTCACAATTATTGATAACTAAAAGTATTTAAAAAATAACATGAAAAAATTATTTTGTAAGGATTTTGACATATATGCTAATCAGGTAGGATCAATAAAGCAAGGATTAATTTGGGAGAATAGATATAAGTTGGTTGGAGTACACAAAGTTTGTATAGTTAGCAACACGTAAAACATTTTAACATTAGATAAGTCAGTTAATAAATACAAATATAGAATCATAGATATTTCTTAGTTGATATACATTTTACTTAGGATCAGGAGATAAATCGAATCAACTATACAACATTTTGAGGGTTCAAAATAGTTACAGTTCTATCCTTCAATCCTTCTTTTTTTTTATGTATTTAATGATGTAAAACATAGTTAGGAACGCTACGAAAAAATGTGGGTGCTATGCAGATAAAGAAACTGCATCGGAAAGTTAGGAGGCAGGAAGTCGTCTGCAAAACACTTTTTTCTTCTATTTTTAGAGCTCACAATTCATATCCAAGTGTTTAGGAGATTGGATGAGCGAATGTCCAGTAATCCGTGTTGATTGGATTTGCAAAAATTGTCATGTCCCGAGCTACCCTGGAGATGCGGACACGGAACCTAGGACCTCAAGTGATCCCAAGCTAACCCTGCTGGCATGATCATGATCATAGTAAAGATAATAAACTGAATGCGGAAGCTAAATCATACTTTAAATTGAAAAGATGGGGAATACCCATATTTTATAACTGAGACAAATGAAATACTAATGAGTTTAATACAAAGGAACTATTAACTCAACACTAAGTTGAAACTAACTTTGTCTGAAAATAGCCTCTAAACTGAACTAGAAATACAGCGACAAGCTCAAGCTAAATCTAGCAAAAACTTAAACTAATTGACTAAAAGACTGAAAAAGAAGCTCATGACTATTGCCCTCGGAGAATGAGGACTCACCACTGAATCTGCTGAACTTGAGATCGGGAATCGATCTATGCGTGATCTGGATGCTGGAAACCTGAACCTATATCACGAGAAGATGTAGTGCACGTATGCGTCAGTACTTGAAAGGTACTGAGCATGTAGGATAGAATAAATCTAAAATAAAACATAACTGAAGAAGCACAAAAGCAAGTGTAATAATCTGAACATGATATAGAGAATTCTGAGCTAACGAAATGCAATGACCAATTTATAACATGCTGAAACTGAATATAATGATAAATAGACAATGCAATAGAGTTTGACTGAACTGTGGGAGCTACTAATTACCGATAATAAAACCACATGAGATAAATGTGGAGTCCGATGTATACGCCCAATCAAGAGGACCCAATATACCCTGCCAAAGGTATAAAGGCATGCTGGAGTGATCACTAAACTGATGCCCACAGAGGGGACTTACAACCTACTTGGCTAGTAGTTCTGGGACTATTTGGGTAAGATGAACCCTAGTCCAACTCGGTATTATGCTACTCCCATTGATTTATGTAGTTAATTGAGTATGTCTGAATTTCTATAAAATACTGGACAGCTCAAAACTGAACATGCAAACTGAGAATGCACATTTAATCTGATAATGATGCAATAAAACTAAGTCATGTATAACTGAATAACTGAAATATCTTACTAGCATGTGTAATTCAAGAACTAAAGAAATACAAAGCTAGGGTTCTGAAATTCATGCGATAAACTGAATAATAACTTTATAATCTGATTTGGAACATATATTTAATAAATTCATGAAGTTCTATTGAAGTGCTAGAAACCCTAGGTTTAGTCATTATAAAAGAATCAAGACCTGAATGAAAACTAGGGACCCAATGGGTGAAAGAAACCCACTAGTGTAATCCCACATACCTGATGATGAAATTCACGGAAAAAGACTTGGGTTTCGGGGCTGGAACTGCTGGAAAATTAATGCATTCTTGAACTAGGGTTCTTGACCTTTTTCTCCTTTCTTACTTCTAATTTTCTATGTTTTGATTTATGATTTTGACTTAGTTAAATTTTAGTTATGTTTCTAGGCTTAAACTGATTAAAATCTTATGATTTAGGGTCAAAACGACGTATCTTAGGGTTTAAACAAAGTGGGAAAAGACCAAAAGACCCCTGAGTTAGTTGTTGTCGGACCAAACGACGACCATGACTAATGGGCATTGAAGTTGGGTCTATTTGACAGACCTTTACTAAAATAGGCATAAAATTTATCTCGGAGGTCTGATTTTAGCAGGGTTGGTGGCTATGGAAAGCTAATTCAATTATCTATCTGTTGGTATGTCATGGGACACGTAATTCTTTTTGTTGTAAGAGTTAGGACCATTTGAAGTTGACCTAACTGCATTTTCCCCCTAACTGTCTGGTAATTCCCTCATACGGTCAGACCTACGGACCTTGCTGGTCAATAGGGGTTCTTGTCAGGGAGTGGGTGAATGGGGTGTCGATCGGCTGTCACAGACGAATGCAATTGAAATTAGAGCTCACCAAGAACATTGAACAAATGATTGAGCACAAGACTACTGAAATACAATATTAATATCATACTATTATATATAAGCTTCACAATATTGACAATAGACACAAATGTGTCGTGCTAATACACTGATTGCAAGTGTTTCGTAGTAGTGATAATACAACCCAAAAAGTTAAAGTGTTCGAAGTTTTTAGTTAGAAGATGCCGCCATCTTAATCTAGAACAATAACATGGTAGAATTAGAGTCCAGGTAAACTTCTCCATCCCCAGAATTTATGGAGTAGCAAGATGTTAAGGTACCTCAAAATTGAATATTATTATTATGAACGGTAGAGATATTGTCTACGACGTGAGAAAGGCACGAGAGAAAAAAATTGAAGTAGAGTTTACTAAATTAATTCCACAATTTTAGACCAAAACGGTGATAGTTTTATGGTGAAGTTATATTAATATTGAACATTTACCTAGAAGAAGGTGTAATAAAACATACCTAACTAAGTGGGACATATCCATTCAATGCAAAATCTAAGTCAATAAGGCAGCCCAAGAACATGGAAAAGTTGCCTACTAACACACCCCGGCTACCCCCTTGACGTAAACACGAGACGTAGGATCACGAGTGACCCCAAGATAACCTTGAGCTGGCATATTATAAGCAAACTGAACAAATCTATGAAAAGATAAACTAATGCAAAAGCTAAATCATGAGAAAACTGAATGATAGGGAATACCCAATACTGGTCTGAATATATATAAATTCTAAGAGTCTAGTGATACATAAAAATCACTCAAAACTAAAGTTGAATTTAATGTTATTGTCTAAAAACTCCTCTAACATACTAGAGTTGCTAGGACATGCCCCTATCTAACTCTAACAAAAAATAAACTGAAATAAAAGACTAAATCTGAGCGTATGTCTATTGTCCTTAAAAAATGATGAAAAACCACAGAAGTTGCTGAATATGGAACAGAAACCGATCTATGCATGATCGGGATGCTGTGTACCTCAACCTACATCATCAAAGGATGTAATTTAGAGTATGCGTCAGTACTTGGAATGTAATGATCCTGCAGGATATAGAATATAGTTGAACAAACATATAACTAAATAAAGCATAATTGAGCGATGAAATAATCTAAACAGAAACATAAATACTGAAATATAACAAACAACTGAGATAAATGCAATGACCAAATGCTAATCATGAATTTAACATGTTGAGACTGAATACTAAAGTATAACTGAAAACCTAGAAACTACACTAAGTGTCTGACTATGGGAAGGACTATTAACTGATATAAAACCACGTGAGTTGAACGTGGAGTCCGCTGTATATACCCCATCGATAAGACCCAATATACCTTGCTATGGGTATAATGGCATGACTAATCGATGTATACACCCCATCGAGAGGACCCAATATACCTTGCAAGGGGTATAAGTGCATGTATGGCGTGATCACTAAACCTGATGCCCAACAGAGGGGACTTATAAACCTACGGGGCACGTAGTTTTGAGACATTGAGTGTACACTGAAACCCTAGTCCATTTAGTTCTAAGCCTACTCCAAACTGAATATATATATGATACATTATGACTGAAATACTAAATAACTAAAAATACTGGCATGCAAATATGATAATGTAACGATTATACAATGATAATTTGACATTCAAAACTGGAGCTTGTATATGTGTTTAATTTACCTATAATGTGTAATTCATGAACTAAGAGAGTGTAAACTACTAAGGTTCTAAGTTTCATGCAAAGAGTTAAGAAACGATTCTACGAAAATATTATAATTTGATTAAACATTCTCTAACAGCTAAATCACAACCAATATCTAAGGTTTTAGATACCCTTGTTCTAAGAAATATATAACAATGAAGAATCTGACTAACGTTTAGGGACCTAATGGATGAAAGGAACCCACTAGTGAAATCCCACATACCTAGTGACAAAATCTACGGAGAAATCAATCAATTTTGGGGCTGGAATTGAAGAAACCTTGTTGCGTGTATTTGAGGAAACTATCATCTCTTTTCTCTTTTTTTTGGTGATAATCTTGGTGAATTTTGGTGAATGAATCGACTAGGGTAATTTCACACTAATTTGCAAGGCTTAAACTGGGTAAAATGACGTAGTTTATATGTAAAATGATGTAGCTTAAGGGCCAAATGCATAGGAGAAAAAACTTGATGACACTAATTTAAAAGTTATCAAAGGCCACCTAGGGTCGTGACGGTCTGTGGGTTGACCTACCAACCATAGGTAGGGGTCGTCACTCAAGTTTGCAAGACAGGGCTTCACTAAAATGAGAAAAACTTTGTACTCGAAGATGTGATTTTAGCAAACTCCATGGTGTGGGAAAGAGGATTCAGTTTTCTTTCATTTAATAGGTCATGGGCCACCAAATTCCTTTTCTCTAAAAGTTATGATAGTTTAAGTTTAGCAAACAATAATTTCCCTCTAATTGGCTTCTTATACTTACATACGGTACGTAGGTCCAAACACGGACTGTACTTGTCGATCGTGGGTAAGATTAAAGACTATAAAGACTTGGGTCTTAACGAAGGAACCGCACCTACGGTCTGGGGGTTGTTCCATTGGTACTGGGAAATTTTTTTCTTAAAAGTAGCATTTTTTTTCATTTTGATATTCGAGGTGTTACATTATCTCTCGCTTGGGAACATTTGTCCTCGAATGAAGTCTAATCAAGCTTAGTATGGAGGCAAAAAGCTGCAATCCCTACCACTGAGTACTAGAAGCTGATTTTTAACTGAACTAAGTTCCAAGAACATGCAAATATGTTGAAAGCAACAACAAATGAAGGAACACAATACTAAGACTGAATTTATGCAAGTGTAAACTGAGAGAATGGAGAGGAAACTATTATCTCGACATGAAACAGAATCGGAAAGAATATGAGGATACTTTCACCCCCTTCATAGGTGATACTTTCAGGAAATCCCAATCAACTATCTAAAACTCGAAGTTCCCTCTCCCTACATCTTCATAGGACTTATGTCTTAAGTTTTTTTTTGATGTGATGAAGATTTCCCATAGTTTCATAAATCGAATCTGGCCCAATCAAGGTTGTTTCACCTATTTATCCACCTTGAAGCACCTAAGCGACCATCTCCCCCTTGGGAGAAAACCTTTACTTTATACTAATGAACTGAACCTTTCAACTAGAATTATATAGGATTACTGTCATATTTTTCCTTAACATGTTCTACACCACCTTCTAGAGATCATATTTATATCCTTAAGGTAAGAGATCATTCAACCTATAGGCAATGCGCTACAACTATTCTATTATAAGATTGGCTCGTTCGGAAACTAAAACAAAACGATCCTATACAATCAACTTAGGCATAACTGGAATGTAACAAATATATGCTTAGAATGACATGAAAATCTACCATTTGTAACTCTACAAGATATGCTGAGGTGACTGTAATAGGGAAATTTTTGGTTACCCGTATAGCTATTAATTTGTTACCAACAGGAGTAGAGACTGAGAAGGGTACTAAAATGGTTTATGGACATTCACTAATAGATCAAGATTCCTTCCACTATTGGTACCAAGTGTAGGCCACTCCCTTCGACGCATGCATGACTTACTCCTTCAATGGGTCTTCTAGATGATTCCTTACATCAACTCTTCTCGAAGGCATTTTTAAAAATGGAAAGAGAAGGAGTTAGAGGAGTTTGAATAAATTTCATACTCTCCCATGATAACAAAAGCAAAGAAAGTGAAGTTTTTCCTAAAATAATTTGTAGCGTTCCTCTCATTAAATGTCCTGAACTTCAGACCCATGAAAAAGACTCTACTTAGTTCCATTTTTAAGACATCCTAGGACTCTTGAATCTAATGTTCTTTATACCCCCCGAGGCTACCCCCTAGACGTAAACATGGGACATAGGATCACGAGTTACCCCAAACAAACCATGCGCTAGCATATCATAAGCAAACTGACCAAGTCTATGAAAAGATAAAATAACCCACAAGCTAAATAATGAGATAACTTATTTATGAGGAATACCCAATATCAGTTTGAATATATATAAAATCTAAGAGTTTAGTGATACTAAACAATTACTCAAAACTAAAGATGAATCTAATACTATTATTGAAAAAGCCTCTAACTAACAACAGTTGTTGGGACATGCCCCTAGCTAACTATAGAAAAACATAATTTGAAATAAAATACTAAATTTGAAAGCATGTCTATTGTCCTCGAAGTATTTTGAATCACCATTGAAGCTATTGAATATGGATCAGGAACCAATCTATGCGTGATCTGGATGCTGAGTACCTGAACCTACATTATGAAAGGATGTAACTTAGAGTATATATTTGTACTTGGAATTGACTGAGCATGCATGATATAATATGTAGCTAAATAAACATATAACTGAACAAAGCATAACTTAGAAATGACATAATCTAGAGAGAAACATAGATACTGAAATATAACTTAAAATTGAGCTAAATGTAATGACTAAGAACTAATTATGAATTTGACATACTGATAATGAACGGTGAAGTATAAATGAAATGCACTAAGAGTCTTACTGTGGGAGCTACTATTAACTTGCATTAAACCATGTGAGCTAAACTTGGAGTCTAATGTATATATGTAATGACCTAAAGTACCCCGTAGGTGTTACCGGCATATTCCTCCTCGAAAAGGACTTAGGCAATCCCTTAGCATTCTTCATAGCATGTATCATAGAATAAAAATGCTAAAAAATTTAAAAATTTTACTTTGGATGTTCACTTCGCTTCATATATGAAAATATAGTCTAAATTTGTCACTTCATACCATCTATACATATGAATATAGAAAACTGGGACTTAACCCATACATCAATGAGAACATCTCGAATTCGAAATTACAATATTGTCTTTCAAACATAAAAAAAAACTAAAAAGCTAGAATATGTGTCTTTGTCCCCAGATTTGCAGACTGTCCAACTTGGAGAAACAAGTTCCATGTATCCTTGAAAAGCGGCTTTGATTTCTCAATGGCCCGAGCATACATTGTTGGAAATAAGGGAAGAAAATATGGGTTAGTACATCACATGTAATAAGTATGACTTCTATGAATAAAAATCATCACTGCATGAATAAAGGGACATTTTAGTCAAAACCATGCTTAGTATCAAATAACCTTAACACACCCATATACTAAAATTTCATAAGTCAACCCAACGTAATATCAACCAAACATAAAAGCAACCCAAGCTATACTTGTGCAATGCAAATAATAGAATCCCATAACCCTATTCCAACCTAAGTATCACATTAAGTAACCCACTTCATACATACAACTTTTTTTCATATTTCATTATGACATGCTTTATACATAAAGACCACTCATAGCTTATCATTACAAATAATAATCAACTTAATCATAAAAGAACACTACTATAACCATCCCTTAGGATCCCACAAGTTCAATGTGTAAGAGAAGTATCATACCCTCCCTTCCACCATGTAGAAGTCCTCTTGAAAACATTAGAAAGATTTCACACACTTCTTTTATTCATTTACTTTTACATTAGGCAAAGAAGTTCCAATAACCGACATTAGACCATGTGAGCTACATGGAATATGGTGTTCTACTCCCACACCGAAAAGAGAAGTTTATCACTTGCTTAAGGTGTAACCTTTCATACATAGGTATCATGGTGGATCCACTAAGCTACAGTCCTACGTGGGCATATAGTTAAAGGTCAAGGAGATTGTTACCAGAAAACCTAACTTGCTAAATATGGGGTTTTCATCTCATGAGACAACACATTACTTGGGAATCAAGAACTTTCTAAACGTGAGGAAACCCATGTGGGGAGACAGACTTACTAAGCTTGATCCCCATCTCATTTACATGTCCTTTCGGTGCTAAGCATTTATTCCATTTAGTAATTATCTTTATTCATCATACAAGTTCACATTAGTCTCTACTAGACCCCTATGAAAACATCTTGTCATAATAACTCATAGGTAATCATAAGTGAGAACTACCCTTTCACTTTAGAAACCACTAAAAAGTGAGTAAACCTTTCACTTAACGCTTTATTATAATCATGAGAACTACTTTCAATCATATAACAGTGATACCATAACATGAATACATACTTCATAGCTAATTCTAGTGTCTAGGGTTAAGGATGAGGAATTCTTGTTATCAACACCACAACGACACATTGGACATATGAGCATTACTATCTAAGTAACTCATCTTTCATAATTGAATTCAATACAGAACCAACCTTCATACCTTCTTGCCCTTTCATCGGCCTTCATACCTCCATTACCCAAGAATACAAAGCCAATGCATAAACAATGTAATGTCAAGAAGTAATACATATCAATTATCATTATACATAATCCATATACTCATCATCTTCCAGAATTACCATTGAAATTTAAAGGTTAATCAAGTTTAGGGAAGAACAAGGGTCCAAGGGAGAAATCTAAAGTGATTACCAACAATTAGACATAATTAAATATTTAAACAACAATAAAAGATCTTAGTTTATCACCTTTGAATCACAATTTCGTTCTGAAAAGAGGACCAATTTACACATAGAAATCCTAGTCTTAGGGGAGTTTTGAAATACTCTTTTGGAGAGGCCTCTTGGGGAAATAAGTCCCAAGAGTGAGAGAAACCATTCTTAAGGATGATTTGCCATGAATTTGAGTTGGATTCCTTGGTGAATTCGTGCTCTTCTTGAAGCTCTAGTTTTCCTTCAATGGAGGTTTGAGTTGGGGAGAAAGAAACTAGAGAGAAGTTAGAGCTAAGTGGGTTTTGGGATTTTAGAGGATTTAGGTTATTTAATTGACTTAGATTACTTATATTGTCCTAAACTAATCAATTATAACCGACCTTAACCCCTAATTAATTAATTAACCAATTCCTTGACCACCCCCTAATTTAGCTAAAATGAGGCACTAAGCTGGGGTCTCAATCGACGAGACCCTAATTGAGTCCTCCTCAAGGACCCTTAGGGTAGTCTTCGGGGAGTCGTACTCATACGTTTCGACCCCAAACACACTCTAATATATATACTAAGCCTTTTTACCTTGTTTTACCTTTATCGAACTCTTAAAACCCCTTGAAACACATGAAGGCACGCAAGGTCACTTTTAGTAGTCTACAGACGTCGTGGTCGTCCCTTGACGTTATGACACTAACACTTCCTAATAAAGTTATTTACCTTTGTTTTAGGTCTAAACGCATGACTGTTCGATATATAATCCTCATCGAGAGGACCCAATATACCTTGACAGGGGTATAAAGGCATGAATGTGTGATCATTAAAGCTGATGCCCAATAGAATGGACTTATAAACTTATGGATCGGGGGCATGTAGTTCTGGAATAATGAGGATAAGTTGAAACCTTAGTCAACTCGGTGCTAAGCCTACACTGAACTGAATATGTATAAGATACATTATGACTTAAGTATTGAATATCTCAAAATACAAACATGTGAATCTGAGAATGTCACGGTTATATATAAATTAAATGACATTCGAAACTGGAGAATGTATATCCATTTAATTGACCTAGCATGTGTAATTCAGAATCTAAGAGAATTTACACAACTAGGATCCTGAGTTTCATGCAAGAACTAAGCAACGATTCTACGAAAACATGATAATCTTATTAGAAATACTCTAATAGATAAAAATCGACCAATATGTAAGGTTTTAGAAACCGTAGTTCTAATCAAGATATAGCAATCAAGAATCTGACTAAACTCGAGGGACCTTGTGGATGAAAGGAACCCACTAGTGAAATTCCACATACTTTTTGACAAAATCTACGGAAAAATCATTTGAATTTGGGGTTGGAACTAAAGAATACTTGTTGCATGTCCTTGAGAAAGATATCACATGTTTTCTCTTGTTTTTGTTCTATGCTTGGTGAATATTTGTTAATGAACTGACTAGTGTAAGTTTTGACTATGTTACTAGGCTTAAATTGAGTAAAACGACATAGTTTAGGTGTGAAATGACGTAGTTTAAGGACCCCAACACATAGGAAAAAAACCTAAATGACCCTACATTTAGAATTTGATGAAGGCCAAATATGGAAGGACCTACGGTCCGTGGTTGATCTACAAACATTAGGTAGGGGCATCGGTAAAGTCTGTTCGACATGGCTTCACTAAAATATCCATAACATTTTACTTGGAGATGGGATTTTAGAAAACTTGATGGCTTTGGAACGATGATTCAATTATCTTTTATTTGATAGGTCATGGGCTACTTGATTACTTTTGTGCTAAGATTTATGGACATTTGAAGTTGACCCAACAACAATTTCCCTCTAATTGGCTGCTAAACCTCACCCATGGTCCTTATGTCTGACCACAGAACGTAGTGATCGACCGTGGGTGGGATCAAAGACTATAAAGATTTGGTCCTTAATGACGGAACGTACCTACGGTTTATGGTCCTACAGACAGTCGATGGGTGGTTTTGGTTGCACTGGCACCAGTTTTCAGAAAACTAGGATTTTCTTCATCATGAGATCTGAGGTGTTAGACCTACCATCTTTGTTATGTCACACCCCGATCCCACACCATGGGTTGGAGTGGCACTCGAAGACCATTGCTGGTCCCAAGCAATCCATTGGACTAACTTACTTACTTAGTGGAAGACAAAAAAGCATAAACAAAAAGATTCAATGCATTTCTACTCAACTACGTAACAAAATACATAGAATGTTTCAAGATAAAACATTCAACTTGGCCAAAGTGACAACTTTAGTCTTTAAACAACATTTGAATAAATAAATTAAAGACAACTGACAGCTAACTGTCTATAAAGCCTTTAAAACAATGAGGGATGTAGGTACAGGACCCTGATTATCTTAACAATGCAATACTTAAAGAAAATGATAAAAGAGTCCCCCTGAAGCCAGAAGGCTCACAAAAAACTCGGAATGCTTAACTAGATCAGCGGTGCGCTGGGTTGTGATTCTTGTTACATGTATCTGCATTATAAGACGATGTAGGCCAACTGACATCAGTACATTGAATTGACGAGTATGCAACTTTGAATGCTAAACAAGACTTGAAGCTTGAAAGAAATCTGGAAGAAACATGTACCTTGGATTTACTCAACTCCTAAGAAACATAACTCAATATAAAGAACTAAAAACACATGCAATATACGAAAGGCTTTTAAAATAGTAGAAAACAACTTAGTTTGTTGAATAAATGCAATAACAAACTTAATTGTACTTGTATGATACAATAATATAGTTTCTGTGTGAGGTTCTCTAACTGAGAACCACCACTCTGAGCCTAAGTGATAATACAACAATTTACCTCGCGCTGCCAAGGACTGTCCTATACTTTACCGAGGGTATATAACCTAACTCACTAAGTGGATCAACTAGTCTATTCTAAATATCACTAAGAAATCATCTAAAAAGTATGATCCTTTACTACCCATTATGGCTACATGGATTTTGGGGAGTTGAGTTAATATGAACTCGCATCCCCATATCGGTGTTCTATACTACTCTTAAAATATACTTAGCTCATATGATTTAAATCAAAACTTCTTTCTTTTTTTTGAGATAATTACTCCAAACTTAGCTAGAATCTTTATTGGAAATCTCAGGTTCTTCTCTTGTTCACATGTGAAAACACTAAATCTTCTCTTGTTCAAATGTGAAAACACTAAATCTTTGGGAATATATCGTCATGATATACTCTCTTGAAGAATGAACTTCAAATATTTACTCTTTGATTAACATGAAACGTAAGTCTTTGAAACAAAGTCAAAACGTTTGCGAAGGAGTTTTGAAAAACATTTAAGAACTTCACTTGATTCTTAACACTCCTTGAATTGAATTATGGATTCAAGAGTTATAATTCGTGATAGGAAAGATCTCACTATGTAATGATTTTAGATAACCAAACATGAGAAAATATTAAAATATCAATATGCGAAGGTGGGTCCATGACACAAAGAAACGTTTAAAGTTTTAGTTCCGAAACAACTTTTGAGGAAGAACGGTCTGTGACCGCTCCTCGGTGCGAAAACACAGTTTTTCAAAATGGTCGAGTGGGTCCACGACGCAAAGGATATCCAAAATATCCGAAGAAATTTCTTTTTTGTGTTCAAACTCTAAACCCTCTAAACTCCACTGGGTCTTTCACCCAATTACTTTAGAAGCGACTATATGTTCAAAGTACGTAATATTCAACTCAAAATTATACCTAGAAATATGATTCATATCTAAAGGACACCTAAACAATATCACCTAAAAAAATTAATTAAATAGGATGTGGAAAATACCAAAATACCCTTCAAAAATTAGAATAGACTTTCCTTATTCCAATATCCCAACTTCCATAGGGGATAACTCCCTCATACGAATTCATAATTGCACAAATTGAGCGGCGTTGGAAAGATCCTTACAAGAGCTTTCCTACCATATATTAAAGTGCTCCTAAGTCACATGAGCTATAAGTTATGTCCTTTTGAAGTTGAGAAAAACCTCACGTTTTCCTAACACAAGTATATTTCCAGATTTTTCCTTCTTTCAAAAAATGAACATCTCCAATTATTGGCTTCTTCCTGTATATTTCAAATTGCGAGATGTTACAATATCTCCCCTTTGGGAACATTCATCCTCGAATGAGAATAATCTTACTGACATTCAGTTCAAGCACCCAAAACAAATTCAATACAACATGCAAAAATATAAATAACCACTGAAAAGGATTAGTACCTTGATTTGGAAAATCTCCAAATTTGAAGATATGTGGATATCTCTTCTTCATATCCTCCTCTGCTTCCTCGGTGGCTTCTTCAACAAATTGGTTCCTCCAAAGGACTTTGACTGATGCTACCTCTTTTGTTCTAAACTTGCAAACTTGGCGATATTGAATCTGAAAAGGAATCTCTTCATAAGATAAAACATCTTTGATCCCAATATCTTCAGTTGGTGTTTTCAATAAAGGATCTTCCATGCATTTCTTCAACATGGAGACACGAAATACTGGATGAACCACTAAAAACTGTTGTGGTAGCTCCAACTTATAAACTACTTTGCAATCCTCTTGGCTATTTGATTAGGTCCAATATATCGGGGACTAAGTTTACCCTTATTACCAAACCTCATAACACCCTTCATGGGTGAAACATTTAAATACACCAAATAATCAACTTCAAACTCAATCTCTCTTCTCTTAACATTAATATATGATTTCTGATGACTATGTGTCGTGCGTGACCTCTCTTTAATCACCTTCACATTTTTCATAGCTTGATTAACTAGATCTGGTCCAATAAACCAATCTTCACGAACTTCAAACCATCAAATAGGAGATGTGCATTTTCTCACAAACAAAGCCTCATATGGAGCCATTTGGATTCTAGAGTGGTAACTATTGTTGTAAGCAAAATCAATAAGGGTCATATGATCATAACAATTACCTTTGAAATTAATCACACAAGCCCTCAACATATCTTCTATTGTCTGAATAGTGCTCTCTGCTTGCTCATTTATCTGAGGATGAAAGATAGTACTTAATTTTCACCTTTGAACCAAAGCCTTTCTGAAACGATTTCTAGATTTATGTAGTAAATTTTGCACCTCTATCTAAAATAATGAAGATTGGGACACCATTAAGTCTTACCACCTACAGAACATATAACCTGGAATAATCTTCTGCTGAATGAGTAGTATATACCAGCAAAAAATTAGATCATTTTGTCATTCTATTGACAATCACCCAAATAGAATCATACTGCATGCAAGACTTTGACAAGACTATGATGAAATCCATATTCATATTCAATAAGTTCTATATTCTAAGCCAAACTACTGGTCCTTTTGTGCTATACTTTAACGGGGCACTTAGTAACAAATTATGCAATGCCCTTCTTCATACCACTTCACCAATAGATTTCTCTCAAGTTTCTAAACATCTTTATGGAACCCGGATGAATGGAATATCTGGAGCTATGACCTTCCTCCATGATCCTCTCTTGGAGTCCATCCACCATTGGTACATATAATTCCCTTGATACCTCAACACACCATCTTCCCTTGTTCAAACATAATTAGTTTTTGCTTATGAAAATATGCCTTTAATTCAAGCAATATTGGGTCTAGGTCTTGCTTTATTTTCACTTCTGAAGCTAATGAATATTCAGCTCCATTCATTATCACTACTCCTCCTTCTGTGGAATCTACTAGTGGACTCATGTACGTGCAAGTCTATGCACATCTTTCGCTAACTATTTGTATCTTTATCAATATGAGAGGTACTACCCATAGAAAACCTTCTCAAGGCATCAACAACAACATTAGCCTTACCTGGGTTATAAAGAATACTCATATCATAATCTTTGAGTAAATCTAACCACCTTATTTTTCTGAGATTAATTTTGTTTTTAGTGAACACATATTGAAAGTTCTTGTGGTCAGTGAATACGTCAACATGGAAACCATAGAAATAATGACGCCTTATAATTAAAGCAAAAACTGCAGCAGCCAACTCAAAGTCATGGGTTGAGTAATTCTTCTCATGAACTTTCAATGTCAACAAACCCTTGCGTACTTTTGGGTAAGGTCAAAACTAGGGCAGTAGTGAATCTCTTTTTCATTTCCTGAAAGCTATTCTTACAAACTTCAGACCATTGAAACTTTAACTCGAGCCTACATCTTGTGCGGGACTGGCACTCGAAGAATATTGCTGGTCTGAAGAGAACCTTCGCCTACCTTACTTACTCAACAGAATACTTAGGCATAAATACAAATATCTAATCCATCTCTACTCAAAATACCTATATAATACTTAGAACGTTTAAAGATCAAACACTCAACTTGGCCAAAATGAAAACTTATGTCTTTAAACAACATCTGAATTAAGAAAGTAAAGACAATTGCCTGCTAACTGTCTATTAAGCCTCTAAAAAAAGAGGGATGTCGGGACATGACCCCTGATCATCCTAACAATGCAATACTCAAAGGAAATGATAAAAGAGTCCTTTGAAAGCAAGTAGGCTCACCAACAAACTCGGAATGCTAAACTAGATTATTGGTGCAGTGGATATTGATCATGGTTATCTGTGGATCCTTCTTAAGATAATGTAGGCCAACTGACATCAGTTTATTAAATGTACGGGTATGCAAGTTGGAAGGATAAACACAACTTTAATCTTGAAAGGAATCTTTAAGAAACACTTAACTTGACTTTACTCAACTCCTGAACAACATAACTCAATATAATAAAACACATTCAATCTATAGAAAACTTTTAAAACAGTAGAAAGCTACTTAGTTCATTAAAGGAATGCATTAACAAACTCAACTTTACTTATATAATAAAGTAATATAGTTTATGTAGAATATTCTCTAACCGACAACTATCACTATGAGCCTAAGGAATGATACAATGTTTTACCTCACACTTCCAAGGACCGTCCTATCCCTTGTTGGGGGTATAGAACGTAACTCACTAAATAAATCAACTAGTCTATGCTAAAAAGCACTAAGGAATCATCTAAAAAGCATGATCCTTTACTGTCCATGATGGTTATATGGTTTATGGAATATGAACTCGCATCCCCATATCAGTGCGCTATACTACTCCCAAAATATACTTAGCTCATACGATTTAAATCAAAACTTCTTTCTTTCATTTGAGATGATTACTCAAAACATACCTTAAAAGCTCTGTTGGAAATCTCAGTTTTCTCTCTTGTTCAAATGTGAAAACACTAAATCTTTGGGAATACATAGTCCTAATACTCACTCTTGAACCCAATATTCACTTTTGAAGAATGAACTTAAAATCTTTACTCTTTCATTAACTTGAAATGTAAGTCATTAAAACAAAGTTAAAATGTTTGTCATATACATTTGAAAAACTTTTAAGAACTTCACTTGACTTGCTTCTTAACTTCAAAAATTGATTTTTTACTCTCCTTCAATTCAATTATGGATTCAGGTATTATGATTTGTTATAGGAAAGATATCATGATATTTATGAATGATTTTAGATAGCTAAACATGAGAAAAGGTCAAAATATCAATATTTCAGGGTGAGTCCGTGATGCGGAGAAGAATTTGAATTTTTTGTTCAAAATCAACTTTTGCGGTAGAACAGTCCTTGACCGCTTCGCGACGGAAAAACCAATTTCTCAAAACTTTGGAGTGGGTAAGCGACTGAAGGAACTCCCAAATTTCATCCAACGAAATTTTTTCTTCGTTTTCCTACTCTAAACCCTCTAATCTACATTAGTCTTTCCCCAAGCACTTAGAATCGACTATATGTTCAAAGTACTTAAGATTCAACTCGTAATTACACCCAGAAACATGAGTCATATCTCAAGAACACCTAAATAACACAACCCACAATAATTCAAACAAATATCATCAAGAACTTAAAGGTGCTTTCAAACTATATAACTTGCTGAATTGAATAATGATTGGCGTGTGGGTGAACTAACCCAACACTATGTGATCTCACATACTTTGTAGGGATCACCCCCGATGAAATCCACAAGCTATTCTTGATGAACTCGACGATCATGGTTCCTATTTCCTTTATTCCTCCGCTGCGTTCTTTCTCCAAAACCTTAACAACACTACAATATAAGTTCATCAAACAAAGAGGTATCTCCCATATATATCTTAGTATTTGGTGACATATGTGTACGCACAGGTTTGCAATTTCATATTGAGGCCCGTGATAGCAAGTCTTGAATGTAATGATGTTGAGAATGATAAGGGTCATTCGTAGTGTGTGTCAATTCAACACCTAGAAAGAAGCTCAAGCATCCCAAATCACAAATAGAAAATTCATCCCCTAACTTTGAAATAATAGATTCGAGAGAGGAGGGATGGTTTCTGGTAACAAAATCATCAACATAGACAAGTAGTTACATTGTGATTCCATGATACCGATACACAAACAAAGATGTATCTGTAAACCCAACCCAACAACCGTGAGATATCTGTAACATTCGGGCAGCACCCCCTAGGAGTAACATGGCGTACTTGACCTCTCGGAGGTCTTATACAAGCCCATAGTTATCATTCATCGCATTGTCATAGTAAATTTAACATAAAATTTAAAACATTTCATAGCACGTCATATGCTAGAACTTTACTTTATATATATATATATATATATATATATATATATATATATATATATATATATATATATATCATGTTACATGCTTAGACCTTAAGTCTCTTGGCCATCTTAGACTCAATCAACATTAGAGTACATTAGGGACACGGCCCTTACTACATAATCATAAATATACAACTTATAAAACTTTACAGTAAACCTAAGTAGGAGATCCTTGAACTTAAGGATCCCTTTCATTGACATTGGGAATCATCTATCAAGCTCTTCACCATTCAATACATCCTTTAAGCATATGTTACCTACACTTTGTGTAAAAAGTAGAGGGGAATGGAATTAGTACAAGAATGCAATAAGTATGGCAACCATGCAAAAACATGCATTTAAAAGGGACATTTTCTTGAAATCATACTTCATGCCTTTTTAAGTAAATCTTTATAAAACCTTCATACAATAGCATTTATATCATTCACATACTTCATATAGACATATTCAAAGGCCAAACATCACATGAGATCACATTTAGAATTTAACGCATTTTGAAGTCATATTATAGTGAACTATTTCCTTCTTTACAGTGAGCATTCTTTTCTTTTATTCATTAACCCCCAAGTAACCCTCTAGTGATACTTGGTTTAATGCATCACCTTAAGGTCACATGGAAAACATACATACAACCTACATAATCCACCACATGTCATTATATAATCATAATACATTGTAGACACATTTAAGTCAACACTCCATTGGCTTTACCGTTGTTAAAGAATGAGAAAAGTCCCACATCGGTGGTTAATGAGATGGGTGGACTCCTTATAAGGCTTGGGCAATCCTCCTCCCGTTAGGCTAGCTTTTGGGGTGTGAGTTAGGCCTAAGACCTAACTTCACATGGTATCAGAGCAGGGCTCGTCTCACCCGATGTTGGGGTCCCCCAAAATCAAAATTGCCCACGCACCAGATGCTAAGCACTGGGCGTGAGATGGGGTGTTAAAGAATGACAAAAGTCCGACATCGGTGGTTAATAAGATGGGTGGACTCCTTATAAGGCTTGGACAATCCTCTTCCCTTTGAGCTAGCTTTTGGGGTGTGAGTTAGGACTAAGACCTAATTTCACAAAGACTACTCATTCAACAGAAGATTATTCCACGTTATATGTTCCGTAAGTGGTAAGACTTCATGGAATCACAATCTCAATTATTTCAGATAGAGGTGCACAACTTACTGCACAATTCTGGAAATCATTTTAGAAAGGCTTTGATTCAAAGGTGAAAATTAATTATTGTTTTTCATCCTCAGACAAATGGGAAAGCATGCACTATTCAGACATTAGAAGATGTGTTGAGGGCCTGTGTAATTGATTTCAAAGGTAATTGGGATGATTACCTTCCCCTTATTGATTTTGCTTACAACAGTAGTTACCACTCTAGCATCCAAATGGCTCCATATGAGGCTCTGGTTAGGAAAAGATGTAGATCTCCTATTGGATGGTTTGAAGTTGGTGAAGCTGGGTTGATAGGACCAGATCTCGTTCATCATGATATGGAGAAGGTGAAGGTGATTCAAGAGAGGTAGAGAATGGCACAAAGTCGTCAAAAATCATATATTAATGTTAGGAGAAGAGAGTTAGAGTTTGAAGTTTATGATTTGGTGTATTTAAAGGTTTCACAAATGAAGGGTGTTATGAGGTTTGGTAAGAAGGGGAAACTTAGTCCCTGATATATTGGACCTATCGAATAGCCAAGTGGATTGACAAAGTAGCTTACGAGTTGGAGCTACCACAACAGATAGCAGTGGTTCATCTAGTATATCATGTCTCTATGTTGAAGAAATTCATGGGTGATCCTTCTTTGATAAAACCAACTGAATATATTTGGATCAAGGATGTTTTATCTTATGAAGAGATTCCTATTCAAATTCAACATTGCCTAAACTAACTCATATAATACAGAAACAAAAAACGACAAATCATACAACTAACGCCTTAATAAATTGAACAAACCTAATCCTAATAAAACTGTGCGCAATAAAACAATGTTAAAAAATTAGAAAAACACTAATATTAATGCGTTATTAGTTGTTAGTTTGTACTCGTGTCTAGGATGACCTGGATTAAGTGAGACCTTCTTTTTCAATCATCTCTAAGGAATACTTTGTTTGATTCATTAAAATTCCTTGATCAAGTTTAGTTCCAAGTAGATAGTAGTCAGACCATACGTAAATCAAGATAAGATTTTCCAGCTAAAAAAATTATATTGCAAAATGGATAAGACACAAATTCCTTATCTACTAATTAGAAGATATCATAATATGGATTTTAGGGCACCAAACTAATTCATGTAGCTAGTAATCAGAAGCTACATAAGAAGTTTATCTTTGTTTTAATACGAATTTCTTGTCAGTGATAGGATGCCCTTGATATCTATTCCTACACAATTGTATTGATTAAAGCTCAATCTATGAGGAAGAAATGTTGAGGATTGTTTATCATTGATAGAAAAATCGACTCAAGGTTTAGTTTCTTCAAATTTGGGATTAGTGACACTAAAATCTTTTATTTAAAAACATAATTACCTAACACAAAGTTTGAGATTAATTGTTTTCCATTTGAGTTAAAGATCATGACATCTGTGAGAATTCGAAATGTCTAAGGTGGATTTTATACAAGCTCTTTAGGTTCTTTGGTAGTTTTTGATTGGATTTTAATATCCCTTTCCTTCTTTCACATCGTATTAGCCACCTTCTTTTAATAAATGAAGTACAAGCAAAAATGAAGTGGCATTTTTCTCTATGTTAGTCAAGATTTTGTTTGGTTAAAGTTTTTTATTTGTTCGTTTTTGGGTCAAGTCAATAGATTGGACTTGATTTAGGATATAAAAAATATTTCCATGTTATGAAAATTAAGATGAATAAAAAGTGTATTTATAGTTACTAATTTACCTATCATTAATTATTTTTGGTAAAAAAAGATATATATATGAATTGATGTAACCCTTTTTTAAAACCAAATATCAATAATGGTAGGTAAATTAGTAACTATAACTGCACTTTTTATTCATCATCATTTTCATGACATGAAAATATCGTTAATATCCTAAATCAGGTCCAATCTAATTACCAAACCCAAAAATGATAAAATAAAAACATGACAAACAAAAAACTAGATAAAATCTAGACCAAATACCGAGAAAAATAACTTTTCATCTTTGTTGCAGAAGAATCTAGCTATAATGATCTCAGAGAAGGAAACATATATTAAAATTCAATCAACAACAAAAGATCACCTGAAAGAGCTCGGATTAAATTCATATTATACATTTCAAATTCTCACAAATGCCATGAATTCCGTCTCCAATAGAAAACAATTCAGTTTAAACATTATGTTTGGTAAATATTTTTTATAAAAATATTATGTTGTCCCTTATCACAAATTTGAAGAAACTGAACCTTGAGTCGATTTCTCTATCAATAATAAACGATTCTCAACATTTCTTCCTCATAGATTGAGTTTTCACCAATACCACTGTGTAGAAATAAATATCAAGTGCGGCCAATCAATGACAACAAATTAATATACTTTGAGAAAAAAATAAGCTTCTAGTGTTGCTTCAGATTACTAGCTAGATGAATTGATTTGTTGCCCTAAAAACCATATTTTTAAATCTTCTAATTGTAGATTAGGAATTTGGGCCTTCTATTAATTTTTCAATATAGATTTAACTATCGTTAGTAGATCTTGTCTTGAATTATATATGATATGATTTGTACCTAAATGCAACTAAATTGGATCTATGATCTGAAATTTGAGGCTATGGTTTCAACCTTAGAAATCTTGTCCAAAATAAGACTAGTGGAGCTCCTAAGTTATTTTCAATCACAAGAGCAACGCCTTATAATGAGACATGAAAGAGTTGTTGAAGGAGTCCTCTTAGTTAAACATAAATATGATTGAAAAAGCAAGAAGAAGCAGAACAAGAAGATACAAGGACAAGATATTAAGATTTTTTCTAAAACAAGGAAGGCTCACTATCCTCCTTATCGTCATTATGAAAACAAAAGGTCACTCTCCTTTCAAATGTTGGAGGTGGCCTAATGAAAAATGCAGCAAGTGCGATCAAAAGTGTAATGAAGTTGTAATTTGTAAAGAAACAATTCAGCAGCTGAAGTGGAAGCTCAAGTTGCTGATCGAGAAGAAGATCACCTTTTTGTTGCAACTTATTTCACAAGCCTAGATTCAAGTGAAAGTTGGTTAATTGATAGTGGTTGTTATAACCACATGACATCTGATTAGATGTTGTTCAAAGAATTGTGGAACAATGAGACAAAGAAAGATAGAAATGAAATGGTGAATGTCTTGCTGCGATAGGAAAGGGCGCCATAGCCAATACTGGTTGCTCTATAACTAAGCTTATCGCAAATGGTTTGTATGTTCCAGACCTTGATCGAAACCTTCTAAGTGTTGTTAAATTAATGTAGAATGAATTTAATCTGTTGTTATAAAAAAACTTGTGTGATAGAAGATCCATTAGGCGATGAGATATTCAAGGTTAAAATGGAGGGGAAATGTTCTTCGCTCAATCCTTTGGAAGAGGAGAAAACAACTTTTCTTGTGACAGACAACACTACAGATATTTGATATAAAATAATAGGTCATTTTCATCATCAAGGTATGATGTTCTTGCAAAGTAAGGAACTTGTGAATGATATATCAAGATTGCAGAATCGGTGGACAAATTACCAAGCTTGTTTACTTGGAAAAATGAACAGGCTGCCCTTTCCCAAAACAACTTCGAGAGTATAAAAAAAGGTTCCTCTAATTCATACAAAATTGTGTGGGCCTCATAGAAACCCATCTTTAAATGGTAGTCTTTACTACATTGCATTTATTGTTGATCTAACAATACTGACCAGGATTGTTTTCTTAAAATACAAGTTAAGGTAGCTAATGTGTTTTGAAATTTTAAAGGCAAAAGTGGAAAATCAAAGTGGCTGCAAAATTCATACTTTAAGGTCTGATAATGGGAATGAGTAAATTTCAAATCCTTTCAAAGTACTCTGCGACAAAGATAGTATAGTACATCAACTAACAGTTTCTTATACTCCACAACAAAATGGAGTTAGTGAGTGGGAAAAAAATCTATAATGAAGATGACTAGGTGCATGTTACATGATAAATATCTACCAAAAAGGTTATGGGGGTGGATGCTTGCACTGCTCATTCTAGATTTGTAAAGGATAAAACACCATATGAATCATAGTATGATCATAAACCCTCATTGCAAATTCTTAAAATTTTGTTTGCATGTGTTTCTCTTATATACCACGGGTTTAAGAATATAAGCTTGAAAATAAGGTAGTTCTTGGCATCTTTATTAGCTACAATGTTCTCCACATCAAATAAGGTCTATGAACCTCAAATAGAGAAAATTGTCGTAAGTAGAGATGTCCACTTCATTGAGAACCAACATTGAAATCGTGAGAAGCCCTAAAACAATCCTCCAGTTGACCGTCTATTAGATCCAAAATATCTATTGGATGATCATCTTGTTAGAGACATACAGTTGATCTCTTATATCTATCAGAGATGCAATACTGAAATTTATGAGCTCGCAAGCTATGAGGAAGCAGAATGGGATCACAAATGGGTGGCAGCTATGAAAGAGCAAATGATGACGATTGAAAAAAATTAGACGGGAGTGCTTTTTGAGAAACCTTTAGATAAAAAGATCATTGGAGTAAAATGGGTCTTCAGGGCAAAGCTTAATGCTAATGATTCCATCAACAAAAACTAAGCGGGGCTTGTAGTGAGAGGTTACGCTCAGATCTTTGGAGTAGAATGCTCAGGAACTCTCGAACCAGTTGCTCTACCTGAAACAATCAGATTGTTACTATCCATTTAAGCAGAAAAAGGGTTGAGAGTTTATCAACTTGATGTTAAGTCTGCCTTTCTCCATGGTCTTCTCCACGAGGAGGTTTATGTCGAGCAACCATATTGCTATATTGTCAAGGGAAATGAAAATAAGATTATTTGCAAAATGAATTTCTCTAATGTTTAAATCAGGCACCAAGATCTTGGTATAGAAAGATTGATGATCATTTTCTATGTTTAGGCTTCAAAAAGAGCCTATTAGAGTCTACACTTTATATTAAGTGTTCAAGTGCATGCATACTTATTGTTTTTTTATATGTCGATGATCTCTTTGTCACGTGAACTAAGGTTTAACTAATTGAGGACTTCAAGTTGGAAATGATGAAAGTCATTGAAATGACAGACCTTGGATTGATGTCATACTTTCTTGGAGTGGAGATCAAACAAAATGAATATAATTTGTTCATTTTCTAGAAAATATATATGCTCAAAAAATCCTAAAGAAATTTCATTTGCAATGCTGCAAAGTTATGAGTACTCCAATGAACAAAAAGGAAAATTTTTCAAATGATGATGAAACTGAAAAGGTGAATGAGGCACATTATAGAAGTCTTATTTGTTGTTTGATGTATTTGACTGCAACTTGGCGTGATATTTTGTATGCAATGAGTTTTTTGTCTGGTTCATGCATTGTGCAAAGGATTTACACTTGAGAGCAGCTAAAATATTTGTGAGATACGTCAAGGGAGCTATCAACTATGATGTTAAGTTGCAAAAAAGTCAAAATTTTAGACTTAACGGATACTCCGATACTGGAACATGTAGCTCATCTCATGCTTTGACTGTGATTCCTAATCTACCTAGTAATCCTAAGGACAAGGGATACCTTATTTAGTGTAGTTAGGTCTCCTAGTAAGATACAATTAGTCTTACTATATGTGTGTGTAAGTATATATATGGTGGTTGACATATAAAGACGGAAAGAAACATCAAAGAGATAACAGAGGCAGCAACTCATTAATGTTGGTGCAGATTTCAGCTTTTCTTCAATCACAAAACATCTACTCTCTGTTCCAAGATGTGCTCGAGATAATGACATGTTTTTTGTATTCCATCCCTCTACTTTTATTGTAAATGATCGAGCATCTAGGACAGCTCCTCATTCAGGTCAGAGTGATGATGGACTCAACTCACTCAATCTCAAACCATCCTACTAAAAATCATCCTCCAAGTCACTATCAGATTTCCTCTAAACTAGGATGTCATATGAGTGCTGGTATCTTCGCCTAGGACATCCCAAAAAATGAGTGCTCCATCAAGTTTTACATAGGCATAATTAAACTTGTTCTAGTTTCAATTTTAATCATATTTGTAGTGCTTTCAACTCAGCAAGTCACAAAAGTAACATCTTCCAATTTCAATTAATAAAAGTTCATCTATTTGACAACTCTTATTTGTTGTTGTTTGGGGTCCTTTCCCTCATTTATCTTCTGAAGGTCAAAAAATAATTCTTCTATTTTTTAAGATCTTCCAACTTTATCTTGGGATTTCCAATGAAATTTAAACTGGAAGTTGCTTCCATTCTCCTCCAATTCAACTTGCCTGTGGAAAATCAATTTGAACACTAAGATTAAATCAATGTAATCAGATTAGGGTGGTGAAATTCCTCGATCTATATCCCATCTTCTCACTATTCGGTATCTCTCACCGATTTTCTTGTCCTCAAACACATGAACAACAAGGAAAACTTGAAGGCAAACATCATATTGTTGAAACGGGCTTAAGCCTCGTAGCTCACAGTTCTTCTCCTTCTCGTTACTTGCAATTCATGTTTGATATAGTTTTATATCTAATAAATCGTCTTCCTTCCCCCTCGAATACCAATAGATTTCCATTTGAACTAGCATTCCACAGATCACCCGACTATAATCTTCTAAAAGCCTTTGGGTGTCTGTGCTTTCCTTATATCTGCTCCTATAATAAACATAAGTTTGATTTTTGTAGTGTGATATGAATTTTTCTTGGGTACAATGTAAACACTATGAATATCACTTCCTTGATAGATCTTCTGGTGTCTCTATATAGCTCTACATGTTCGCGTTGATGAAACCAAATTCTCATTTGCTTCAATATTGATCCTAGATTTTCATCCATAACTCTATCAAACTCAATACCTTGGGCATCCTCTTCGATCTCTTTACCAAATAGTTTATCTACTACCACTCCAAAATTACCACTGCTTGCATCCAATATTCCAGCCACATCCTCCTTTGAATCTTCGTCATCCGTTTCTTCAAGTCCCCCGACTAGATATCCATATAATATGCCAAGGGCTTCCTGCTCAATGCCAACAATTCCTCTAGTTGTTGATCCCACTGGCTACCTATTGTTACCCCAGAATGCTCCTCCCACAATAAAAACTCCCTCTCAACAAATGAACCCACCTCAACGCACTCATTATATCCGACTTCATCATATGCCTCCATCATCTAATTTATCTACTATCACAACTTCCAACTCATCTTCTTCCCTTCCTGTTGAACCTACTAACTTTACTAAGGCAAATAAACACAAGGTTTGATGAGACGCTATTTAAACTGAGATGAATGTCCTGTTAGGCAATCGTACTTCGACCCCTGTACCTTATAATTCATCCATGAACGTGTTAGGCAGCAAGTGGGATTTTTTAATTAATAAAAATTCTTTAGGCAATATTGAGCGTTAAAAAGCCCATTTAGTTGATAAAGGATTTCATTAGATGGAGGGACATGACTATTTTAAAACAGTTAGCCCGGTTGTCAAACCTGCCACTATTCGAGTTGTTCTCACCATTGCTACTTCTCAAGGATGGAAACTACGCCAATTAGATGTCCATAATGCCTTTTTACATGGTCACCTCTAAGAACGAGTATTCATGGCTTAACCTGTCGACTTTGTTCACCCACCATTTTCCAACCATGTTTGTCAACTAAAGAAATCACTATATGGTATCAAACAAGGGCCACGAGCATGGTATATGTGCCTTCACTGATATTGTAAGACCCTCAAAATGAGTTAGGGTGTCTAGATCCTAACATGTTTGTCTTAAGGTTATAAGTTCCTAAAATGACTTATAATATGGTTTAGAGGCAATGTCTATAGTTTGAAGTGATTTGAAAGTTAAATGTCAAGGGACGACCAAGACATTCGACGACTAATTGCCTATGTGACTCATGTGTCTATACGTGCTTATATGTGTCTTTCATGATCTTATGAAGTATTAAAATGAGTTATAATGATGTTTATAGTCAGTATATGGAGTTTCGTGAAGTTTGGAGGTCAAACGTCCAAGAATGGCTAAGACGTTTGAAAGATAGCCCTTGAGACGTTCATGTGTGTCTTGATGGGGCCTTGCATTTTTGGACGAGTTGCGAGCATTTGTTTTGGGTGAAACTGATATGGAATGTCTAAAAATTGTCAAGGGTTGTATTTGTAACAACGCTAAAAATGAATAGGATCAAGACTTAGGTTTTTCAAGAATGTTTGCGATTAGACCAAGGTCCACATGTATTGATACGCGTAGAACCAGACCTCAGAACCCTTACTACAACCAAGCCAACTAACTTGGGGAGTTAATTGAGCTTGGAAAGGTTGGAACCAACCATGTGAGGCTCGCGAAAACGAAGATTTAATCGAAAGAGTTTTTACCGGACTCAAAAGAAGAAATTTTAAGTTTTGAGGGTCCAAGGGTAAAATGGTCTTTTCCAAGCCAAGGGTAATATTGTAATTACCCTGAGGAATTAATTATTTAATAAATTAATTTATTTAATTAAGGCATTTCGGGTGGGGCAACCCGAATTGACCCATTTTCGCAAATGGGGGTCACTCGGGTTCGAGCCCCACTAGAACCAAGGATTTAACTTGCTTTTATGTAATTTAATGAATTAACTTAATTAAATAATGAATATTAACTGATTTAGGAAAAAGAAATCAGATTTCTATTAATTTTAATTATTTATTTAAGTTGACTAAGTCCTACCAACAATCCTAGTTCTAAGAGACCACTATCTCCCATCTCCCACTCTCTTTCACGTAAATCTCTCTCACTTTCACTCTCTTTTCTGGCTGCAAAACGTGAGAAAACAATCAGAAAAGAAGAACCAAGTAAATTCAAAAGTTCATCAAGAACTTGAAAGCTAGAAACTCAAAAGAAGAATAATCTTAAGAACAAAAGGTAAAGATCAATATCTAGACGGATTTTCTTGTTCTTTCGGTGTTTGGACTGATTTTTGAAGAGGTTCTTGGGCAGCATTCTCGTGGTTGAACAAGGAAATTAAGGTATGGGTCTTCTTACTCTTGGTCCCTTTCCCAAGAGACCCCTAGGACTCAGAATATTCGGCTCAAAACTAAGGTTGTTTTCCCGTTGCATGTCCCTGTCATTAGCTTCCAACGAATTCGTAGGTTGGTATGAATGCTGGTAGACTTAGGATTATGTGATGTTTGTGATGGATATGAATGTGTTAGATGTACGTTAATTTATGAAAAGACAAACCATGTGTGTGTTCGGAATTATGAAAAAGTGTGTGACATGACATGAGTCTCCGCCTTGAGGCTTAAATTTGTTAATGTTATGTTTGTTGTTTTATGTACACCAATTGAAGTAAATCGTGATATTCATATGACATGAAGTGTGGCTGAATTGAGGAGTAATCTCTTGACTAAAGAATTCGTGAAAAAAAATGTACTTAAGAACGTATCAAATGAACTATGCATTGTTCTATAAATTCACGGATAAATGGAGATGAAAGTGAGCAAAGAGTTTTACCTTAAATTTCCAGCACTATATTGATATATCTCTGCCAAATTAAGTAGCATAAAATGTTAAGAAAAGTGAAGAATAATAGGTGAGGTCATTGAGGGTCGAACCCGTGACCTCACCACGTTAAAATTCCCCAAAAATAAAGAAGAAATAATATATAGTGAGGGGGATTCGAACCGTGTCATGGCTGGAAAAATAAGTGGTGAAAATAAGAAATGAGAGGGGTGGGATTCGAACCCACACCCTCTCGGTTAGAACCCAAAGAAAAAGAAAAATAAAAGTATGTGAGGTGTGGGAATCGAATCCACGACCTCTATGCGGATAGGAGAAAATAAAAAAATAATAAAAACAAAATGAGGCTGTGGGGGTTCGACCCCACAACCTCACAGTCAACCTAAATAGTCAACATTTAAAAAGGAGAATAAAATAAAGAGGTTGTGGGGGTTCGATCCCACAACCTCTCGGTCTTAAGCGAATGGAAGGGAAAGAAAATAAAGAAGAATTAGGCGTGGTTGATGGGACTCGACCTCGGGTCCCAACGTCTCACATGGACCGAAATAAATAAATGAAAAATGAAAAAGGTTAAATAGAAAAGTAATCCTTCAATGTTAATATTGTGATTTGACTTAGAGTTAAAATGTTATGAATATTAGAATAAAATCAATAAAAAGTATAAATGATAGCCAATTGATTCAAGACTTGGGTTTCCTTGCTCAAGCTTCCGTATTGATACATAAGCCATACGTGAACAAAATATCCAAGAATAATGCCACCTACTTAAGATCAAAATCAAGATCTTGGCATATATACAAGATACATAAGTCTTGTACTACATAATCATAGAAATGTAAGAATCACTTAACGAACTATGAATGAAGCCTCATGGCTTGTGTGTATAGACTCATAAGTCTAACATACGTTCAAAAGTAAGTGAACCTAAGATGTATAAAATGAAATGATGAACCCTAGAGGGGTTAAGTAAGGGTGTGAAACACTCCAAATGGCCAAGTGCATTGGCATATGATGAAATGAACATTCACGTAATAAGAGGTGAATAACTAAGAAAAACAAAGGTGCTAATGATGATGAATGTGGTGACAACATCATATGAGGCTAATGTAAATGAGGAGAGTAGTCTCAAATGAGCCTAAGTAAATGTTACCAATATGTATTCACCTATGAGAGTGTAAGATAATGAAGAGACCAGTCTCTATGAACACTCTAATGAGAGTATTGAGCTTAACACACTTAATACGAATGATGAGATGAGAAATCATCTAATGAGCTATGATGTCCTCATACTAGAAGTCAGCTTCCATGACGTATGAGATAAATGAAATGGAACTTTATACTGAGCAGCGATAGACTAGCTATGAGCGGTGATGCCTTCTTTCGGGAAGGGCGGAGGTTCACGTAACTCTCATGAGATGAGACTGTCCGGCTTGCCGGGTATGAGTCTCCTTATATCTCCTAGTCTTCGAACCTATACTTCCAATATAGGGATCTAGCGGGGTTAAATTCCCATGTACGCTAGCATGTTATTGGATCACCTTGGCCGGTGATTCCACCTCTTTTCGGTGTGGGGGAGACACTAGATTTCATGATGCTCACATGATCTATGTTGGTTAAAGTTAAAGTTCCCAATGAATGAATGAGGCCAGCCTCAAATGATGCACATAATGAAATGAATGAATACCAAAGGTGTTAGGATAGGATAATCAAAAGGTGAGTTAGATTCAAGTAATGACATTAGGTCATTCTTGGTCATTGCACAACGAACCTAATGAACGTCTTAAACTATATCCTAGGTATAACCGGTGGTTACACTGGACTATGAACGAAATAAAATGAAGTACGTATGAATGAATGAAGCAGACTCTGTGTTTGCTAATGAAGACTCCCTAGTTGAGGTCCCATATGTTGAGCCCTTATTTCTGGGATGTCTTAATGTCAAGTCCATGATTCCAAGGTCTTATGGCATATGAATGAATGATATGAACGAAGTTATGTGCTACATGAAAAGTGTATTGTATGCTATATGATGTGTGCTATGTGTAAATGTTATGTACTGCGTGCAAACGTGAAAAGTATGATGATGTATGTTATTCTCATGGCATAAATTTCCTAATCCAAATTTGGAAAGATCATTTACTTTCCTAATCCAAAGTAGGAAACTTTCCAAATCTCAATTTGGCAAGTCCACTGACTTGACTTCCAAAAATCATGTTGTTAGGAAAGAGCTATTCTTTCTCATGCATGTCCTTGGTGTGTGATTGCATATACCCATACTTAGTACAAGTGTGTACTAACCCCAAACAAACTCTACTATTTTAGGTGCAGGAACAGGTGGACGGTAGAGCTACAGGATCATCGTTGCAGTTATCCGGACGTCCAACATTCATACGGCTTTGGTAGGTCCTCATGCTTTCGAGGATGCTACTATTTTATGTTCTAGCTTAGTTTAGGAGTTGAGCTAGTGGAGTATGTTCCACTAGCGTTTCTTTCTTATTTTATTCAAACTATGTATTGGGCCATTCTGGTAATTATACAATTATGTTTATTGAACTATTCCTTTCAGTTGCTTATCTCTTAATGTTAGATGGTTGATGGTGAACAATTACGTATTAATGAGAATGTTTTTTATAAGTATGTTAGGAAACAAAAAGTTTCAAATTTTCCGCTAAAATTAACCTATGTAAAGTAAGAATAACGTAAGTAGGCTTGTCTGCGACCTCTGAGAGGTCAACGACGCCGGTCTCGTCTGGGGTCTAGATTCCAGTCGTCACAGTATTTACGTTGGAAAAGTCTAGGTAGGACTTCTAAAAGGCCCCACAAAAGGTCCCACAAGAAGGACCCAAGGGCTGTCGAGACACTGCCTTGGCAGTGTCAATCGACTGAACCAAACGACGCCCAGTGTGTTGACCAACGGCCCGTAGGTGAGGTATCATCGATATAAACTTATCCTGGGCAAGGATAAACCAAAGAACAGTCCAAGGTCCAATCGACGGAAGCCACAGATGGCCCATCGATGGACCTACTGGCCGTCGATGGTGATCCATCGATGCAGCCTGGTGCCACTATCTTGCGCATTATTTCATTAAAGGGGTGAATGGGAAATTCACCCCACGTTCTAACCTGACCCTAATTGATTTATGTACCTATTTTTGGGTGTATTTAAGGGATCAAACACGTGAACAACCCATTCCCAATCCCATGCTCACGAAATAAACCTTCCCTCCAAAACCAATTCTCTGTAGAAACCTCCATTGTTGTTGAAGCTCAAGAACAGCTTGTAGATTTGATTCTCATAGTTCTTCACCAATTTTTAGAGGTTTTCAACTAGACAAAGTTATGATGATCCTTCATCTCTAAGTAACCTTTCACTCGGAGATCTTCTCAATGTTTTCAAAGAGATTTCATGATCAAACTTTCAATCTTCCAATCTAGCCATGGGTTCTTTCTAAAAAAGTTTTTAATGGTTAAATCATGATTAATTGATGCTAATGTATTGGTTTTAAAGTGAATCTAAATCCAATTGCATTATGAACCCATGTCCCTTCCTAACTAGAGTTAGCCCTTGCATGGGCATTGTGATCATGGCTTGTTGATGACTGAATTATGATTCTCTTACATTGAATTGTCTATATCTACTTTTATTTACATTGATTGATGATGAAGGATCCATGCGGATCATTGTATGATGAATTGAACATTCCTAGTTAGAATTCTAGGAGTTCACTGTAACATTGGTCCTTAATTGATTAAAAGTGGATTTCGAGTATATTGAGAGTCTTGTAGCTACTTTCTAAGGTTAATATTATGATTGAATTATAAATATAAATCTTGAATGATCAAGGTGAAGAGGGATTGATATAAATTGATCTAGGTTCTTCTAGTCTATCAAGTCGTAACTTGTGATCTTGACGTTAGGTTTGTTGTCTTGTGACTCGATTATGGTGAATTGTCCTTAGCTACTGACTATATGTATAATTTGATGATAATTAGGTATAATTTATCTAATTATAATAGATAACCATGGAATTGGTAAAGATTGATTTAGGTTCTTCTAGCCTATAAAGTGACTATTGTAATGTATATGACATGATATAAATGCTAGGGTAGATAAAGCATGATTTCATTTGAGTAATGATCTCTTTAGCTACTGCCTTACATGTGTATTGTTGATAAATTGTTATTGATGATCAATGCAAGCGAATTGGGTTAAAGATCTATGTTCTTCTACTTTCTAGTATATATGTGATGAATTGTATTAGATTGTAATATGATCTTGTAGCGACTTGTACATGGTTTCTTGCACATCCGTCGATTGAGTCAGAAACCCCCCAAAAAACAAATACCAGAAAATTTTGACTAAGTGTCGAATGACGGACGGACCTACGGTCCGTAGGTCAGACTACAGTCCGTTGTCTATGTCCATCGATCAACACCCAATTTACCCACTCTCTGATATGAACCACGATTGACCAGCACGGACCGTCGTTTGATCTACGGCCCCTTGGTTGAATTTTAACAAACAGTTAGGGGGGAAATGCAGTTGAGTGAACTTCAATTGATCATAACTCTTAGCACAAAATAAATTAGGTGTCCCATGACATATCAACATATATATAATTGAATTAGCTTTCCATAGCCGCCAACCTTGCTAAAATCAGACTTTCGAGTAAAAAATTACGCCCGTTTTAGTAAAGGTTTGTCAAACAGACCCAACCTACGGACCCAAACGACGGACCGTCGATTGAATGACGGACCTTCAGTCCAGGTCATCATTTGGTCCGACAAAAATTAACTCAGGGGTCTTTTGGTCTTTTCCCACTTCGTTTAAACCCTAAGATACATCATTTTGACCCTAAATCATCATATTTTAGTCAATTTAAGCCTAGAAACATAACTAAAACTTACCTAGATCAAAATCATAAATCAAAACATAGAAAATCAGAAGCAAGAAAGGAGAAAAAGGTCAAGCACCCTAGTTCAAGAACGCAACAAGGTTCCAGGAGTTCCAGCTACGAAATCTAAGTGGTTCTCCGTAAATTTCATCACCAGGCATGTGAGATTTCACTAGTGGGTTCCTTTCACCCATTGGGTCCTAGTTTTCAGTCAGATTATTGAGTCCCATATCATGATTAGACCTAGGGTTTCTAGAACTTTAACAAAACTTCAGGAATTAATTAGTTATATGTTCCAAATCAGACATACATGCTATTACTCAGTTTATTGCATGCATTTCAGAATCCTAGCTATGTATTTCTTTAGTTCTTGAATTATACATGCTAGGTCAGATATTAGAGTAATTCAGTTATATATGCCTCAATTATTAATGCATCATTATTAGATTAAATGTTGCATTCTTAGTTTGCATGTTCACTTTTGATCTATCCGGTATTTACAGAAATTCAGACGTAATCTGTTAACTACATAAATCAATGGGAGTAGCTACCGAGTTGGACTAGGGTTCAACGTACCCAATTAGTCCCAAAACTACTAGCCAAGTAGGTTATAAGTCCCCTCTGTGGGCAATCAGTTTAGTGATCAAGCCAGCATGCCTTTATACCTCTGGCAGGGTATATTGGGTCCTCTCGATGGGGCGTATACATCGGACTCCACATTTAGCTTATGTGGTTTTATTATCAGTTATTAGTAGCTCCCAAAGTTCAGTCAGACTCTCTTGCATTGACCATTTATCAGTATATTTTGTATTCAGTTTCAGAATATTATAAATTGGTCATTGCATCCAGTTAGCCTAGAATTCAGTATATCATGTTCAGATTTTTATACTTGTTTTTGTGCTTGTTCAGTTAAGTTTTATTTCAACTTTACTCTATCCTACATTCTCAGTACCTTCAAGTACTGACGCATACGTGGGCTACATCTTCTCGTGATGTCGGTTCAGGTTCTCAGCATCCAGATCATGCATGGATCGATTCTCGATCTCCAGTTCAGCAGATTCAGTGGTGAGTCCTCATTCTCTGAGGACAATAGTCCTGAGTTTATTTTAGTCTTTTAGTCATTTAGTTTCAATTTTTGCTAGACTTAGCTGGGGCTTGTCCCAGTATTTCTAGTCAGTTAGAGGCTTATTTCAGACATAGTTAGTTTCAGCTTAGTGTTGAGTTAATATTTCCTTTGTATTAAACTCATCATTTTTAAATATCTCAGTTATAGATTATGGGTATGCCCCATCTTTTCAAATTAAATTATGATTTAGCTTTCGCATTAGTTTATATTCTTTAGTATTCTCATGATCATGTCAACAGGGTTAGCTTGGGATCACTTGTGGTCCTAGGTTCCGTGTCCACGTCTCGGGGGTAGCTCGGGGCATGAAAAACTTGGTATCAGAGCACTAGGTTTACGTTTCCTAGGATGTCTGAAAAGCTTCACTAAGAAGAGTCATTTTTATGGGTGTGAAGTGCACCACATATAATGAGAGGGAGGCTATGAAGTGTTTTAGGAAAACTTCACTTTCTTGTTACTTTTATCGTGCGTAAGGTATGATCTTATTCCATTCTAATTTGACGTGCTACATTTCAGATCATGCCTCCTCGTAGAGCTAATGCTAGGAGTGCGAATGTCAGGAATGCAAACACAACTCCTCCAGTCATCAAAAAGTCTCTAATGCTGAGTTCAGGAATGACATACAATGTTGGCTTAGAGTATGACCAACCAGAACAATCGGGTTCATGCTCCTGTGAATGAAAATGGTGGATCAGCAGCAACAAGGGTCCGTGACTAGGAGAAATCCGCCTGAGTTTTCAGGATCACAGACTAATGAGGATACTCAGAATTTCTTGGATAAGATCAAGAAGATCTTTGAGTTAATGCAAGTCACTGGGAATGATCGTATTGAGTCGGCATCATACCAGTTGAAGGATGTTGCTCATATTTGTTACACTCAGTGGAAGGAAAATAGGGGTACATATGCAGCTCCTATTACTTGGGATTGGTTTAGTGAGACCTTTCTGGACAGGTTTTTCCCAACAGAGTTGAGAGAAGAAAAATCCCCAGAATTCATGGACTTATTACAGGGTAATATGATAGTCCAATAGGATGGACTCAAGTTTAACCAACTCTTCAGGTATGCTCCTCAAATGGTTGCTGACTCCTGGGATCAGATGAATAAATTTTTGTATGGAATGTCAGATTTGGTGAAAACAGAGTGCAAAAATGCTATGTTACTGGGAGATATGAACATCTCTAGGCTTATGACTCATGATCAGCAGGTTGAGGGTGATATCTTAGGGAACAATCCAAGGAGAATAAGAAGGTTAGGACTTGGAACTATGACTATTCTCAGCAGAAATTGGGTGATGGAAATCATTCGCAGAGTCAGTAGAAGTTTTCATCCCCAGCCCCTTCATTAGCTAGTGTTCCGTCCTCCAAGAACATGTTTGACCAGAAGGTTAGAGCACCAGGCTCTAAGTCTCAGAGAAGTGTTTCAAGCACCAAGACTGAACCCACTTGACCTAAGTGCAGTAAGAACCATCCAGGAGAGTTCCTTGCAAGAAAGGAAGGATGTTTTGGGTGTGGTCAGTCTGGTCACAGGTTGAGGGATTATCTTTCAAGACAGGGTCGAGGAGGTGGAAATGGTAGAGCTCCGTCTACAACTTCATCAGCACCAGCAAGTTGCCCGACTCAGTAGAGTAAATCATCTGGTAAAGGTGGCGGTCAGCACCAGAACAGGTTGTATTCTCTCAAGGATCGCAAGGATCAAGAAGGTTCTTCTGATGTAGTCACTGGTACGTTACGAGTCTTTGACCTTTATCTTTATGCATTGTTAGATCCAGGGGCTACTCTTTCTTTTGTAACTCCTTACATAGCTATCGAATTCAGTGTCAGTCTAGAAACTCTCTGGGAACCTTTATCAGTATCTACTCCAGTCGGTGACCCAGTTATAGTTAGACGAGTATACAGAAATTGCCCTGTCACTGTCTCTCAGAGAGTCACCTCAGCAGATCTTGTAGAGTTAGAAATGCTAGACTTCGATGTCATTCTACGAATATATTGGTTACATTCATGTTATGCCTCAGTCGATTGTAGAACTAGGATTGTTCGATTTCAATTTCCAGACGAATCAATCTTAGAATGGAAGGGTAGTAGCTTAGCGCCTATAGGTCTATTTATTTCTTATCTTAAGGCTAGAAAGATGATCTCTAAGGCTTATCTCTATCATCTTGTTCGGGTTAAGGATTCTAGTTCTGAATCCCCAACTCTTGAATATATTCCAGTGGTCAGTGAGTTTTGAGAAGTGTTTCCAGAAGATCTTCTCGGAGTTCCTCCCGAAAGGAAAATCGACTTCAGAATTGATATCTTCTAGATAACCAACCTATTTCTATTCCTCCTTATAGAATGAATCCAACAGAGCTTAAGAAATTGAAGGATCAGTTGAAAGACCTTCTAGATAAGGGTTTCATCAGACCTAGTATTTCACCGTGGGGCGCACCAGTGTAGTTCGTAAAGAAGAAAAATGGTTCTCTCAGAATGTGCATTGACTATAGACAGTTGAACAAGGTCACATTCAAGAATGAGTATATCATCCCCAAGATTGATGACTTGTTTGACCAACTTTAGGGTGCTAGCTATTTATCAAAGATAGACCTCAGATTGGGTTATCATCAGCTCAGAGTCAGAGATAGTGACATTCCAAAAACAGTCTTCAGAACTTGGTATGGTAATTATGAATTTGTAGTTATGTAATTTGGACTAACCAATGCTCCTGCATCTTTCATGGATTTGATGAACAGAGTGTTCAAACAGTACTTAGACTTGTTCGTTACTGTCTTTATTGATGATACCCTCATTTACTCTAGGAATGAGGAAGAACATGCAAGTCATTTGAGAGTTGTTATACAGACTCTCAAGGATCGCCAGTTATTTGCTAACTTTAGCAAATCTGAGTTCTAGTTGCAATCCGTTGCTTTTCTTTGTCACATTGTATCTAGCGAGGGGATCCGAGTGGATTCGCAGAAGATAGAAGCAGTGAAACAATGGCCCAGACCGACCTCTGCTACAGATATCAGAAGTTTCTTAGGTCTAGCCGGTTATTATAGAAGGTTCGTGGAAGGATTTTCGTCCATAGTCTCACCATTAACTAGGTTGACTCAGAAGATGGTCAAGTTTCAATTGTGAGATGATTGTGAGAAAAGATTTACAGAATTGAAAACTAGATTAACTACAGCTCCTGTCTTCACTCTACCCGAGGGTTCAGATGGTTATGTGATCTTTTGCGATGCATCCATAGTTGGCCTTGGTTGTGTGTTGATGCAGCGAGATAAGGTTACAGCTTATGATTTTAGACAACTTAAGGTGCATGAGAAGAACTATCCAACTCACAACCTCGAGCTTGCAGCAGTGGTGTTTGCACTCAAGCTCTGTAGACACTACTTGTATGGTGTTCACATAGATGTGTTCACTGAACATAAGATCCTTCAGTATGTGTTCACCCATAAAGAGTTGAATCTTCGCCAGAGGAGATGACTTGAGTTCCTTAAGGATTATGATATGAGTGTGCATTACCATCCTGGTAAGGTGAATGTAGTAGCAGATGCTCTTAGTAGATTATCTATGAGTAGTGTAGCCCATGTTGAGGAAGAAAGGAAGGAGCTAGTGAAGGATGTTCACAGGCTTGCTCGCATGGTAGTTTGCCTTATAAGCATATCAGACAGTGGTGTAACAATTCAAAATGGGGCAGAATCTTCTTTTGTAGTGGAGGTTAAGGAAAAGCAAGACAGTGATCCAATCTTGGTTGAACTTAAGGGTGCAGTCCATAATCAAAGAGTGGAGGTTTTCTTCCAAGGGGGAGATGGTGTACTTCGCTATCAGGGTAGATTGTGTGTTCCTGATGTGGGCGAGTTGAGACAACATATTCTTGCAGAAGCCCATAACTCCACGTATTCTATTCATCTAGGTGACACTAAGATGTACCACATTCTATGTGAGGTCTATTGGTGGAATGGCATTAAGAGGGATATAGCAGATTCTGTGAGTAAGTGCGCCAATTGCCAACAAGTCAAGGTAGAACATTAGAAACTAAGAGGTATGACTCAAGAGATCGATATTCCTACTTGGAAATGGGATGTGATCAATATGGATTTCATCACAGGGTTACCCCGTACTCGTAGACAGCATGACTCCATTTGGGTGATAGTTGATAGTATGACTAAGTGTTCTCGCTTTTTAGCGGTCAAGACTACAGATTCGGCAGAGGACTATGACAAGATTTACATTAATGAAATTGTAACACCTCGTAAATTACATGACCTATACTAGATCTTAATATGTTTAATAATTATGGTTTTAGACCTAAATAAGTATAAATAACTTATTTGAGAAGTTTCGGAGCAATAGATTAAAGAAAAGCCTTAACGTGCAGAAACTAGCGAAATTCAACTATGTTGACATCTATATGTTTGGCGAAGGTTTCATAGGGTCATATGGAGTCCAAAACTTGTAAAAAGACATTGGTTAGGTAGAGTGTAGTATAGAGAGTCTAAACGTTTGAAAATGACACCCCAAGGACCACCGGAAGGGTCCTTGGAAAGGACCCCAACATGGGTAGGCAGGTTGCCGAAGCAGTCTACGAAAGTCAAGAACTAGGGGGCTACTATGCAACGCGGAGCTGATACGGACCTCCTGACTCTTCTCAAAATTCAAAAATAAATTGGGGAATTAACCCCGCGACGCGCACCTACTTCCCAGATATCGTAAAAGTCATATTTTGGGTGTTTTGACTTCACAAATAAACCCATTTAAGTGAGGGGTCTTTTGGATAATTCAATGGGTGACTATATAATGTTTTAGGTCAAGATTTAGGTCCATTCTAACAGAAAAATCAAGTCCCACACGTTGAAATAAAAAATCACTCTCTTTCTCTCCCAAATTCTCTCTTCCTCCAAAACTCCATTGAACTCCAATGAAGACCAATAGAGCTCCAAGAAGAAGATCAAGCCTTCAAGTGTTTCAACCCAATTGCGTGGTTCTCTCATCAATAAGGTATGGTTTCTTTCACTCTTGGTATTACTTTCCCCAAGAGTTCCTTCAAAAGATGATTTCTAAATCCCCCAAAACAAGGGTTTTTCTCCTCACATGGGTCTTCTTTCTGAAATGAAATTGTGAGTTAATTGTGATGAATTATGATGAATTTATGTTTGTAAGTATGAATTAATGGTTAATTGATGAATTCCTATGAGTTTTGCCTTGACCCATGTCTTTCCCATAAATCCCTAATTTCTTGGATTGATTAAGGTGAATTGTTGAGGGTGATGAACATGTCACTTGTTTACTTTGATTTTAGTTATGTTAATACTTCATGAATTGCCCTATTTCATATGTTGATTGTGATTTCTTGGGTATTGAAGTTTGAAGTCCCATGAAGGGCAATTAGGTATGATCTTTATTCTCCCTTGATCTCAATTATGCAAGGTGAAATCTACTTATATGATAATGATACTATAGCCAATTGTGTTGTTGTGATGTTGGTGACAAGAATCCCTCAACCCTAACTCTAGATCTATGAATTGGATATTAAGTATGTAATTATGTTATGATGTGATTATTATATGATTGAATGTAGTTTCTCATGATTATAATGTTGTGTCTAAAGTGAAAGGATAGTTCTCACTTGTGATCACCTATGAGATATTATGATAAACTGTTTACTTAAATGTCTAAAATAGAATAATGTGAACTTGTATGATGTTATATGATGATTACTAAAGGTAATAATTTCTTAGCACCGAAATGGCATGTAAAATGAGATGGAGGTCTCACGTTACTAAATCCGGCCTCCCACATGGGTTTCTTCATGCTAGTAAGTCAGGATTCCCAATATATGTGTTGTTTTATGAGATGGAGACCCTCACATTAGTAAGTCAAGGTTTGTAGAAGCAATCTCCTTGTCCCTTAACTATGTGCCCGCATAGGACTCTAGTTTAGTGGATCCACCTAGATAGCTACGTACGAATGGTTGCACCTTAGGCAAGTGTTAACCCTCTCTTGTCTGTGTGGGAGTAGAACACCGAATTCCATGTAGCTCATATCGTCTCATGTCGGTTATGGTACTTATTTCCCTAAAGTAAAGGTATGAAAATGTTATGTATGTGAACTTCTATTAGGGTTGACTTAAAGGTTACTACATAGTGTGAGGGAGGGTATGGGACTTCTCTTACACATTGCACATGTGGGATCCTATAGGATGGTTCTAGTAGTGTTCTATTATGATTATGATTATGTTTATGATTATGTTGAAAAGCCTCTTATCATATTGTCACCTCATTCATTAACTTTAACACATTTGCTTTTCATAATTACTCACCCCTTTTACGTGAATGTTCATTTCATCATATGCCAATGCACTTGGCCATTTAGTGTGTTTTACACTCTTACTTAACCCTTCTAGGGTTACATCATTTTATCACATACATCTTAGGCTCACCTACTTTTAAACGTATGCTAGACTTATGAGTCCACACATACAAGCCATGAGGCTTCATTCATAGTTTGTCTAAGTGACTCATGTTTACCCAAGATTATGTGGTACAAGATTTATGCAACTTTTAGATATGCCAAGATATTGATTTCGATCTTTAGAGGCAGCATTCATTAAATATTTACTTACGTATGACTTATGTGTCAATACGGAATTGGGCAAGGGAACCCGATTTCGAATCCCTTGGATAACACTTAATCTTATTTTAAAGTTGATAATTGCATTTTTCAGATTTAGGGGACCCTAGTTTGATCCCCATCAACCCCATAATATTTCCTTTCTTTTTATCCTCTCCTTTTTCGTTTAAGTCAAGGAGGTTTTGGGTTCAATCCCCCACAAGCTCATTATTTTTCTTTTAATTTATCTCTTAACTTTCTCACCTATCCAATAGGTTGTGGGTTCAATCCCCATTCACCTCATTTTATATTTCTCCTTTATTTTTCTCCTAACTCTCTCATCTATTCAAGAGGTTGTTGGTTCAATTCCTACTCTCCACATTTATTTTCTCCTAACTCTCTCATCCATTCAAGAGGTTGGGGGTTCAATCCCCACTCTCCACATTTATTTTTCCTTTCATTTTTTTCATGAATTTTTTATATAATTTACATTTGGTGAGGTCTTGGGTTCCATTCCCAACGACCTCATAATTTAAAAGAAAAATTAAAACATAGTCATTTTTCTCACTTCTTGGCCGAGACTCTTCCAATCCATTTTTCTCTCATTCTTTTTTTGATTTTTTTTTTGTAGCATTTTGAGTGACATTCAGTCAGCCACCTTAACCTTTTATGAATATCACATTTTTAGCATTTTTACACACGCAAAACACAACATTTGACATACAAACTTCACGCAGCAAACATAGTCAAATTTTCAGCACACACATGCTCAAAACAGTCCACTTAATACACTTTTCTGGAATATATTTTTCATCCTTTACATGATTTTTTACAACACATTCAACACATAATCACAACCAGACCTAACATTATCTACCAAAAGAGATACCAATGCATGCTTTGAATCGTTCAAAGGATCTAATGACAGGGGCATGCAACGGGGACAACCTTAGTCTTTCAATCGTGATTTAAACTGAACTTTAAGGGTCTCTTGGGAAAGCGACCAAGAGAGAAGAAAACCCATACCTTAATGTCGTTCAAAACTTGTTTAAATGCTGCCAATTTACCATGAAACCAAGACTCACCACTGAAACTTCAAGCACAATCCCGTCAAGAACTTGTTGTTGATTTTCGTTTTAAGCATAGTTTTTCGTTTGAGTTTTTGTGTGTAAGTTCTTCAAGAGTGAAGAAATATTATTTTCATTTATTTTAATGATAAAAAACGTGAGAATGAGAGTGAGAGACATGAGAATGAGAGGATTATGATTATGATTAGGATTAGGAGAGTTAGGTGGAGACTAAGTCAAACTAGGACTCCTCATTATTTAATAATTTTATTATTATTATTTTTTTATTAAAAATCTGATTTTTCCCTTACTTAAATCAGCTTTTTAAATATTAATTAATTCAACTAATTCTCTTAATAAAATTAAATCAATTTAATCCTTGCTTCCACCAAGGCTCGAACCCGGGTGAAGCTAGATTTTGCTTAAAGGATCAAATTCGGCAACCTCTACCCGAATTGCCCCTCCACCATAGTAATTAATTAATTAATTAAATATTTAGGATAATTAAAATACTAACCTTTTCTTGGAAAAGACCATTTTACCCCCAGACCCTCCAAACTTAAGATTACCCCTTTTTTAGTCTGGTTAAGACTCATCTGGGTAAATCTTCATATTCGGGTGCCCTACATGGCTGGACACAACCTTTTCTAGCTCAACTAACTCACCAAGTTAGTTGGCTTGATTGTTGCAGAGGTTCAGAGGTCTGGTTCTACGCGCATCAATTCGTGTGAACCCGATCAAATCTAGGCATTCTAGATACGTTAGACATTTTTTTAGGGTTGTTACACATGTTTCATATAGTTACACTTGTACACTTATACATAAATGAAATTATGTATGTCCATGTGTGGGAATTATGTGTTATATGAAAGGTTTGCTCACATATAAGTATTCACACACACATGTATGAAGATCTATTCAAGAGAGGGGCCTTGAAAGGTGTATTCATGGATACCCTAAACTAGATGGTGCTTTACATATGCTATGTCCATGTGAAGGGATTCCTTACATAATTTATTTTGATGAACTTTTATCCATGACCTATGAGCTAAGAATATGAGGGGATGACTCTCCTAAGCCTATGTTTTATAAAGTAATGTTAATAAACATTTTTAATAAAGGGAACTTAGCTTAGCACCGAGTGAACTTGAATATGAGTGTGTGTCCCTTCCCATTGTGGGAAGGAAGTTCTACCATAAATCTCATGAGTTGGATAACCACAATGCCTCAATAGGTATAAAGAGGGTTTCCATAAGTAAATAACTATAATGCCCCATTAGGCATAAATAGGGTTTTCACATGTACCTCCAAGTTCCATAATTATGCTTTCCACATAGGATCTAGCAAGTGAATTCACTTATTATGATAGCATGTGTTAATGTTCTACCTTGTCTAGGTAAGAACAACTTCCATTGGTGTAAGGCTCTACAACACCAAATTCTATGTTTAGCACCCATGGTCTTAGTGTCGGTTAAGGCTGTTGTTTCCCTAAAGTAAAATGGACAATGGAAGTAAATGACTAGGACCACTAGAATGACCTAAGGGAGGTTACTTAGGATAGGTGGAAGTAATGAACTGTAACAACCCAAAAAAAAATGAATAGGATCAAGACTTAGGTTGTCAAGAATGCTTGCGACTAGACCAAGGTTCACAAATACTGATACGCGTAGAACCAAACCTCAGAACCCTTACTATGACCAAGCCAACTAACTTGGGGAGTTAGTTGAGCTTGGAAAGGTTGGAAACCAACCAAGTAAGGCTCTCAAAAATGAAGATTTAATCGAAAGAGTTTTTACCGGACTGAAAAGAAGAAATTTTAAGTTTCGAGGGTCCAAGGGTAAAATGGTCTTTTCTAGGCCAAGGGTAATATTGTAATTACCCTGAGGAATTAATTAATTAGTTAATTAATTTAATTAAAAAGAGTAATTCGGGTTGGGGCGACCCAAGTGACCCATTTTCGCAAATGGGGAGTCACTCGGGTTCGAGCCCCACTAGAAGCAATGCTTTAACTTGCTTTTATTTAATTGGATAAATTAATTTAATTAAATAATAAATATTAGCTGATTTAAGAAAAAGAAAAAAATCAGATTTTTTATCTAAAAGTTTAACAAGGAGTCCTAGTTTGACTAATTCCCAAACTAAAACTCCCAATTGGACGCCACTCTCTCACGATCTCTCTCTCTCACGTTTCACCATTCACTCTCACGTTTTCTCTCTCCCTAAACAAATTCAAAAACAGAAAATATATTGAAGTTCTTCACACTGGAAGAACTCACACCAAAAATCTAAGAAAACAACGAAAATCCATCACTTTAAGCAAAGGGGAGGAGTCTTCCGTCAATTGGTGTTGAGGTGTTGAACTTGGACTGATTTTGGAGAGGATTTTGGGCAACAATTTCGTGGTTGAACAAGGTATGGGTCTTCTTACTCTTGGTCCCTTTCCCAAGAGACCCATAGGACTCAGACGAATTTAATCCGAAACTAAGTTGTTTCCCCATTGCATGTCCTTGTCCCTAACTCCCAAATGACTTCGTAGGTTGGGTATTTTGTGCTGTTAGATTTAGGCATGTGTGATATGTGTATATTTATTGGGAATATGTTTACGTGCGTGAAGCTACATGAATGATAATCCAAGCGAAATTGAATAAAAATGTGGATATGTAGGCATGTTGGCAGTGACGTTTTAGTCACTGTTTGAGGGTGTGAAAAACTTGTTTTAGTCTTGTATTTCGTGTGTAAAGGTTGTAATAATTTGATGTTCATATGGTGTGTGAAATTACAAAGTTAGAGTGTAAACACTTGACTAAATATGATCCTAAACTACAGCTAAATTACATGCTAAACGATTGGTGAAACGTCCTACGAAAATAGTCTTAAACTAATGAGAAAAGTAGAGAATATGGGCTGCAAAAAACAAAAATGTGACCAAATTTCCAGCTTTTGGAAATTTGGTTTCGGCCAAATTCTGGAATTTTGGGAGAGTTTAAGAAAAGATTTAAAGTAGGTGAGGTCAAGGGGAATCGAACCCAAGACCTCACATGACCAAGAGGCTGAAATTTAAAAAAAAATATAAAATAAATAAATGAAATGGAGCTAAGGGGATTCGAACCCCTTAGTTGCTGTTCACGCAAGAAATGACAAGGGAAATGGGGCTGGTGGGGAATCGAACACGCAATGATTGGGAAGAAAGGAAGAGGAAAACTAAAGAAAAAGAAAATGTGAGGCGTGGGAATCGAACCCACGACCTCAAGGCTGGAAATAGAGGGGGCGAAAATGAGTAATAAAACAAGTGAGGTTGTGGGGGTTCGATCCCACGACCTCACTGTCAATACCCTCAACCTAGCGAAAAAAAATATATATATATGGGGCTTTGGGGGTTCGAACCCACCACCTCACAGCCCCTAGCGAAATTAAATTAAAGGTAAGGAGGCTGTGGGGGTTCGAACCCACAACCTCCCTACTTAGGCGAGTTAAAGGACAAAAATAAAAGAGGCTTTGGGGATTTGATCCCACAACCTCTTGGTTTAGGCGAGAGTGGACAAGAATAGGTTAATAAAATTAGAAAGGGGTTGTGGGGGTTCGAACCCACAACCCTTCGGCCAAATTAGGAGTATTATTAAGGAGAAAATTAATCCTTCAATGTTAATATTGTGATTTAACTTAGAGTCATAATGTTATGAATATTAGAAAAAAAATCAATTAAAAATATATATGGTATCCAATTGATTCAAGACTGGGGTTTCCTTGCCCAAGTTTCCGTATTGATGCATAAGTCATACGTGAATAAAATATCCGAGAATAATGCCACATACTTAGATCGAAATCAAGATCTTGGCATACATACAAGATGCATAAGTCTTGTATCACATAATCTTAGAAACATATGAATCACTTAGACGAAATATGAATGAAGCCTCATGGCTTGTATGTATAGACACATAAGTCTAACATACGTTCAAAGTAAGTTAATCTAAGAAGTATGTAATGAAATGATGAACCCTAGAAGGGTTAAGTATGAGTGTAAGATACACTAAATGGCCAAGTGCATTGGCATATGATGAAATGAACGTTCACGTAATAAAAGGTGAGTAACTATGAAAAGCAAAGGTACTAATGATAATGAATGTGATGACAACATGATATAAGGCTAATGTAAATGATGAGAGTAATCTCAAATGAGCCTAAATAAATGTTACCAATACGTACACTCTTATGAGAGTGTAAGATAATGAAGAGACAAGTCTCTATGAACACTCTAATGAAGGTATTGAGCTTAACACACTTAATACTAATGATGAGATGAGAAAGCATCTAATGAGCTATGATGTCCTCATACTAGAAGCCAGCTTCCATGACGTATAAGATGAATGGAATGGAACTTTATACTGAGCACCGATAGGCTAGCTATGAGCGGTGATACCTTCTTTCGGGAAGGACGGAGGTTCACGTAACTCTCATGAGATGAGACTGTCCAGCATGCCGGGTATGGGTATCCTTATATCTCCTAGTCTTCGAACCTATACTGCCAATATAGGGATCTGGCGGGGTTAAATTCCCAATGTACGCTAGCATGTTATTGGATCACTTTGGCCGGTGATTCCACCTCTTTTCGGTGTGGGGGAGACACTGGATTTCATGATGCTCACATGATCTATGTCGGTTAAAGTTAAAGTTCCCAATGAATGAATGAGGCCAGCCTCAAATGATGCACATAATGAAATGAATGATACCAAAGGTGTTAGGATAGGATAATCAAAGGTGAGTTAGATTCAAGTAATGACATTAGGTCATTCTCGGTCATTGCACAACGAACCTAATGAAAGTCTTAAACTACATCCTAGGTATAGCTGGTGGTTACACTGGCCTATGAATGAAATGAAATGAAGTACGTATGAATGAATGAAGCAGACTCTGTGTTTGCTAATGGAGATTCCCTAGTTGAGGTCCCATCTGTTGAGCCCTCATTTCTGGGATGTCTTAATGTCAAGTCCATGATTCCAAGGTCTCATGGCATATGAATGAATGATATGAAATAAGTTATCTGCTACATGCAAAATGTACTTTAGGCTATATGATATGTGCTATGTATAAATGTTATGTGCTGTGTGCAAATGTGAAAAGTATGATGAGGTATGTTATTCTCATGGCATCACTTTCCTAATCCAAATTTGGAAAGCTCATTTACTTTCCTAATCCAAATTTGGAAACTTTCCTAATCTCAATTTGGCAAGTCCACTGACTTGACTTTCCAAAAATCATGTTGTTAGGAAAGAGCTATTCTTTCTCATGCATGTCCTTGGTGTGTGCTTGCATATACCCATACTTAGTACAAGTGTGTACCAACCCTATACAAACTCTACTATTTTACTTGCAGATACAGGTGGACGATAGAGCTACGGGATCATCGTTGCAGTTATCCGGACGTCCAACATTCATCCGGTTTTGGTAGGTCCTCATGTCTTCGAGGATGCTATTGTTTTATATTCTAGCTTAGTTTTAGAGTGGAGCTAGTGGAGCATGTTCCACTAGCGTTTCTTTCCTGCTTTTATTCAGATTATGTATTGGTGCCATTTTGGCAATTATACGCTTTATAAAAATTGAACTATTTCTTTCAGTTGCTTATCTCTTAATGTTAGATGGTTGATGATGAACAATTACGTATTAATGAGAATGTTTTTATAAGTATGTTAGGAAACAAAAAGTTTCAAATTTTCCGCTAAAATTAACCTATGTAACATAAGAATGACGTAAGTAGGCTTTTCTGCGACCTCTGAGAGGTCAACGACGCCGGTCTCGTCTGGGGTCTAGATTCCAGTCGTGACAAAGTTGGTATCATAGCATTAGGTTAAATTACGAAAATAATAAGTTCACATCAACCACATTGAGTAGTTTCTAAGTCATGGTAGTGAAGTGCACCACTATCCTGAATTAGAGACTGCATGATGCGTAGGAAAACTTTCCTTTTTCTGATCTTATCTGCTTCTCCTAAAGTTTAATTTCTTGGTGTTATGAGCGTGTCTAACATCAAATTTTTGTTGTTTTCAGAGAATGAACACTAGGAGAGCTATTGGTCAGAGGAAAGGAGGAGCAGCTGCTGGGGGTAACCGAGTTCCACCCCAAGCTCCAACTGAAGGAGTGGCTGTGCCAGCTAATCCAGCTGGGATGACTGATGCTGAGGTGAGGGCATCTCTGGACCAGATGGCACAGGCCATTACTATGCAGGCCCAGGCTATGACTGCCCAGGTCAACCGGCAGGTTGTTCAGAGGGAGAACCCACCGGTTCGTAGCATGGCCGACAGGCTGAGGGATTTCACGAGGCTAAATCCTCCTATTTTCACAGGGTCTAGGGCATTAGAGAATCCCCAGGAGTTAGTGGATGAGATTCATAAGATCCTGGTGGCTATGGGGGCCACTGATATTGAGAAGGCTGAGCTGGCTTCCTATCAGCTCAAGGATGTTGCACAGACTTGGTGCAAGATGTGGCAAGATAGCCGTGTCTTAGGTGGAGTGACAGTCACATGGGAGCTGTTCAAGACAGCATTTCTGGAGAGATTCTTTCCCAGGGAGATGAGGGAGGCCAAGGTTGAGGAATTCATCAACCTTAAACAAGGCTCTATGACAGTCAGGGAGTATTCCCTGAAGATTGTTAAGCTGTCAAGGTATATTATTTTCCCTAGTATCTAATAGCAAGAATGAGGATAATACTGAACTTTATTGAAATCATCCAGGTATGCTACTTCCCTGGTTTCTAACAGTAGGGATGAGATGAGCAGGTTCCTCACAGGAATCAATGGAGACCTGGAGGAGGAGTGTCGATCTGCAATGCTCCATGATAATATGGATCTTTCCAGGTTGATGGTGCATGTCCAGCAGGTAGAGGACAGCCGCAGAAAGAGAGGTGTCCGTGATGCTAGGAGGCCCAGGCCTCAAGATCAGACAGGACCCAGTCATGGAGGCCACAGGAACAACTTTGGCGTCCGTGAGCAGCCAAGGTTCAAAAAGGGGCAACAGAGTTCTGGGAATTCTAATCCTCAGAGGAGTGCTACACCTAGAGGAGGCAGACCTGAGACCAAGAAGGGCAATGGAGGTGAGATGCAGCGTCCTAAGAAGAATTGTGCTAAGTGTGGCCGAGCTCACAGTGGAGAGTGCAGACAGGGCACTAATGCCTGCTTCGGTTGTGGTAAGAGTAGACACATGGTCAGAGACTGTCCACAGAACAGAGGTAAGGCTGGAGGTAATACTCAACCTAGGCCTAATCCACAGGGTACAGCAGCAGCCGAGCCTCCTAAGAGGAACAGGTTCTATGCCCTGAAAGGCAGAGAGGAGCAGGAGAAGTCTGCTGATGTGGTCACAGGTATGCTGCAAGTGTTCTCAACTTCTGTTTATGCTTTACTTGATCCAGGGTCTACACTTTCCTTTGTAACTCCTCTGGTTGCTCTTACTTTTGAGACATTGCCTGAAGTTCTGCATGATCCTATAGTGGTTAGTACACCTTTAGGAGAAAATGTAAGAACTGATAGAGTATACAAGGATTGCCCAATAGTTGTTAGTGGAAAAACTATGTGTGCAAACTTGGTTGAGTTACCCATGCATGATTTTGATGTTATTCTTGGCATGGATTGGCTTCACAGTTGTTATGCTTGCTTGGACTGTCGTAGTAGAGTGGTGAGATTTCGTTTCCCTAATGAAGAAGAGTTAGTCTGGGAGGGGTACAATTCGAGTCGTCCTAACCCCTTGATTTCTAACCTTAAGGCCAATAAAATGATGTCCAAGGGGTTATTGTGTCATCTTGTGACTGTTAATGATTTAGATCATGACATTCCTTCCATAGACTCAGTACCTGTAGTGAAGTAGTTCTTAGATGTGTTTCCTGATGATTTGCCTAGAGTCCCTCCCCTTCTAGAGATTGACTTTGGTATCGATTTGGAACCCGATACTAAACTAATCTCAATTCCTCCTTACATAATGGCTCCAGCTGAACTCAAAGAGTTGAAGCTGCAGTTAAAAGATCTCACTGACAAGGGTTTCATTCAGCCGAGCATATCCCCGTGGGGCGCTCCAGTGTTGTTTGTAAAAAAGAAAGATGGGACCCTTGGAATGTGTATCGATTATCGGCAGCTCAACAAAGTAACTATAAAGAATAAGTATCCACTCCCCAGAATAGATGATTTGTTCGACCAGCTCCAAGGGTCTACTTTCTTCTCTAAGATTGATCTTCTTTTAGGGTATCATCAGCTTAGGGTTAGGGAAGGAGATATCCTAAAGACAGCCTTTCGTACCCGCTATGGTCATTATGAGTTTCTAGTCATGTCATTTGGTCTCACGAATGCACCTACTGCATTTATGGATCTCATGAACAGGGTCTTCCGTGAATACCTTGACTCTTTCGTCATAGTATTCATTGATGACATACTCATCTACTCTAAGACCAAGGAAGAGCATGAACAACATTTGAGACTAACCTTGCAGGTACTTAGACAGCATCAGTTATATGCCAAATTCAGCAAATGTGAATTCTGGCTGAGATCAGTGACGTTCCTGGGTCATGTTGTGTCCGATCAGGGCATGGAGGTGGATCCCAGGAAGACTGAGGCTGTGAAGAACTGGCCAAGGACTCTTACTCCTACTGACATCCGTAGCTTTTTGGGATTGGCTGGTTACTACCGCAGGTTTTTGGAGGGCTTTTCTTCCATTGCTGCCCCATTGACAACTTTGACTAAGAAGAAAGCCAAGTTTGAATGGACGGAGACTTGTGAGAAGAGTTTCCAGGATCTCAAGGACAGACTCACTTCAGCCCCGGTGCTTACTTTGCCTAAGTGTGGTGAGAATTACACTTTTTATTGTGATGCATCTAGGGTTGGTTTGGGTTGTGTTCTTATGCAGGTTGGTAAGGTGATAGCCTATGCATCCAGACAGCTCAAGGTTCATGAGAAAATTATCCCACACATGACCTGGAGTTGGCAGCTGTGGTGTTTGCACTGGAGTTGTGGAGGCATTATCTGTATGGAGTGCATGTAGATATGTTCACAGACCATAAGAGTCTCCAGTACGTGTTCACACAGAGGGAGTTGAATCTACGTCAGCGGAGATGGTTGGAGCTGTTGAAGGATTATGACATGAATGTGCACTATCATCCAGGTAAGACTAATGTTGTAGCTGATGCTTTCAGCAGGATGAGCATGTGAAGTACAGCTCACGTTGAGGATGAGAAGAAGGAGCTGGTGAAAGATGTACACAGATTGGCCAGACTGGGTGTGCGTTTGGTTGACTCCACTAGTGGGGATGTTTCAGTTCATCCTAGTTCTGAATCATCCTTGGTAGTTGAAGTCAAGCAGGGTCAGCATCTAGATCCCGTGTTGATGGAGCTGAAGGACTCAGTGCTGATGAAGATGAATGAGTCTTTCGCTTTGGGAGGTGATGGCATACTTAGGTATCAGGACAGGCTATGTGTGCCAGATGTGGATGATTTGCGGACCAGGATTGTTGCAGAGGCCCATGGTTCCAGATATTCTATACATCCAGGTTCCACCAAGATGTATCATGACCTCAAGCAGATTTATTGGTGGGATGGCATGAAGAAGGACATTGCAGAATATGTGGCCAAGTGTCCTAATTGTCAGCAGGTTAAAGCAGAGCATCTTAAGCCTGGTGGTCTGACTCAGATTATTGAGGTTCCGACTTGGAAATGGGAGGCCATTAATATGGACTTCGTGGTTGGGCTTCCGAGGACTAGGAGGCAGCATGACTCTATATAGGTTATTATGGATAGATTGACTAAGTCTGCCCACTTTATCCCTGTGAAGTCTACTTACAGAGCCGAGGATTATTTGAGACTCTACATTGATGAGATTGTGAGATGGCATGGGATTCGCTTATCTATTATTTCAGACAGAGGAGCTCAGTTTACTTCTCATTTCTGGAGATCTTTCCAGAAGAGCTTGGGCACGCAGGTGAAGCTTAGCACTACCTTTCACCCTCAGACAGATGGGCAGGCAGAGCGCACCATACAGACATTGGAGGATATGTTGAGAGCGTGTATGATTGACTTCAGAGGTAACTGGGATGACCATCTGCCTTTGATATAGTTCTCGTATAATAATAGCTATCACTCTAGCATTGGGATGGCACCGTTTGAGGCACTGTATGGTAGGAGGTGTAGATCTCCAGTTGGGTGGTTCGAGGTTGGAGAGTCATCCATTTTGGGTCTGGAGATCATTCATGAGGCCTTAGAGAAGGTCAGAATGATTAGGGACAGGTTGACTACTGCTTACAGTCGGCAGAAGTCATATGATGATAATAGAAAGCAGCCCTTAGAGTTTTATGTTGGTGACTAGGTTTACTTGAAAATATCGCCTATGAAAGGGGTGATGAGATTTGGTAGAAAAGGGAAGCTGAGTCCGAGGTATGTTGGGCCATATGAGATCCTACAGCGTGTGGGTGAGGTGGCCTATGAGTTAGCATTGCCTAAAGAACTAGCTTCTATTCATCCAGTTTTTCATGTCTCTATGTTGAAGAAGTGCCTAGGTGATCCAGCATCAATCTTACCTATTGAAGGTTTAGAGGTTGGTGAAGACTTGTCTTATGAGGAGGTACCTGTTGAGATCTTAGACAGACAGGTCAAGCGGCTGAGGAATAAGGAGATTGCCACAGTGAAGGTATTGTGGAGAAATAATCTTGTTGAGGGTGCTACGTGGGAAGCTGAGGACGACATGAGGGTCCGCTACCCTCACCTGTTCAGCTCTTAAGGTTAGACTCTATTCTCTTAAACCTATGTTTCCTTATCGCCCCGTATTTTGTTGCTATTGACTGACTGTGTGTAGTGATTTTATTATGATCTGACTGGCATTACAACGTGAAGTAGTAGTGTCATTCGGGGACGAATGTTCTTAAGGGGGGATAATGTAACAACCCCAAAAAAAATGAATAGGATCAAGACATAGGTTGTCAAGAATGCTTGCGACTAGACCAAGGTTCACACAGACTGATACGCGTAGAACCAGACCTTTGAACCCTTACTACGACCAAGCCAACTAACTTGGGAAGTTAGTTGAGCTTGGAAAGGTTGGAACCAACCAAGTAAGGCTCTCGAAAATGAAGATTTAATCGAAAGAGTTTTTACCGGACTTAAAAGAAGAAATTTTAAGTTTCGAGGGTCCAAGGTTAAATTGGTCTTTTCCAGGCCAAGGGTAATATTGTAATTACCCTGAGGAATTAATTAATTAGTTAAATAATTTAATTAAAAAGAGTAATTCGGGTTGGGGCGACCCAAGTGACCCATTTTCGCAAATGGGGAGTCACTCGGGTTCGAGCCCCACTAGAAGCAATGATTTAACTTGCTTTTATTTAATTGGATAAATTAATTTAATTAAATAATAAATATTAGCTGATTTAAGAAAAAGAAAAAAATTGGATTTTTTATTTAAAAGTTTAACAAGGAGTCCTAGTTTGACTAATTCCCAAACTAAAACTCCTAATTAGAAGCCACTCTCTCACGATCTCTCTCTCTCACGTTTCACCATTCACTCTCACGTTTTCTCTCTCCCTAAACAAGTTCAAAAACAGAAAATATATTGAAGTTCTTCACACTTGAAGAACTCACACCAAAAATCTAAGAAAACAACGAAAATCCATCACTTTAAGCAAAGGGGAGGAGTCTTCCCTCAATTGGTGTTGAGGTGTTGAACTTGGACTGATTTTGGAGAGGATTTTGGTCAACAATTTCGTGGTTGAACAAGAAAAATAAATGTATGGGTCTTCTTACTCTTGGTCCCTTTCCCAAGAGACCCTTAGGACTCAGAAGAATTTAATCCAAAACTAAGTTGTTTCCCCATTGCATGTCCTTGTCCCTAACTCCCAAATGACTTTGTAGGTTGGGTATTTTGTGCTGGTAGATTTAGGCATGTGTGATATGTGTATATTGATTGGGAATATGTTTCCGTGCGTGAAACTACATGAATGATAATCCAAGCGAAATTGAATAAAAATGTGGATATGTAGGCATGTTGGCAGTGACGTTTTAGTCACTGTTTGAGGGTGTGAAAAACTTGTTTTAGTCTTGTATTTCATGTGTAAAGGTTGTAAATAATTTGATATTCATATGGTGTGTGAAATTACAAAGTTAGAGTGTAAACACTTGACTAAATGTGATCCTAAACTACACCTAAATTACATGCTAAACGATTGGTGAAACGTCCTACGAAAATCGTCCTAAACTAATGAGAAAAGTAGAGAGTATGGGCTGCAAAAAAAAAAATGTGACCAAATTTCCAGCTTTTGGAAATTTGGTTTCGGCCAAATTCTGGAATTTTGGGAGAGTTTAAAAAAAGATTTAAAGTAGGTGAGGTCAAGGGGAATCGTACCCAAGATCTCACATGACCAAGAGGCTAAAATTTTAAAAAAAAATGAAATGGAGCTAAGGGGATTCGAACCCCTTAGCTGCTGTTCACGCAAGAAATGACAAGGGAAATAGGGCTGGTGGGGAATCGAACATGCAATGCTTGGGAAGAAAGGAAGAGGAAAACTAAAGTAAAAGAAAATGTGAGGCGTGGGAATCGAACCCACGACCTCAAGGCTGGAAATAGAGGGGGCGAAAATGAGTAATAAAACAAGTGAGGTTGTGGGGGTTCGATCCCACGACCTCACTGTCAATACCCTCAACCTAGCGAAAAAAATAATATATATATGGGGTTGTGGGGGTTCGAACCCACCACCTCACAGTCCCTAGCGAAATTAAATTAAAGGTAAGGAGGCTATGGGGGTTCGAACCCACAACCTCCCTACTTAGGTGAATTAAAGGATAAAAATAAAAGAGGCTGTGGGGATTTGATCCCACAACCTCTTGGTTTAGGCGAGTGGACAAGAAGAGGTAAATAAAATTAGAAAGGGGTTGTGGGGGTTCGAACCCACAACCCTTCGGCCAAATTAGGAGTATTATTAAGGAGAAAATTAATCCTTCAATGTTAATATTGTGATTTAACTTAGAGTCATAATGTTATGAATATTAGAAGAAAAAAATCAATTAAAAATATAAATGGTATCCAATTGATTCAAGATCGGGGTTTCCTTGCCCAAGTTTCCGTATTGATACATAAGTCATACGTGAATAAAATATCCGAGAATAATGCCACATACTTAGATCAAAATCAAGATCTTGGCATACATACAAGATGCATAAGTCTTGTATCACATAATTTTAGAAAGATATGAATCACTTAGACGAAATATGAATGAAGCCTCATGGCTTGTATGTATAGACACATAAGTCTAACATACGTTAAAAGTAAGTGAATCTAAGGAGTATGTAATGAAATGATGAACCCTAGAAGGGTTAAGTATGAGTGTAAGATACACTAAATGGCCAAGTGCATTGGCATATGATGAAATGAACATTCACGTAATAAGAGGCGAGTAACTATGAAAAGCAAAGGTACTAATGATAATGAATGTGGTGACAACATGATATAAGGCTAATGTAAATGATGAGAGTAATCTCAAATGAGCCTAAATAAATGTTACCAATACGTACACTCTTATGAGAGTGTAAGATAATGAAGACCTTGAGAGAAGTCTTAGAAAGATGTTCTTATGTGCTTATAAGAGTATAAATGCAAATTATATTTAACACTTCATTAATGGCAGCACCTACACATGATCTTACCATAACCATTTACATGTTCATAACAATAGTAACATAACCTAGATTCACAACTACAATAGAAGACTAGGCACAAGTTACACATTAGGTGATCATTATAACCACTCATTCATATATTCATCAATTTGCCTTCTAGGACATGGTCAACACATATATAATGACAATAAAGTAAACACCGCAACCATAAGTGGACCATACCACACAATGTCGTACAAGGCTTCATCATCTACAATAATATAGGAAAAGTAGAGAAGATAAAAATTCTTACCAATTTCTCACCCTTTGATCATCAATGATCAATACACCTTGTTCATCAACAATTCATATATAGGGCAGTAGCTATATGTACTTTAATCATAAAAGAAACCATGTACAAGTCGCTATAAGATCATACTATAACATAATACACTATGTCACATATATGGTAGAAGGTAGGGAGTTATAGATCATCAAGTAACTTCCCATTAATTTGCTCATCAATAATCATGTATAAATAATATACATTTAAGGCAGTAGTAAAAGAGGTATAACATCATAATAAATCATGCTTCACTCACCTTAGAATATAGATCACAACATATACATTACCCTATCAATCTCTATAGGCTAGAAGGACTTAAATCAATCTTTACCAATTTCATTGTTATCATTAATATTGTATAAATTATACTTAATGATCATCATGTTACACATATAGGCAGTAGCTAAGACAATTCACCTTAATCGAATCACATAACAACCATCCTAACGTCAAGATCACAAGTTACTCCATGATATTTGGTAGTACGAAAAGATCAAGGCCCTTGAATTGACAAAGAGGGAGCTTCAAAGGTTGCTTAACCAAGGAGTTGGAGTAGAGTTGGAGAAATTGGTCGGGAGTATGGTCAAGTCGTTGGAGAATCAAGGCCACAAACCAACCACAACTTTAAACTAACAATTTTCTCTTTCATTTGCTCAACACAGGAAAAAAGGCACATAGGCAAGTCATCACCAACCTTATATCATTTCGTCTTAAGAATAATCTCACAATCACATAGTCAAGACATTTCAATTCAACATCATACCAACATCTACATAGGTTATTCACAAGGTGACCAGTCTCTATGAACACTCTAATGAAGGTATTGAGCTTAACACACTTAATACTAATGATGAGATGAGAAATCATCTAATGAGATATGATGTCCTCATACTAGAAGCCAGCTTCCATGACGTATGAGATGAATGGAATGGAACTTTATACTGAGCACCGATAGGCTAGCTATGAGCGGTGATGCCTTCTTTCGGGAAGGACGGAGGTTCACGTAACTCTCATGAGATGAGACTGTCCGGCATGCCGGGTATGGGTCTCCTTATATCTCCTAGTCTTCGAACCTATACTGCCAATATAGGGATCTGGCGGGGTTAAATTCCCAATGTACGCTAGCATGTTATTGGATCACTTTGGCCGATAATTCCACCTCTTTTTGGTATGGGGGAGACACTGGATTTCATGATGCTCACATGATCTATGTCGGTTAAAGTTAAAGTTCCCAATGAATGAATGAGGCCAGCCTCAAATGATGCACATAATGAAATGAATGATACCAAAGGTGTTAGGATAGGATAATCAAAGGTGAGTTATATTCAAGTAATGACATTAGGTCATTCTTGGTCATTGAACAACGAACCTAATAAAAGTCTTAAACTACATTGTAGGTATAGCTGGTGGTTACACTGGCCTATGAATGAAACGAAATGAAGTACGTATGAATGAATGAAGCAGACTCTGTGTTTGCTAATGGAGATTCCCTAGTTGAGGTCCCATCTGTTGAGCCCTCATTTCTGGGATGTCTTAATGTCAAGTCCATGATTCCAAGGTCTCATGGCATATGAATGAATGATATGAAATAAGTTATGTGCTACATGCAAAATGTACTGCATGTTATATGATATGTGCTATGTATAAATGTTATGTGATGTGTGCAAATGTGAAAAGTATGATGAGGTATGTTATTCTCATGGCATCACTTTCCTAATCCAAATTTGGAAAGCTCATTTACTTTCCTAATCCAAATTTGGAAACTTTCCTAATCTCAATTTGGAAAGTCCACTGACTTGACTTTCCAAAAATCATGTTGTTAGGAAAGAGCTATTCTTTCTCATGCATGTCCTTGGTGTGTGCTTGCATATACCCATACTTAGTACAAGTGTGTACTAACCCTATACAAACTCTACTATTTTAGGTGCAGATACAGGTGGACGATAGAGCTACAGGATTATCGTTGCAGTTATCCGGACGTCCAGCATTCATTTGGTTTTGGTAGGTCCTCATGTCTTCGAGGATGCTACTGTTTTATATTCTAGCTTAGTTTTAGAGTGGATCTAGTGGAGCATGTTCCACTAGCGTTTCTTTCCTGCTTTTATTCAGATTATGTATTGGTGCCATTTTAGCAATTATACGCTTTATAATAATTGAATTATTTCTTTCAGTTGCTTATCTCTTAATGTTAGATGGTTGATGGTGAACAATTACGTATTAATGAGAATGTTTTTATAAGTATGTTAGGAAATAAAAAGTTTCAAATTTTCCGCTAAAATTAACCTATGTAACGTAAGAATGACGTAAGTAGGCTTGTCTGCGACCTCTGAGAGCTCAACGACGCCGGTCTCGTCTGGGGTCTAGATTCCAGTCGTGACATGAACCCATCTAGACATTGCAGAAGTAGCTCCTTAGGAAGTTCTAGGAAGGTCTTCTAAGGTGTATAATTATGCTTATATATTTTTGCATGACATTGTAGTATTGGTCTATTTGTCATGAAGATGTGCATGGTATGAGTCTAGGAGATGTGGTCTTATCCTTATATGCACTATGTGAGTCTTATTGACTATATGATTAAGGTTGTTAACATGAATTAAATTGTCTTCACTTGCTATGTTGATGTATGAATTGAATGTAAAGGTTTGTGGTCTCATGATTGGTTTACTGAGTATGTGTGAGGTTATGGGGCTTCACATGTACGTTTCACTAGTAGACTAAGATTGAGGTCATGAACAAGGTCTTATAATGATGTATATGAAAAGAAGTAAAAATATGTACAAATTGAAGTAGCTTACGGTTGTGAAATTAGGTCTTAGGCCTAACTCATACCCCAAAAGCTAGCACAAAGGGAGGAGGATTGCCCAAGCCTTATAAGGAGTCCACCCATCTCATTAACCACTTCTTTAACACCCCACCTCATGCCCAGTGCTTAGCATTTGGTGCGTGGACAATTTTGATTTTGGGGGTCCCAACATCGGGTGAGATGGGCCCTACTCTAATTCCATGTGAAATTAGGTCTTAGGCCTAACTCACACCTCAAAATCTAACTCAGCAGGAGGAGGATTGTCCAAGCCTTATAAGGAGTCCACACATCTCATTAACCACCGATGTTTTTATGATGTTTAGATGTACCTTAGAGTGTTGGAATCAACTAAAAATGATAGGTTCATCACTTAGAAACTAGTATGAAAAGATGGGGAAATAATGACTTCTCCAGGGGGTCTTGGCGCTCGGAGAGGCGTGGAGAGCCAGAGATTGTTGGACAGACTCTTGTCTGAGGCACTCTGGCTGGCGCGGAGAGCCAGGGCTTGTCAGACAGAGCCTGTCTTGATGGGCTCTGGCAGGCGCGGGGCGCCCAAAGGTGTAATAGACAGGACCTCCGATTTTTCTTCTTCGTTTTTCATCTCTAAACCTCCTAAACTTCCATGGATCCCACCCCAAACACTTAGGATCCCTAAATACCTCATTACCAAATAGATTAGACCCGAAAATAGTCCAGAAACATGAATCAAATCTACTAGAGACCAACTAAAATTCAACCAACAAGAATTTCACAATTATTCATCAAGAACTCCTATGTTCATTATTCAAATATACTCTACCTTGCTTCATTGAATCAAATTGGGGTGTGCGTGAAAGCACCGAACACATAATGATCTCACATACCTTGATAAGGATCACCCCGACGATTTCCACAAGCCAAACATCGACGATCTTGAACGTTCTTGTTTCCTCTTCTCTCAAAACCCAAACTTGTTTTTTTAAAAGGGTGAACTGAATAGGATCCACTTAGACCCCAATTTATTACCCTAAAACAAAATTACATAATTGGGTAAGGAAAAGACCAAAACACCTTTTAAAAATCCGGATGGACTTTCCTTGTTCAAACAACCCAACTTCCGAAAAGCATATTTCACTCATACGACATCGAATATGTGCAAACTCCTCTTGAGTGGGAAGTTGTGGACATTTGAAAATGACCAAAACTCAGTTTTGAAAGATGGAAATTTTCCAGATTTTTCTTATTCTTTCCAATAATAAATATTTCTAGATTTTAACCTCTTTTCTAGTCGTTTCTAGTTGCGAGATGTTACTATATCTACCCCTTGGCAACATTCATCCTCGAATGAGATTACCCTTAATAGGATAGTGTGTAACATCTTACATTCAGCTCATACACCCAACATTAAGATATAAACACAACATGCTAACTCAATATAAACTCCAAGAAAAGGATTAGTACCTCAATTTGGAACTCTCTGGATTCAAAGATATGTGGGTATCTATTCTTCCGATTCTCTTTAGCTTCTCAAGTAGCATCTTTATAAACTGATTTCCCTTCTTATCAAATCTCATAACACCCTTCATTGGTGAAACTTTAAGAAATTCAATATTCTACCATTGGTACACACAACCTACCTTGATACCTCAATACACCATCTCCCCCTTGACCAAAAGTCATCACTCTTTCATTATGAACACTTGCCTTTAATTCAAGACAGATAAGGTATTGGTCTTGCTTGCATTTTACTTTTCAGACTTATGATGATTCAAACCCATTCTCACAACTACTCCTACTTTTGTGTAATTCATTAATCAAACTCCTAATTGTGTAAGTCTATGCACCTTCTTTGCTAACTCTTTCTTATCTTCTTCAAGATGGGCGATACTAACCATAGACAATCTTCTTTGCCTAAGATTAAGCTCTTTCTAACTAATCACATGCCAAAAGCTCTTGTGATCGGTGAACACTTCCCCATGAACACCATAAAGATAATTGGATAATCTTTTGAAGCAAATATTACAACAACCAACTCTAGGTCATGGGTTGGGAACTTTTTTTGTTTTGAACTTTCAACTTTCTAGAGGCATGAGTCATAACTTTGTCATTCTGTATTAACTCATAATACCCAAACCAACTCTAGATGCATCACAATACACCACAAAACTTGAGTACTTTTTAGTAAAATCCAAACTGGGCAGTAGTCATCTTCTTTTTTAAATTCCTGAAAGCTTTTCTCAGAAGCTTCAAACCATTGAAACTTAACTGCCTCCTAAGTTAATTTAGTCGAATAAAAACCCTTCTCTCGAAAATCTTTCAACTGCACTTTCAACTCAACTAGTTTCATTCTATATGGCAGAATAGATATAAGATGAGTATCTGGAATGATGTTTATGCCAAAGTCTATTTCTCTCGAAGGAGTGACTCCGATAGATCATCAGGAAACTTTTCTAGTACTGAAACTGAACTGACTAAATAGGAGGTATCTCAGCACTTGATTCACTACGGACTAAGTAATAGACACGCCCCTTGGAAACTAACTTCTTTGCCTTAAGGTACGAAATGGACCGACCCATAGGCACTGCTAAACTGCTTTTCCACTCTATAACTGGTTCACTGGAAACTAGAACTTGACTACTCGAGTGCTGAAATCCATCGATGCATAATAGTCATGAAACCAGTCCATTCCTTGAATGACATCAAACTCTACCATGTACAACTAAACTAAGTAATCTATTGTACTCTTGTGATTGATGGGAAATTGTATAATCACGATAGAATTTGTCATCTAGAATAGAATCACCAATAGGTGTGAAAAGAGTGAATGATTCACTAAGTTGCTCAGGAAAACATAAAAATTCACAGCCACATATGAATGTTACAAAAGATAAGTTGCTCGTGGGTCTATCAAAGCATAAAAAGTAAAGTCAAAGACTTAAATCATACCAGTGACAGCTTCTGGCGAATCCTTTTTCTCTTGGTTATTTTTGATAGCTTACGTTCAGTTTGTTCCTCCGCTAGTACCATTTCCTTGCATGTTCTTTGGACACTCTTTCATGAAATGCCCAGTCTCACCACACTTGAAAAAACCACTGGAGCCCTCACGACAATTACCTCGGTGGTTACTACCACACCTTGAACATGTAGTAGCCCAGTTACCTCCTTGTGCCTCACTACCTTTAGACTTGGATCTTCTAGCTCTAAAGGGTTGTGAACTCCAACTATTATACTCACCTTTGTTGCTGGGTGCAAGGGCACTAGCAGATCCCTTCTGTTTCTGTTGGAAGGAAGAATTAGTACTACTCTTTTACTGCCTAAAGTCCTTGCCTGATGTCTTAGACCTCTTATTATTAAACCCTTCGCTATCCTTACGCCGATCCTCCTCAACTTGTTGCTCATGGATGATTATCCTTACTATGTCCATATCCCCTATCAACATTGTTGCCTTGCCTTCCTTTCTTGGATGCCAAGACAATCCAGCAACAAATAATCTAATCTTGCTCCTCATGGTAATAACCATCTCTGGAGCATAGCGGGGAACTTGTGCAAACTTCAGACTATATTCATGAACACTCATAGATTCCAAATTAAGGGTTAGAAACTATCTAATCTTTGTCTCTCGCAACTCACGGGGAATGAAACATCCCAGAAAAGCATTCTTAAACACAACCCAACTCGATGTTGGTGCATCCTCATCCCTATTTGTTTTCCATAGGTCAAAACAGACTCTATTAATAACCTTTAGTTTGTATGCGGCTAGTTCTACCCTCTCATCATCAACAATATGCAATATGTCAAAACATTTCTGAAGTACTTCAACAAAGTTCTCTGGATCCTCTATGACACTTGAACCTGTGAAGCTTGGTGGATTCATCCCCAAAAGCTCACGAATCCTTGAGGAGGCAGCCACTTCATGTTGATTACCTCTCTGTCAACCTTGATAAGTCTCAACTTGAAATAACATTCGTATAGTCTCACAGAATTTGGTATAGTAACTTCTCCTTGAGGTTGAATTTCTGGTGAATTTGGAAACTCTTTTTCCTCAACAATCCTCTTAGCTAAATGACCTCAAACTGCTCTTTGTGTAGGCATGATTCTCTAAAAACACCAGCAGGCATGAATTAGAAGGAATTTTTTAGAGATAAACTCTAACACACGAAATGAGTATGAAAGATGTGAGGATTTCCTAAATGTCATAGCCTCCAAATCATAGAGGTGGCACACTTCACACCAATGACTAAGACTCTACAAACACGGCTTCATAGACTCCCTAGGACTCTTGAACCTTGTGTTCTAATACCAAGTTTATCACACCCGAAGCCTATACCCAAGAGGTGGCCAACACCCAATTACCATTGATGGCCTTGAGTAAACCCTTGGCCAGACTCACTTAACTCAGAGGAAGACTATGCCCATCTCAAATAAAGAATTAAAACCATTCTCATCAAATAACTTAAATCATTGTCTTGGCCAAAATGATACTAAGTCTCAACACTTGAAAATATGAAATATAAGATAAAATAGGCACCAAAACTAAACTACTAACTGTATATTAAGTCTCTAAACTGACGGAGATGGATGTTGGGACATACCCCACAACATTCTAATGAACTAAGCTAGGAAAATAATAAAATGGATGTCCTCCGGAATGCAAGGAGGCTCAGCAAGTAACTGTAGAGTGCTCAGCTGGATTAACCGTGCGCTGCGTGCTGATCCTTGTTACCTGCGTCTATATCATAAAATGATGCAGGCTAACTGGCATCAATAAATTAAATGTACGAGTATGCGAGTTGGAATGCTAAATAATGACTTTATATTGAGGGGAATAAGATGAACTTACCTTGGCTCTTCTCAACTCAAGAATATACTTAATTCAATGTATGTATATAAAGCAATTAAAAACAAATGCAATATATAAAATGCTTGTAAACAATAAAACAACTTAGTTCGTTAAACAAATGACATAACAAACTCAACTTTACTTATATATGAAAGTAATATTACTTTTGTGGGAGATATCTAACTGACAACCATCACTTTGAGCTTAAGTGATACCTCACGCTGCCAAGGACCATCCTATACCTTGCCAATTGCTATATGACCTTACTTAGCTTAATGGATCCACTAGATATACTTACGTGATCATCTAAAAAGTATGACTCATCAATTCCCATGATGACTTCATGGTTTACATGGAGACTTGAGTTAATATGAACTCTCATCCCCACATCGGTGCTCAATACTACTCCCAAAATATGTTGTACCTTATGCTTTTAACAAAACAACTTTCCTTTGGGTTGAGATAATTTACTGAACCCTTTAGCTTTAAAAAAGCTCCTTTTGGATTAAATGTTCCCCTCTTTGTTCAAAACTCTTTTGGAATATCTTAGTTCCCTTTTAACTTAAATTTGAAAACATATATAAACCTTTAGGGAATACTTAGTTCCCTTATATCTTTTGAGAAATGAACTCAATTCTTACTCTTTGCTTAACTTGAAACTTAACTCTTTAGGGAATACTTAGTTCCCTTATAACTTTTGATAATTTAACTCAACTCTTTACTCTTTTCTCAACTTGTAACTTGAGCCTTAAAACAAAGTTAAAATGTTTGATTAAGACTCTTTGAAAACTATATGAACTTACTTTGACTTTGATCTTAAATTTCCTTGAATTGAATTATGAATTCAAGAATCATGATCTCATGTTCATGGATGATTTGATAATGTTTAGATGTATATTAGAGTGTTGGAATCAACAAGGAATGATAGGTAAATCACTTAGAAACTAGTACGGAAAGATAGGGAAATAACGGGGTCTTTAGGGGGTCTTGGCGCTCGGAGAGGCGCGGAGCGCCAGAGCCTATCGGACAGACTCTGGTCTAAGATGTTACGGCTGGCGAGGCGCTCCAAGGCCTGTAAGACAGAGCCTGCCCTGAGGGGCTCTGGCAGGCGCGGGGTCCACGGTGTAACACACGGGACCTCTGATTTTTCTTCTCCATTTTTCATATCTAAACCTCCTAAGTGTCCATGTATACCAACCCAAACACTTAGGATATCTAAATACCTCATCAAATAATAGATTAGACCCAAAAACAGTCCAGAAACATGAATCAAGTCTACTAGAGGCCAACTACAATTCAACCAACAAGAATTTCACAAATTTTCATCATGAACTCCCATGTTCATCATTCAAATAAACTCTAACTTGCTGAATTGAATCAAATTCGGGTGTGGGTGAAAGTAACAATCACAGAATTATCTCACATACCTTGATAGGGATCACCCCGGACGATTTCAACAAGCCAAACTTTGACGATCTTGAACGTTCTTACTTTCTCTTCTCTTCTCCTCTTCTCTTCTTTTCTCTTTCTCTCAGAACCGTAACTTTTTTTCTAAAAGCGTAAACTGAATCGCATCAGTTTAGACCCCAATTTATTACCCAAAAATGAAATTAAATAATCGGGTAAGAAAAAGACCAAAACACCCTTTAAAAATCCTGATTGGACTTTCTTTGTTCCAACAACCCAATTTTCGAAAGACATATCTCACTAATACGACATCGGATTTGCGCAAACTTGACGGCGTTGGAAAGATTTTCCCAAGGTCATTCCAACCAAATAAAGAAATCTTCCAACTTCTCCTGAGTTGGATTTTATTGTCGTTTGAAAATGACAAAACTCACTTTTGAAAGCTGGAAATTTTTCAAATTTTTCTTTTTCTTTGCAAAAATAAATATTTCCATATTTTAACCTCTTTACCTCTTTCCTAGTCATTTCTAGTAGCGAGATGTTACAACACCATTAATCCAGTTGAGCATTCTGAAACTGTTGATGAGCTTCCTTGTTTTCGGAGGATTCTTTTATCATTTTCTTTCAGTATTTCATTGTTAGGATGATCAGGGGTCCTGTCCCGACATCCCTCCTTTTTGGAGGCTTCATAAATAGTTAGATGTCAGTTGTCTTTACTTTCTTAATTGAGATGTTGTTTAGAGACTTATGTTGTCATTTGGGCCAAGTTCAATGTTTGATCTTTAAACGTTCTAAGTATTTTGTTAAGTAGTTGAGTAGAGATGCACTAGAGCTTTGTATTTAAGCTTAAGTGTTCCACTGAGTAAGTAAACCATGTCAAGGTTTCGATTGGGACTAGCAATAGTCTTCGAGTGACAGTCCCACCCAAGATGTAGGCTTAAGGTGAAAAACTAATGGTCTGAAGCTTGATAGATAATCTTCAGGAATTGAAATAGAGATTCACTACTGCCATAGTCTTAAACCATACCCGAAAGTATTCAATGCTTTATTGTCGTTGAAACTTCATGAGAAGAATTACCCAACCCATAACTTAGAGTTGGTTGCTATACTATTTACTTTAAATATATGGCGTCATTATTTCTATGGTGTCCATGTTGATGTATTCACTGAGCACAAGAGCTTTCAGTATGTGTTCACTTAGAAAGAGATTAATCTTAGACAAATAAGGTGGTTAGAATAACTCAAGGATTCTCATGAGTATTCTTTATCACCCAGGTAAGGATAATGTTGTTGTTTATTTCTTGAGCAGGTGGCCTATGGTTAGCACCACCCATATTGATAAAGATAACAAAGAGTTAGCCAAAGATGTGCATAGACTTCCACGATTAGGAGTCCGACTAATAGATTCAACAGAAAGGAGTACTGGTGATGAATGGAGTTGAATATTCATTACTGTTATAAGTTAAAGGAAAGCAAGACCTAGACCCAAATTTTCTTTTATTGAAGGCAAATGTTCATAAGCAAACACTAATGATGTTTGAACAAGGGGAAAATGGTGTGTTGAGATATCAAGGCAGATTATGTGTACCAATGGTTGATGGACTCCAAAAGGGGATATCTCCAGATATTCCATTCATCCGGGTTCCACAAAGATGTATCGCAACTTTAGAGAAATCTATTGGTGAAGTGGTATGAAGAAGACCATTGCAGAATTTGTTGCTATGTACCTAGTTAAAGTAGAGCACCAAAGGCCCGATTGTTTGGATAAGAATATATAACTTCCATAATAGAATTGGGAGATGATGAATATGGATTTCATCATAGGCTTGACAAGGTCTCGCAAGCAACATGATTCTGCTGTGGTGATTGTCCATATAATGACAAAATCATCCCATTTTCTGCTGGTAAAGATTGTTAAAGAATGACAAAAGTCCCGATCATGATTGTTGAATCCATAATTCAATTCAAGGAAAGTTAAGATCAAAGTCAAAGAATTTAGGAGTCAAGTTTTAAAGTTAAGAAGCAAGTCAAGGTAAGTTCTTAAAGTTTTCAAAGAGTCTAAAACAAACATTTTAACTTTATTTCAAGGATCAAGTTACAAGTTGATCAAAGAGAAAAGAGTTGAGTTAAATCCCCAAAAGGTGTAAGGGAACTAAGTATTCCCTAAAGAGTTAAGTTTCAAGTTAAGCAAAGAGTAAGAGTTGAGTTCATTTCTTAAAATATATAAGGGAACTAAGTATTGCCTAAAGGTTTATAAATGATTTCACATTTATGTTAAAAGGGAACTAAGTGATTCCAAAACAGTTTTGAACAAAGAGGGAAACATTGATTCCAAAAGGAGCATTTTATAAGCTTAAGTGTTTAGTAAATTCTCTCAACCCAAAGGAAGGATGTTTTGTTAAAAGCATGAGCTAAATTATATTTTGGGAGTATTCTTGAGAACCGATGTGGGGATGAGAGTTCATATTAACTCAAGTCTCCAGGTAAACCATGAAGCCTTCATGGGAATTGACGGGTCATACTTTTTAGATGATCACGTAAGTTGATCTAGTGGATCCATTAAGCTAAGTAAGGTCGTGAACCAATGTCAAGGTATAGGATGGTCCTCGGCAACGTGAGGTAAAATGTTATATCATGACTTAAGCTCAAAGTGATGGCTGTCAGCTAGATATCTCCCACAAAAGTAATATTACTTCCATATATAAGTAAAGTTGAGTTTGTTATGGCATTTGTTTAACGAACTAAGTTGTTTTATTATTTAAAAACATTATATATATTGCATTTGTTTTTAATTGCTTTATATACATACATTGAATTAAGTATATTCTTGAGTTGAGAAGAGCCAAGGTAAGTTCATCTTATTCCCCTCAAGCTTAAGTCGTTGTTTAGCATTCTACTCGCATACTCGTTCATTAAATGTACTGATGTTAGTTGGCATATGATGCAGACGGAGGTAACCAGGATCAGCACGCAGCACACCGTTGATCCATTTGAGCACTCTACAGTCATTTGGTGAGCCTCCTTGCATTCCGGAGGACATCCCTTTTATTGTTTTTCTAGCTTCATTCATTACGATGTTGTGGGGTTTATCCCAACATCCATTTTAGTTAGTTTAGAGGTTGTTTAGACAGTTTGTAGTTTAGTTTTGGAGTCTAATTTATCTTATATTTTTCAAGTGTTGAGACTTACTGCCATTTTGGCCAAGAAAGTTATTTAAGTTACTTGATAAGAATGCTTTTAATTCTTTATCCGAGATGAGTATAGTCTTCTGCTGAGTTAAGTAAGTCAGGTCAAGGCTTCACTCAAGGCCAACAATGTTATTTGGGTACCGGTCAAATTAGGATGTAGGCTCTGGGCGTGACAGGTGTGCTGGATGCTGATCATGGTTACTTGGGTTTGCTTCATAAGAAAATGTAGGTCAACTGTCATCAGTACATTAAAGTACGGGTATGCGAGTCGGAAGGCTAAACACAACTTAACTCAATATAAAGTAATAAAACACATGCAGTATATAGAAAACTTTTAAAGCAGTAGAAAGCAACTTGATACGTTAATGAAATGCAATAACAAACTCAATTTTACTTGTATAATAAAGTAATATAGTTTATGTGGAAGATTCTCTAAGAAATTCCACTATGAGCTTAAGTGATGATACAAAGTTTTACCTCACGCTACCAAGGACGATCCTAAACATTGCCGAGGGTATAGAGTGTAACTCACTAAATGGATCAACTAGTCTGTGCTAAAAAGCACTAAGAAATCATCTAAAAAGTATGATCATTTACATTACATAATTACTACATGATTTATAGAGACATGAGTTAATATGAACTCGCATTCTCATATCGGTGCTCAATACTTCTCCCAAAATATACTTAACTCATACAATTTAAATCAAAACTTCTTCTTTTGTTTGAGATAATTTCTCAAAACATACCTTGAAAGATCTCTTGGAAATCTCAGTTTCCTCTCTTGTTCAAATGTGAAAACACTAATTCTTTGGGAATACATAGTCCGGATATTTTCTTGAAGAATGAACTTCAAATCTTTACTATCTGCTTAACTTGAAATTGAAGCCATTAAAACAAAGTTAAAATGTTTGTGAAATACTTTTGAAAAACATTTAAGAACTTCACTTGACTTGCTTCTTAACATTAAAACTTGACTCTTAACTCACCTTGAATTGAATTATTGATTCAAGTATTATGATTTGTGATAGGAATGATATCATGATGTTTAAGAATGATTTTATATAGATAAACATGAGAAAAGGTCATAATATCACTTTTGAGGGTGGGTCCGTGATGCAGAGAAACAGTAGAATTATTTGTTCAGAAACAACTTTTGACGCAGAACGGTCCTGACCGCTTCGCGGTGGAAAAACATAATTTCTCAAAACTGCAGAGTGTGTCAGTAATGTGGAGGAATTTTTCTTAGTTTTCCAACTCTAAACCCTCTAGAATCCATTGGGTCTTTCTCAAAACACATAAAATCAACTATATGTTCAAAGTACATCAGATTCAACTCGAAATTACACCCAGAATCATGAGTCATATCTCAATAACACCTAAACAACACAACCCACAAGAATTCAAACAAATATCATCAAGAACTCAAAAGGATTTGCTTTCAAAACTGTATAACTTTCTGAATTGAATCATGATTGGCATGTGGGTGAACTAACCAAGCTATTCTTGACGAACTCGACGATCATGACTCTTTTTTCCTTTCTTCCTCTCATGCGTTCTTTCTCCAAAACCAAAACAACAATACAATATAATGTACGATCATCAAACAGAGAGCTATCACCCACATGGAGCTTAGTTATTGTCACATAGGTGTACGCACAGGTTTGTAATTTTGCATTGAGACCCTAGCTAGAAATTCTGCAATGTATCGATGTTGAGAATGATAAAGGTCGTTTATAGAGTATGTCACTCCAACACCTAGAAAGAAGCTAAAGCATCCCAAACCACAAATAGAAAATTCATCCCCTAACTTTGAAATAATAGATTCGAGAGAGGAGGGATGGTTTTTGGTAATAAAATCATCGACCTAGAAAAGTATATATATTGTGATTTGATGATACTGATACACAAACAAAGACCTATCATTAAACCCTCACTACAAGAAACTCTACTTTTAACGACCAATTCTTAACGAAGGGATATGAATTCGGTCGTCAAAAGTGTATTTACAGCGACATAATTTTTTCCCGTTACTATAAGTTAATATTTAGTTTAATACTCCTAAGAGGATAATATGCGGATGTTAATATAATTAATATCCCGTCGTTATTACTATTTTAATAATTAATGATAAGGTGCTTAATTAATTAAGTTCCCTATTTATTATTTTCAAAATACATGTTTCTCCACCCTCCCACCCCTCCATAATATATTGATACAATCAATGTTTATTTCTGCTTCTCTTTTACGACCTTTTAATTAAAAGAAATTTCAGCAAACAGCAGAATAGTGATGCCGGTTCAGTTAGAGAATCTACGTTAAATCAGCAAGTTAAACACATAGATCTGGAAATCACTTCTCTTTCGGTTCACAATTAGAGATATTTGCCAATCCCTTCTCTATGGCTTCTCTTTGAATGTGTCTCTGTTTTTCCAACTTATAAAAAGTAATTTGCTTGTCTTTGGTTTGATTGCATCACAACAAAATTAGCCTTCTCTTCTTACTTCAACTCGTTTACACCTTGTTGCGATTAATATTATTCAGACATGTTCTTGAAGTTTCCGTCTCTTCATGGTAAATTTCTGTTATTATAACTATGAATTGATTTTTGAAATGCTTAACTTTGCCCAATTTTGTATTTTCCCCAACTTTGAGTTCACATCAAGATTTCTTTTCTTATTTTTTGTTGTTCTTGCACTTAGGTTTGTTAGTCGTATCCATTTTTTTGGCATCATCATATGTTGTGTGTACGTATTTGATCTTTTTTTAGTAATCTTGCTTATATAAGGAAGTGTTATGATGATTATTATTGAATAGATTGTTAATCTGATGATTTTTTAGAACAAAATCTCCACCATCCTTGTGATATAAATAGTTTGATGTTATCTGCATCATTTAATGTTTGCTCATTTCTACTTTTCTCTATTTTTTGTTGGTTGTTCAGGATACTGAAAAACTTAAGCTGACACTAACATGAATTCAACACTTAACATGAACCCAAAATAGTGTTTAATAGGCGGATTATAAGCATAAATAAGTCGTCAATAACCAAATTGTAGAATCCAAATGGTCTAAATTATTTCAAAATAAAAAATGATGTTGATGAACATACAATAAATCAAAAACTACCAGTACTTGACTATTGTGAATTGTGTTTACCAGATATAGTGGTGGCCTTTCTTCATTACTCATAGTTTAAGAGAGATTGATTTTGTTATTTGAAGTTTTGATGATTTGACAAAACCACAGGGACCTTGTGAAGGTACCTGGTTCTCAGCTCAAACTGTTTTTTGACTGCCAGCTGGAGAAAGTACAAATAGTTGGTGCACAGGTTCCGACAGCGTCATAAGCGTCAGAAATCTTAACCAATGGCATAGGTTTAAGGATAGTGACCTTTCTATACAAAGACAACATCTCCATACTTTTGACTTAGTTTTTGCAACTTGAAAAAGCACATTCAAGAACTCTTGCAAGGGCTTAGAAAATCAAGAAGAAGAAATATTCCAAACAACTCAAGTTCAAGCGAACATAGGGTGTAGTTGTTTAGAAATGCTTTCTTCCGATCTTACATTGTGAACTGATCCTAAAACTATAAAGCATTCAGTGTGGTTTGACCTGGAAATTCTAAGTTAGTTAGTTAAACTAATTTAGTGGGAACCTGTGTGTTGCTTAGAAATTCTAAATCATTAGTAGGTTGATGGTTTAGTGGGAAGTATGTAAGATTGTTTAGAAAATCCTAAGTTGTCTAGTGTGATAGCTTAGTGGGTAGAGGAATCTCTACTTAGGCTCATCAAGCAATAGATCTATTGCTTGACAGTGAGATTAAAAACTTTCTCTCATATTTTGTGTAACTGGTTTCCTTTTGCTTGTGAAGATTAGTGAAACTGTTTTGAAAATCCTGTGAGACAGGTCGTGGTTTTACTCCCTTGAGCAAGGAGGTTTCCACATAAAACTCCTTGTGTCATTAAACTGCATCTTCTTACATAAAGTACATTTTTGTGTGTCAAGAGACCTGGTCCATTGACTTGTTGTGGACGCACAGATTCTAACAAGTGGTATCAGAGCAGGTACTCTCTATTTGGTTAATACCAAGAGAGTGATTCATGTTCTAGAATGGATGCTCCACTCAATCTGGAAGAGGGTCAGTCTTTGACTCGACCTCCTCATTTCAATGGTCACTTCTATAGCTGGTGGAAAGTTAGAATGCATGATTTCCTTATGGCTGAAGATAGTGAACTGTGGGATATCGTCTTAGATGGACCATTTGTTCCAATGTTTGAAGAAAAAGATGGAGAAATCACTAGACTTGTTCCAAAGCCTAGACGTAAATACGATGAAGCTGATAGGAAGAAGATTGAAAAAGGCTACAAAGCAAAGAAGTTGATTTTCTGTGGTATAGGTCCTGATGAGTTCAATCGTGTCTCAGCTTGTGAATCAGCAAAGGAGATTAGGGATTGCATAAAAACAGCTCATGAAGGAACTAAACAAGTAAAAGAGTCAAAGATCGATATGCTTACCTCAGTATGAAAATTTCAAAATGAGAGAAGGTGAAACCATTCATGAGATATTCACAAAGCTGTCATCAATCACAAATGAGTTGAGAAGTATTGGAGAACCCATCAGTATGAGCAAGAAGGTCAGGAAAGTTCTTCGAATCCTTTCCAATCCTGGGAAAGCAAGGTGGATACAATCACTGAAGCAAAAGATCTGAAAGTGTTGACAATGGATGCTCTTATTGGAAATCTCAAAACTCATGACATGAATCGAAGTTATGACCAGTCAAAGAAGGAAGACAAGAAGGATAAGTCCTTAATGCTGAAACACAGATCTGAAGAAGGTTCCAGTGAAGATGATGATATATGGCTTACCTTATCAAAAGGTTTCAGAAGATTGTGAGAAAAAACAAGGGATTCAGAAAGGGAGCAAATGTTCCTCGAACTGTAACTCCAAATGATATTTGTCACAAATATGGAAAGGCTAGACATTTTATAAGAGATTGTCCATCACTCAAATCTAACAAAGAATATCAAAGACTAACAGGCGAGAAAGAAAAACGCAGGGACCTGGTACTTGATAAAAGTGATCGAAAAGTTGCAGCTGATTATGTGGTCAAGAAAGCTCTTGCTGCATGGGGAGATTCTTCGAGTGATTCAGAAGACTTTGATGAACCTAATGATGCATCAATGGTGGTGGTTCATGATGAGAATAATATATTCAATGAAATGTTTGCCTTCATGGCTCAGTGAGATGATGAAGATGCTGAGGATAAGGTAACTCTTCTTGATTTTAAGCAAAATCTGAATACTTATTCTCTTAAAAGACTAAGAAAATTAGCAAATGTGATGATTGATTCTTTGATTGAGTTAACTTCTGAAAGAGATTCCATGTATGCTGAGTTTGAAAATCTAAATGAAAACAGAGATAAAATTGGTGAGAAAATGGCTCTAATTGAAGACAAAGTGGCTGTTCTAGAATCTGAAAAACTAGAACTCAAAAAATAATTGTATCTGATGACTGAGAAGTCTAATAAACTGAAAGGAAAGTCTACTAGTTTATATGTTGAGCTGGAAGAAAAATGAAAACCACTGAGACTAACCTTGTTTTAGCCTTGGAAAAGAACAAAAGCTTAGAGAGAGATATTGCCAAACTTAAGGATGACCTTGCAAATTCCCTTAAATGGACAAAATCTTCTAAGCTACTTTCAAATGTGACAAATCAAAGCAACTACAACAAAAGGGGTTTAGGAAGCTTGAATATTACTCCTCCTTTCAATCCTCACAACAAATATGTATTTGTGTCAGATAATTTGTTGTGTCTTCACTGTGGTAGAAATGGGCATTTAAAAAAGGAATGTACAGCCTGGAGAGAGTCATACGAAAGAGTCTCAAATTATACAGAAAAGAAAAGGATTTCAAAAGGGGGACCTGATCCTATCCAAAAGCTCTTGATCAAAAAGAATCTAAAATTACCTCACTGGGCAAGAAACACCTTGATTATTCCTTTATCTGCCTTCTGTGAACTCAAACTGGAATGGGTTCCCAAGTCTAATAAGTGATTCTTGCTGCAGGTGAGTGAGAGAAGGAGCAGTCAATGTTGGTACATGGATAGTGGATGCTCCAAACATATGACTGGAGATACAAAAAACATCCTCTCGCTCAAGGCACTTCAAGGTGGAGGTGTCTTTTTTGGTGATGGAAAGAAGGGGTATATTTTGGGTGTCGGTAAAGTGGGAAAAACTCTTGAAGAATCCATTGGCAATGTGTACCATGTCAGTGGGCTGAAGTATAGTCTTCTGAGTGTGTCTCAGATTTGTGACAAGGGGAATGAAGTAAAGTTTACATCTGAGAAGTGTACAGTAGTCAATCTGACTACAAAGAAAGTGATTCTCACATCTCAAAGATGTAAAAACATGTATGTGGCAAAGTTAGAAACATCTTATGGAGATGATCTAACATGTCTAAGTGCTCAAAATTAAAATGTTGATCTGTGGCATTGGAGACTAGGTCATGTGAGCTCATCTTTATTGAATAAGCTGATTTCTAAGGACCTGGTACTAGGTCTGCCAAAGCTGAAATTTTGTGAAAGTAAAATTTGTGATACATGTGTCAAAGGAAAACAGATCAGATCATTCTTTAAGTCAAAGAAGCAAGTAACTTCATCAAGAGTATTAGAGATGCTGCACATGGATTTATGTGGACCCTTGAAAGTTCAAAGTAGAAGTGGAAAGAAATACATTCTGGTGATAGTTGATGATTACTCAAGGTTCACAGGGACAAGGTTTTTAAGATGAAAGGCAGAAACACCAGATGAATTGATAGTGTTTTTCAAAATGATTCAAACAAAATTGAATCAAGTGATATCTGGAATCAGGTCTGATCATGGAACTGAGTTTGAAAACTCAAAAATTGATCAATTCTTTATGGAGAACGGCAAAAGCCACAAGTTCTCAGCTCCAAGAACTCCTTAGCAGAATGGAGTTATGGAAAGGAAAAATAGAACCTCGGTAAATATTGCAAGAACCATGATTATTGAGTCAAATCTTACAGAAAATTTTTGGACTGAGGCAATTAACACAACATGCCATGTCACGAACAGATGTTTGATAAGCTCACTGCTGAATAAGACTCCTTATGAACTATTCAACAACAGGAAATCTATGTTGAGCTACCTTAGGGCATTTAGATGCAAGTGTTTTGTCTTGAACAATGGGAAAGATGATCTTGGAATGTTTGATCCCCGAAGTGATGAAGGAGTGTTTGTAGGATACTCTTCATCAAGTAAAGCATACAGAGTTTTCAACAATATAACAATGTATTGAAGAGAGTGTTCATGTAGCCTTTGATAAAGATGGAAATCTGAAAAGGATAGCATCAAATGATGAAGATGAGTTAAATGAGTTGTTTAAAGCTCAGAAAAGTGAAAGAAGTAAAGCTGAGACAGATGATCAGTTGAAGATTGACAATACTGATCAAAGTTCATCTGAAAAGACTGATGAAGTTGATAAGCCTGAAGAGGAACCTGGTCCCATTCAGAACTCAAATCAACATATCACTCACTCTCCAGAAAATGAGGACTCCTTTGATGATGAAGAGAACACTGATCAATTACACCCGTTGACATCAAGACCAAGATGGAAATACAGTTCATCACATCCACTTGATAATCTCATTTCACCTTTGAACTCTTGAATTCATACTAGATCAAAAACAAGAAATCTAGTTCCATATTTAGCTTTTATATCATCAATTCAGCCTAAGAATGTAAAAAAGGCATTGTGTGATGCAGACTGGGTTAACTCAATGCAAGAAGAACTACATCAGTTTGAGAGAAGCAAGGTATAGTACCTGGTCCCACGACCTGCTGACAGAACTGTTATAGGAACCAAGTGGGTGTTCAGAAACAAGCTTGATGAAAATGGTGTGATTACAAGGAACAAATCCAGATTAGTTGTTCAAGGATATAATCAGGAAGAAGGCATAGACTATGATGAAACCTTTGCACCTGTTGCAAGAGGCTATCAGAATTCTTATAGCCTTTGCTGCCTTCATGGGGTTCAAGCTGTATCAAATGATGTCAAAAGTGCCTTCCTAAATGGAGACTTAAAGGAAGAGGTGTTTGTTAAACAACCTCCTGGTTTTGAAGATGCTGAGCTACCAAATCATGTGTTCAAATTGAATAAGGCCTTGTGTGGGTTAAAACAAGCTCCTAGAGCTTGGTATGAAAGATTGTCAAAATTGCTGTTGAAAAATGGTTTCAAAAGGGGGGAAATTGGCAATACCTTGTTCTTAATGAAAAGAGAATAGGAACTACTTATCATACAGGTATGTGTGGATGACATTATCTTTGGAGCTACATCGGAGCACTTGTGTGAAGAGTTTTCATCATTAATGGGAAAGGAGTTTGAGATGAGCATGATAGGTGAACTGACTTTCTTTTGGGGGCTACAAATTAAGAAATCATCAGAGGGAATCTCAATCAGTCAGGAGAAGTATACAAAGGAGTTGTTGAAGAAATTTAACATGTCTGATTCCAAACCTATAGATACTCCTATGGGAACAAATACCAATCTTCTAACTGATGAAAGTGATTCTCTTGTGAATCAACCTATGTATAGGGTAATCATTGGATCTTTGTTGTATCTGACTGCTAGCAGACCTGATATTGTATACAGTGTGGGAATGTGTGCTAGATTCCAAGCTTGTCCTCGAGATTCACATTTAAAGGCTACCAAACGGATTCTGAGATACTTGAAGAAAACAGGGGACCTGGTCCTTTTATTATCCAGCTGGTGACTCTTTTGATCTTATGGGTTTTGCAGATGCTGATTTTGCAGGATATCAAGTAGACAGGAAGAGCACTTCAGGGATGGCACATTTTCTTGGATCCTCCCTTATTTCTTGGGGAACAAAAAAACAGAATTCAGTGGCTCTTTCAACAGCTGAAGCTGAATATGTAGCAGCTGCTACATGTTGTTCACAGCTGTTGTGGATTAAGAAACATTTAGAGGACTTCGGAGTAAGCATCAAGTCAATACCTCTCATGTGTGATAATACAAGCGCTGTCAGTATGGGAAAAAATCTTGTTCACCATAAGAGAACCAAGCACATTGATGTGAGACATCATTTCCTGAGAGATAATGTTGAGAAAGGAAATATTGTGCTGACCTACTACCCAACAGAGGAACAAATTGCAGACATCTTCACCAAGGCTCTAAGCAAAGATCAGTTTGAGAGTAACAGATTGAAGTTGGGCATGATGAATTTGAATTGATATCAAACTCTTCAAGCATGGAATTTCCTTGGTGGCTAAGATTTGTAGTGCAGGTATCCTCTTTATTAATAATAATATGTCTTGTAAGATCAACGTTGTACCTATTGCAGGTATACATTCATAAAAGATGCGCAAAAGCAAAAACATAGCCAGAACCATTCAGGAATGGTGCTTAAGTTGAATTAAGGGACCTGGTCCCAACAGAGGTTAGCTTTCTTTACATTAATTTTAAACTAGCCTAAAGAGACCGTTGATATAGCCACGTGTCAGTCATCGGTCATTTTGACCGTTAGTCCCATCGCTTGAAACTCCAAGTGATGCGTCAAATCATAGGGACCTGGCACCGTTTCTTTTATTTTTATTCATCCTCTCCCCTCTCTAAATTTCTTCAATTTTATTTCTATTCTCCTATGAAAACCCTAAAATACTCTCTCTCTCTCTCTTCTCTCTTTTGTGGTTACTTTACTTTTCTTTTCTTCTTGACTGATAAACATGTCAGAACCATCATCCTCATCAAAGAAGATGCTCGCATCATTGAGTGAGATCGACCCAGTATCCTTCTACACTCCATCATCTTCAAGGTCGAAATCCAAAGTTCCAACAACCTCCGGAATCAGTCCTTCTTTGGATAACCCCCAACTCCCTTTTCATTCTATTGATATAAAAAGTCCTAGCCTTCCTCTTGTACCTGGTCCCTATCTAGAAATGCTTTCAGATACCCTTTTTTAGGGTAACTTACCAGAGAGCAAAACATCTGAGTCAAATATCTTGGCTGCGAGTGAAGGACTGGTTATTGAGAGTCTCACTATGATGAGAGAAGTAGCAAGACTAGAGGAATGTGCAAACCCCTTGAATGACGACATCAGAGAAACACAACCTTTTTTTAATAAAACTCCAGATTTTGGGAGATACCCTTCCTTTGACTCTTCCGACGAAGAAGATATTAATCGTCCTATTTAGTGGTCGCTGCAGAAGAGAGATGAAAATGTCTCTAAAAAGGGAAAAGAAAAGGTAGTGGAAGGTGACTCTCTACGAAGACCAGTCACTAGATCTGACTCGAAGAAAATGCTAGCTGATGCTATGAAAGCCAGCGTCAAAATCCAAAGCGAGAAATCGAAGTGCAAGAATCTTCAGAGTGTCAAAATTCCAAATGCCTTCGTCTGCTGTTGTGGAAGTCTCTGGAGAAGAGTCTGATGAGGGATCTGGTAAGAAAAATTCAAGAAAAGTGAAACAAAGTGTACAAAATAAGTCTAACAACTCAAAACCTACAAAGGCGGTAGTGAAAGGAAAAAGGAAAAGAAAAACATCTGCAACAGAAACTAAGAAGTCTGAACAGGGACCTGGTCCTCAAGTGCAAGTGGATGATGGGTTGGTCAACAAGCAAGAAATTGTTGATAATTTGAGTAAGCAAACTGTCTTGGCTGGAAGGGTGTTCGACATGAACATTGTTCATCAACCTGGAATGGACTTTCTTCATGATATTGTAGAAATTCAATCATGGATGTATTTATTTGACTTTAAGTCTCGTGTTCTTCACGAGGAAGAGGTCCATGAATTTTACTATAATATTTTATTTAGGGAAGATGGCAGTATACATACCAGAGTGAAAAACATTGTTGTTCGTCTTGATGAAGACCTGCTGAGAAAAATTCTTGGAGTACCTCGAGGAGGTATCAGGTCCGTAGTTGGAAAGGCTTGTTTGGTGGAATTTGTCAAGACTTGTTCTAAGCTCCCAACTAACCAATGTGCTGGTTTGTTCAAGAAAGTGATGAAGCGTGAACTCCAGTTGGTATTTGAGTTTGTCAACAAAATCCTCCTTCCAAGAACTGAAAAGAGGACTTCACCAACTTCTGCTGATTTGTTTATCATGGAGTCGTTGTGCAAATTTGAATCTCTGGATCTTCCAGGACTTATGCTCGAACACATGTACAAAACTGTCATTGAGCGAAAAGGAAAGCATGGTATGGGTTATGTATACTTTTTAACTAATGTTTTCAAACACTTTAACATTCCTCTTGGTGTTGTAAAAGTTGGTACTGTGAAGAAATCCTTCTCCGAGTCTACTTTGGTTGAATGTGAATGCATAGAAGGGAAGGGAAATCCTAAGAGCAAAGTGGCTCAACTTGTTGAAAACCAGGATCAACTGAAGCATGAGTTGGAAGAGTTGACTATGAGGTTGAGTAGTAGGGATGCAAAAATTGCTATTCTTAAGGCAGAGCTACTCAAGGCGCAGACTATGGGATCTTGTACCTCTGTAGTTCAAGAACTGAAGTAGGAAAATGCAGAACTGAGGGCCAAGATTGTTGCTATACAAGAGAAAGCAATAAATGACAATGATGATGCTAATACTCGACTTACTCTTATCATTCAGTGCCTTTCCCATCAGCCTCCCCCTTCATAGTCCGTCCTGTCTTTCCCCTTTATGCTTTTCTTGTGTGTAGCTTATCTACCAAGTCTTTTGTATCCTAGTTTAATTTTAATGTATTGAATGTTATCTCTTAATTGCTATTAATCTTATTCCTTTTTTGTTCTTGCAAATGTTTGTTGTTTATTGTACTCCTTTATGCTTGATTGCCAAAAGGCTTTGATCTTACTTGGCTGCATTATTGATAATATTGGTTTACTGTGCCCTTTTTTAATGATGCCAATGTCACGACTGGAATCTAGACCCCAGACGAGACCGGCGTCGTTGACCTCTCAGAGGTCGCAGACAAGCCTACTTACGTCATTCTTACTTTACATAGGTTAATTTTAGCGGAAAATTTGAAACTTTTTGTTTCTAATCATTGCTTATTAAAAATTTCTAATACATTCATAATTTGTTCAACATCAACCATCTAAACATTAAGAGATAATCAAATGAAAGGAATAGTTCATTAAACATAATCGTATAATTGCCAAATGGCCCAATACATAGTCTGAATAAAATAAGAAAGAATCGCTAGTGGAACATACTCCACTATCTCAACTCCTAAACTAAGCTAGAACATAAAATAGTAGAATCCTCGAAAGCATGAGGACCTACCAAAGCCGGATGAATGCTGGACGTCCGGATAACTGTAGCGATGATCCTGTAGCTCTACCGTCCACGTGTGCCTGCACCTAAAATAGTAGAGTTTGTATAGGGTTAGTACACACTTGTACTAAGTATGGGTATATGCAAGCACACACCAAGGACATGCATGAGAAAGAATAGCTCTTTCCTAACAACGTGATTTTTGGAAGTCAAGTCAGTAGACTTGCCAAATTGGGATTAGGAAAGTTTCCAAATTTGGATTAGGAAAGTAAATGATCTTTCCAAATTTGGATTAGGAAAGTCAGTGAGCTTTCCAGATTTGGAATAGGAAAGTTATGCCATGAGAATAACATACATCATCATACTTTTCACATTTGCAAACAACACATAACATTTACACATAGCACATATCATATAACATACAGTACATTTTGCATGTAGCACATAACTTCGTTCATATCATTGATTCATATGCCATGAGACCTTAGAATCATGGACTTGACATTAAGACATCCCAGAAATGAGGGCTCAACATATGGGACCTCAACTAGGGATTCTTCATTAGCAAACACAGAGTCTGCTTTATTCATTCATACGTACTTCATTTCATTTCGTTCATAGTCCAGTGTAACCACCAGTTATACCTAGGATGTAGTTTAAGACTTTCATTAGGTTCGTTGTGCAATGACCTAATGTCATTACTTGAATCTAACTCACCTTTTGATTATCCTATCCTAACACCTTTGGTATCATTCATTTCATTATGTGCATCATTTGAGGCTGGCCTCATTCATTCATTGGGAACTTTAACTTTAACCGACATAGATCATGTGAGTATCATGAAATCCAGTGTCTCCCCACACCGAAAAGTGGTGGAATCACCGGCCAAAGTGATCCAATAACATGCTAGCGTACATGGGAATTTAACCCCGCCAGATCCCTATATTGGCAGTATAGGTTCGAAGACTAGGAGATATAAGGAGACCCATACCCGGCAAGCCGGACGGTCTCATCTCATGAGAGTTACGTGAACCTCCGCCCTTCCCGAAAGAAGGCATCACCACTCATAGCTAGTCTATCGGTGCTCAGTATAAAGTTCCATTTCATTCATCTCATACGTCATGGAAGCTGACTTCAAGTATGAGGACATCATAGCTCATTAGATGATTTCTCATCTCATCATTCGTATTAAGTGTGTTAAGCTCAATACTCTCATTAGAGTGTTCATAGAGACTGGTCTCTTCATTATCTTACACTCTCATAGGTGAATACATGTTAGTAACATTTACTTAGGCTCATTTGAGATTACTCTCCTCATTTACATTAGCCTCATATCATGTTGTCACCACATTCATCATCATTTGCATCTTTGTTTCTCTTAGTTATTCACCTCTTATTACGTGAGTGTTCATTTCGTCATATGCCAATGTACTTGGCCATTTGGTGTGTCTCACACCCTTACTTAACCCCTCTATGGTTCATCATTTCATTTTATACATCTTAGGTTCACTTACTTTTGAACGTATGTTAGGCTTATGAGTCTATACACACAAGCCATGAGGCTTCATTCATAGTTCGTTAAGTGATTCTTACATTCCTAAGATTATGTAGTACAAGACGTATGTATCTTGTATTTATGTCAAGATCTTGAATTTGATCCAAGTGGGTGGCATTATTCTTGGACGTTTGTTCACGTATGACTTATGTATCAATACGGAAGTTTGGACAAGGAAACCCAAGTCTTTAATCAATTGAATGTCATTTATATTATTAATTGATTTCATTCTAATATTCATAACATTTTAACTCTAAGTCAAATCACAATATTTACATTGAAGGGTTACTTTTCTATTTAAAATTTTTCTTGCATTGGCCGATGGGTTGTGGGTTCAAGCCCCCACAACCCCATTTTCGTTTTTCTTTTATTTGTTTCGGTTGGTGTGAGACATTGGGACCCAAGGTCGAGTCCCCTCAGCCACACTAAATTCTCCTTTATTTCCTTTCCCTTCCATTCGCTTAAGGCCGAGAGGTTGTGGGTTCGAACCCCCAAAACCTCTTTATTTTATTCTCCCTTTTTAGAGTTGACTGTTTGAGTTGACTGTGAGGTTGTGGGGTCGAATCCCACAGCCTCATTTCATTTTTATTTTTATCTCCCCCCATCCTCATAGAGGTCGTGGGTTCGATTCCCACGCCTCTCATATTTTTATTTTTCCTTTTCTTTGGGTTCTAATCGAGAGGGTGTGGGTTCGAATCCCACCCCTCTCATTTCTTACTTTTTTTCACACTTATTTTCCCAGCCATGACACGGTTCGAATCCCCCTCACCATATAATTGTTTTCTTCTTTAATTTTTTTTGGGGGATTTTAAAGGGGTGAGGTCTCGGGTTCGACCCTCAATGACCTCACCTATTTTTCTTTATTTTTCTTAACATTCTAAACAACATAATTTGGCAGAGATATGTAAACATAATGCTGGAAATTTAAGGTAACTTCTTTACTCATTTTTATCTCTATTTGTTCGTGAATTTATAGAGCAATACATAGTTCATTTGGTACGTTCTTTAATACATTTTTTTTCACGAATTCTTAACCAAGATGTTTACTCCTCAATTCAGCCAAACTTCATGTCACATGAATATCACAATTTACTTCAATTGGTGTACATAAAACAACAATCATAACATTAACAAATTCAAGCCTCTAGGCCGACTCAAGACATGACATACATTTTTCTTAATTTCGAACACACACATGGTTTGTCTTTTCATAAATTAATGTACATCTAACACATTTACATTCATCACAAACATCACATAATCCTAAGTCTACCAGCATTCATACCAACCTACAAATTCGTTGGGAGCTAATGACAGGGACATGCAACGGGGAAAACAACCTTAGTTTTGAGCCGAATACTCTGAGTCCTAGGGGTATCTTGGGAAAGGGACCAAGAGTAAGAAGACCCATACCTTTGTTTTCTTGTTAAATATCCAGAATGCTGCCCAAGAACTTCTCCACAAATCAGTCCACACACCCAAAGTCACACCTTACTCGACTAGTGTAGTACGTTTTGCTTAACGTTACCGAATTGCTTTCTCTTTTATGTTTCTAGCTTTCAAGTTCTTGATGAACTTTTGCATTTACTTGGTTCTTCTTTTCTGATTGTTTTATCACGTTTCGCAGCCAGAAAAAGAGAGTGAAAGAGAGAGTGATTAACGTGAAAAGAGAGTGGGGGATGGGAGATAGTGGTCTAGTAGAAGTAGGACTAGTTGGTAGGACTTAGTCAACTTAAATAATTAATTAAAATTAATAAAAATCTGATTTCTTTTTGTTTAAATCAGTTAATATTAATTATTTATTAAAAATTAAGTTAACAAATTAAAATAAAAGCAAATCAAATCTTGCTTCTAGTGGGGCTCGAACCCGAGTGACCCCATTTGCAAAAAATGGGTCAATTCGGGTTGCCCCACCCGAATAGCCTTAAATAAATAAATTAATTTATTAATTAATTTGTTCCTCAAGGTAATTACAATATTACCCTTGGCTTGGAAAAGACCATTTTACCCTTGGACCCTCAAAACTTAAGATTTCTTCTTTTGAGTCCGGTAAAAACTCTTTCGATTAAATCTTCCTTTTCGCGTGCCTCACATGGTTGGTTCCAACCTTTCCAAGTTCAATTAACTCCCCAAGCTAGTTGGCTTGGTCGTAGTAAGGATTCTGAGGTCTGGTTCTACGCATATCAATACGTGTGGACCTTGGTCTAATCACAAGTATTCTTGAAAAACATAAGTCTTGATCCTTTTCATTGTTAGGGTTGTTACATTATCCCCCCCTTAGGAACATTCGTCCCCGAATGAAACTACTACTTCATGTTGTAATGCCAGTCAGATCATAATAAAAGCACTATACACAGTCAATCAATAGCAACAAAGTATGGGTTGGTAAGGAAGCATAGGTTTAAGAGTATAAAGTCTAACCTCAAGAGTTGAACAGGTGAGGGTAGCGGGCCCTCATGTCGGCCTCAGCTTCCCACGTAGCACCCTCAACAAGATGACTTCTCCACAATACTTTCACTGTGGCAATCTCCTTGTTCCTCAGCCGCTTGACTGTCTAGGATCTCGACTGGTACCTCCTCATAAGATAAGTCTTCATCAACCCCCAAACCTTCAACAGGTAAGATTGATGCTGGATCACCTAGGCACTTCTTCAACATAGATACGTGAAAGACTGGATGGACAGAAGCTAACTCTGCGGGCAATGCCAACTCATAGGCCACCTCACCCACACGCTGTAGGATCTCATATGGCCCAACATATCGGACTCAGCTTCCCTTTCCTACCAAATCTCATCACCCCTTTCATAGGTGATATTTTTAAGTAAACCTGGTCACCAACATCAAACTCTAAGGGCCGTTTTCTGTTATCAGCATATGACTTCTGCCGACTGTACGCAGTAGTCAACCTGTCCCTATTTATTCTGACCTTCTCTAAGGCCTCATGAATGATCTCCATCCCCAAAATGGATGACTCTCCAACCTCGAACCACCCCACTGAAGATCTACACCTCCTACCATACAGTGCCTCAAACGGTGCCATCCCAATGCTGGAGTGATAGCTATTATTATACGAGAACTCTATCAATGGCAGATGGTCATCCCAGTTACCTCTGAAGTCAATCACACACGCCCTCAACATATCCTCCAATGTTTGTATGGTGCGCTCTGCCTGCCCATCTGTCTGAGGGTGAAAGGCAGTACTAAGCTTCACCTGCGTGCCCAAGCTCTTCTGGAAAGATCTCCAGAAATGAGAAGTAAACTGAGCTCCTCTGTCTGAAATAATAGACAAGGGGATCCCATGCCATCTCACAATCTCATCAATGTAGAGCCTCGCATAATCCTCGGCTCTGTAAGTAGACTTTACAAGGATAAAGTGGGCAGACTTAGTCAATCTGTCCACAATAACCCATATAGAGTCATGCTGCCTCCTAGTCCTCGGAAGCCCAACCACGAAGTCCATATTAATGGCCTCCCATTTCTAAGTTGGAACCTCAATAATCTGCGTCAGACCACCAGGCTTAAGATGCTCTGCCTTGACCTGCTGACTATTAGGACACTTGGCCACATATTCTGCAATGTCCTTCTTCATGCCATCCCACCAATAAATCTGCTTGAGATCATGATACATCTTGGTGGAACCTAGATGTATAGAATATCTGGAACCATGGGCCTCTGCAACAATCCTGGTCCGCAAATCATCCACATCTGGCACATACAGCCTGTCCTGATATCTAAGTATGCCATCACCTCCCAAAGCGAAAGACTCATTCATCTTTGTCAGCACTGAGTCCTTCAGCTCCATCAACACGGGATCTAGATGCTGACCCTGCTTGACTTCAACTACCAAGGATGATTCAGAGCTAGGATGAACTGTAACATCCCCACTAGTGGAGTCAACCAAATGCACACCCAGTCTGACCAGTCTGTGTACATCTTTTACCAGCTCCCTCTTCTCATCCTCAACGTGAGCTGTACTTCCCATGCTCATCCTGCTCAAAGCATCAGCTACAACATTAGCCTTACCTGGATGATAGTGCACATTTATGTCACAATCCTTCAACAACTCCAACCATCTCCGCTGACGTAGATTCAACTCCCTCTGTGTGAACACGTACTGGAGACTTTTATGGTCTGTGAACACATCTACATGCACTCCATACAGATAATGCCTCCACAGCTTCAGTGCAAATACCACAGCTGCCAACTCCAGGTCATGAGTGAGGTAATTCTTCTCATGAACCTTTAGTTGTCTAGATGCATAGGTGATGTACCGTGGTTTCACCGTATGTCTAATGCTTTTTCCTTAAGTTTAGTGTGTGTCGAGAGCCTTTTTTTGTTAATTTTGATATAAGTTTCTCTTTGTTTGCAGAAAATCTGTCCAAGGATGAACGCGGGAGTTTTTGGAGAAAATTGCAGAAGAGACCACCTACGGAACCTATGATGGTCCGTCGCGGCTGTGACGGTCCGTAGGTGGCACCGTAGTGAAGAGAGAAGTTGCTGAAGGAAATTTGGGGAAGTCTGACCAAGTGTGGGATTACGGAAGTCCATGACGGACCATCACAGCTACGACGGTCCATCCTGCAGGTTCGTCGTAATGATCAGAGAGTAATCCCAGTACCCAAAATTCCAAAGTTCAAGTGTTTTGGAACGAAGACCCTCGACGGACCGTCGTGCTTGAAACGGTCCGTCATACCTGTCCGTCGAGGGGAATGAAGAAAGCAACATGAGTAGATGTGAAGTATGGGACGACGGAGGCTATGACGGTCTGTCGTGTCCATGACGGTCCGTCACGTGGTCCGTCGACCCAGACGCGTTTGGACAGATTTTTAGAAAATAGAATTCTTATTTGATTAGGTTTTGTTTTTATTATAAATAGTTTGAAAAACCTCATTTTTGGGGTTAGACTTTCTGGATAATTTTTAGTTTATAGTTCTTCGATTATATTATTAAATTCTCGATTTTGGGAATTAAGATATTTTCCGGGAATTGATTGTTGTGGATTTCGTTGATTAATCAAGTTAAATTCTGGGAAATTATTGGTTTTCATAAAAGTAAGTGCATGAATTCTTCCATTAGCAATATGAATTTTGTAATTACGAACATGGGTAACTAAACCTCATAGCTAGGGTTGTGGGAACCATGGGTGAATAACAAGGTAATAATCTAACTTCAATAACAATTCTAGAGTGGTGTCTTGCATGTATTGATAATTCTTTCGTTTAGAATTCTTTTTAACGGTGGCCAACGTTAGAACTTGCCTTAATGCTACTTGACGGACCAAGGAGGTAGATAATAGGAAAAGAATTATCAACATAGATTTAGTGTAGACTATCTAATAGACTAGTATTGGTTGGTACGAGTTAATAGCTTAGTCAAATACCGAATACGATGTTTAATATGAGGTAAAGATAAAGGTTAGTATAGCAACACACGTAGCCGGACCAAGGTGCGGAGTGAAATTCTCTAGATGCCGGACCAAGGATTTAGAGATACATAACTTATCACTTTACCTGCAAGATATCAGGATAGAACTGTTATAGTTAGATTTACCAAGTTAGGAACCTGTGGGGAACACTAAAACCCTAGTTACTTTTATAATTTGATTAAACTCCGAAAGTTAAATTTGTTAGTTGTTCATTCTTATTTAGTTAATCATTTTCATTAATTTAGAAATAAAACCCCCCTTTTTGTCTTTTTGTTTATTGGAAAATAGTTGGCTAAATAATAGTAATAATAAAATAAAGTTAAGTCTGAACTATTTTCCTTGTGGGATCGATCCCAACCTCATTAGTTGGGTTCTTTACTTGATACGACCGCTTTACTTCTTATTTGAGAAGTAAGTTTGAGCGTATCAATAGGCTATCACCTTACCAACCTGCATAAGAACACAACCCAAACCAACCCTAGATGCATCACAATAAACAGTGTAGTTCTCACCACACTTAGGCAAAGTAAGCACCGGGGCTGAAGTTAGTCTGTCCTTGAGCTCCTGGAAACTTTTCTCACAAGTCTCCGTCCATACAAACTTGGCTTTCTTCTTAGTCAAAGCTGTCAATGGGGCAGCAATGGAAGAAAAGCCCTCACAAACCTGCGATAGTAACCAGCCAATCCCAAAAAGCTACGGATGTCAGTAGGAGTAAGAGGTTTTGGCCAGTTCTTCACAGCCTCAGTCTTCTTGGGATCCACCTCCATGCCCTGATCAAACACAACATGACCCAGGAAGGTCACTGCTCTCAGCCAGAATTCACATTTGCTGAATTTGGAATACAACTGATGTTGTCTAAGTACCTGCAAGGTTAGTCTCAAATGTTGTTCATGCTCTTCCTTGGTCTTAGAGTAGATGAGAATGTCATCAATGAATACTATGACGAAAGAGTCAAGGTATTCACGGAAGACCCTGTTCATAAGGTCCATAAATGCAGCAGGTGCATTCGTGAGACCAAATGACATGACTAAAAACTCATAGTGACCATAGCGGGTACGAAAGGATGTCTTTGGGATATCTCCATCCCTAACCCTAAGCTGGTGATACCCTGAACGAAGATCAATTTTAGAGAAGAAACTAGACCCTTGTAGTTGATCAAACAGATCATCTATTCTGGGGAGTGGATATTTATTCTTTATAGTGACTTTGTTGAGCTGCCGATAATCGATACACATTCTAAGGGTTCCATCCTTCTTCTTTACAAACAACACTGGAGCGCCCCAAGGGATATGCTCGGTTGAATGAAACCCTTGTCAGTGAGATCTTTTAACTGCAGCTTCAACTCTTTGAGTTTTGCTGGAGCCATTCTGTAAGGAGGAATTGAGATTGGTTTAGTATCGGGTTCTAAATCGATACCAAAGTCAATCTCTCGAAGGGGAGGGACTCCAGGTAAATCATCAGGGAACACATCTAAGAACTCATTCACTACAGGTACTGAGTCTATGGGAGGAATGTCATGATCTAAATCATTAACACTCACAAGATGACACAATAAGCCCTTGGACATCATTTTATTGGCCTTAAGGTTAGAAATCAAGGGGTTAGGACGACTCAAATTGTACCCCTCCTAGACTAACTCTTCTTCATTAAGAAAGCGAAATCTCACCAGTCTACTACGACAGTTAGATTTACCAAGTTAGGAACCTGTGGGGAACACTAAAACCCTAGTTACTTTTATAATTTGATTAAACTCCGAAAGTTAAATTTGTTAGTTGTTCATTCTTATTTAGTCAATCATTTTCATTAATTTAGAAATAAACCCCCCCTTTTTGTATTTTGGTTTATTGGAAAATAGTTGGCTAAATAATAGTAATAATAAAATAAAGTTAACTCTGAACTATTTTTCTTGTGGGATCCCAACCTCATTAGTTGGGTTCTTTACTTGATACGACCGCTTTACTTCTTATTTGAGAAGTAAGTTTGAGCGTATCAAATATTGGCGCCGCTGCCGGGGAAAGTAGCTTTTAGATTAACTTAAATTTATTACTAAAATTAAGTCAATATTTTCCTGATTTTACTTTTTCTGTTGTTTTTTATTTTGCTAGGTTTGACGTCCTTGTATGCCAAATACACGGAGAGGAAGAGAACCCTTGTTTCCCTACGATCACGAGTTAGAGCGTACACTACACAAAATGAATCGAAACATGGGTATAAATGATGATGATCCAAACCTGAACATCCCAGCTCCTGTTGATGCTCATGGTCGATTATTACCTGATAATCCTGATCTAGGTGCACAAAGGGGACAATATCCCGCACCACGTCCTCAAGAATACTACAGAGGTTATGACAATATTGCAGATTCTGATGGGCCACTTGTCTTGCCCCCTCTACCAGAAGGTCACACCTTTGTAGTCACTAGTAGTCTAATGCAAATGCTCACGGTTAGAGGTTTGTTTTCAAGACTACCGTCTGAGGACCCACATGCCCATATAGCTAAGGTGAGGGCAGTGTGTAAAAGCTGTGTAGGGAGGCCTGATTTGAATTTGGATGTAATAGGGCTAAGAGTATTTCCTCTCTCACTGACGGGAGAGGCTGCCATTTGGTTCACTGAGCTCCCTTATAACTCAATCTTCAGTTGGAACCAACTAAGGGATGTTTTCTTAGCACGTTACTATCCGGTCTCCAAGAAACTAAATCACAAAGACAGAGTTAACAACTTTGTTGCACTACCAGTCAGTTAGTAGTTCTTGGGATAGGTTCACTTCATTTCTGCGAAGTGTCCCCAATCACCGCATAGATGATGAGTCACTGAAAGAATACTTCTACCGGGGACAGGATGATAATAATAAAGAGGTATTGGATACTATAGCAGGTGGTTCTTATGGGGAGTGTACCTATGCTGAAATTGCCAAAAAATTAGAGAAAATCTCCCGGAATAATAAAGCATGGAGTACTAGGAAGACAGATACTGGGAGAAATAGTTTTGCAGTGCAATCCACACACAATCCAACCACAGATGAGATTCGTGAAGAGATGGCACAGACGAGAACTGAGCTTGGGTTAGTGTTAAAACATGTCACTGGGTGTAGAAAAGATAAATGCAGTGAACTACTTGTCTAAACCACCACCACCAACTGATGAATATTATTATGAGGAAGATTCTTATGCAGTAAATGATCAGACGGGGGGTTTCTGACCAAATGCCCAAGGCTCCAATCAGGAGAATTGGCGCCAAGGTCGGAACTATGGTAACTACAACCGCGAGGGTAATTATGTTCGTGATGGAAATTACAACCGCGACAACAACTTCAACAGGGGTAACTATGGTAACAGAAATGAGAGGAGTGGGCCCTATGTTCCTCCTCAAAATCGTGAAGTTGCTCCTAGGGATGGTGGAGGTAGTATGGCGCGAGTTGAGGATATGTTGCACAAGATGATGAGGAGGTTCGATGCTAGTGATGAGCACACCAAAGAGTTAAGGAGTGATGTAGCAGGTATTGGACAGAAAGTTGATACACATGCCATATCAATTAAGCAGCTTGAATTGCAAATTGCTCAATTATCTACAACTGTGAACACACGGCAACCGGGCACTCTTCCTAGCAACACTGTCCAAAATCCGAAAAATGATGGACACTGTATGGCAATTACTACTCGTGGTGGCAAACAAACTATTGACCCACCTATGACGTCTATTGTGGAAAAGGTGATCAAAGATAATAATATAGTGGTAGAGGTTAGTGATGAAGTAGAAGATAACACTGATAAAGATGCTGAAGTGCCTAAAAAGGTAACTCCCATGCCTAGACCTCCACCCCCCTTTCCTCAAAGATTAGTGAAAAAGACCGAGGATGGCAAATATCGGAGTTTTATAACAATGTTGAAGCAACTTTCTATCAATGTCCCTTTGGTAGAAGCTCTTGAACAAATGCCCGGTTATGCCAAGTTTATGAAAGATTTGGTTACAAAGAAAAGATCGGTCACTTTTGAGGATGATGACAGAATGCAGCATTGTAGTGCTATTGCTACAAGGTCTTTGGTGCAAAAGAAAGAAGATCCGGGTGCATTTACTATTCCTTGTACAATCGGGTTATTACATTTCGCGAAAGCATTATGTGATCTAGGGGCAAGCATAAATCTCATGCCCCTCTCGATTTACAAGAAGTTGGGTTTGGGCGACCCAAAGCCCACTGCGATGCGGCTACTGATGGCCAATCGAACAGTAAAAAGGCCTATAGGGATACTCCATGATGTGCTAGTAAAAGTAGAGTCGTTCATATTTCCAGCAGATTTTGTCATTCTTGATTGTGAAGTCGATTTTGAGGTGCCCATTATTCTTGGGAGGCCATTCCTTGCTACGGGTAGAGCTTTAGTTGATATGGAAAAAGGGCAGATGAAATTTCGGTTGAACAATGAAGAAGTGACTTTCAACATTTGTAGGTCCATGCGGCAGAGTGGTGAGCTCCAATCGGTATCTGCCATATCCTACAAAGTTGGTGAATCATCCAAAACACAAATAGAAGAACGGCTAGGTGTAGAAGCACTGACGGCAGTGATAATGAATCTTGATAATGAAGGCATTGAAGAATATATGTCATTAGTCGCTGCCCTTGATCGTGGTAATATTCGGTTCAAACCGAAGAAATATGAGCTAGACATAAAGAATCGAGAGTCTCCACCCGCTAAACCATCCATAGAGGAGGCTCCAAAGCTAGAACTAAAAGCTCTCCCACCGCATCTCAGGTATAAATTCTTAGGAAATGGTGATACATTGCCGGTAATCATTGCATCAGATCTGAATGAACAACAAGTTGAGAGTTTGGTCAAAGTGCTAAAAAGGTTCAAAAGAGCTATTGGGTGGACCATTGCAGACATTATTGGGATCCCCCCTGGTATTTGTTCTCATAAAATCCAACTCATGCCCGATCATAAGCCAAGTATTGAACACCAGAGACGCTTAAATCCACCTATGCAAGAGGTTGTGAAGAAGGAAATCATAAAATGGTTGGATGCTGGAGTAATTTATCTGATCGCCGATAGTAGTTTGGTATGCCCTGTTCAGTGTGTACCTAAGAAAGAGGGAATGACTGTGGTCCTCAATGAAAAAAATGAACTTGTTCCAATGAGGCCGGTGACTGGATGGAGGGTGTGTATGGATTACCGGAAATTAAATGCATGGACCGAAAAGGACTATTTTCCCATGCCCTTCATGGATCAGATGTTGGATAGACTCACCGGAAAAGGGTGGTACTGTTTTCTTGATGGTTATTCAGGGTATAATCAGATCTCTATTATACCAGAAGATCAAGAGAAGACCACTTTTACTTGTCCATATGGGACCTTTGCGTTCAAGAGAATGCCGTTTAGGTTGTGCAATGCACCCGCCACATTTCAGAGATGTATGATGTCAATATTCTCCGACATGGTAGAAGATACTATTGAGGTTTTTATGGATGATTTTTCTGTGGTTGGTGAATCATTCGAGCAATGTTTGAGCCATTTATCTGAGGTTCTTAAGAGATATGAAGATTGCAATTTAGTTCTTAATTGGGAAAAATGCCACTTCATGGTCAAAGAAGGTATTGTTTTAGGCCATCGTATTTCAGAAAAAGGCATAGAAGTTGATCGAGCTGAAGTTGAGGTGATAGAGAGACTTCCTCCACCTATCTCTGTAAAAGGTGTGAGAAGCTTTCTTGGGCATGCAGGTTTTTACAGGAGATTCATCAAAGATTTCTCAAAAATTGCACATCCATTGTGCAAACTGTTGGAAAAAGATTGTAAATTTTCTTTTGATGAATCCTGTCTTAAAGCATTCGGCGATCTCAAAGAAAAACTGGTATCTGCACCTATCATTATTTCTCCGAATTGGAGCAGTCCATTTGAGGTAATGTGTGATGCGAGTGGGGTTGCCCTTGGTGTAGTATTGGGACAAAGAAGGGACAAAATCCTTCATCCCATTTACTATGCTAGTAAAGCCCTCAATGAAGCTCAGAAGAACTATACAGTCACTGAACAAGAGCTCCTTGCCGTAGTATTTGCTTTTGAAAAATTTCGCTCCTATTTGCTAGGTACTAGAGTTATAGTGCATACTGACCATTCAGCCCTGAGATATTTGATGGCGAAGAAGGATGTGAAACCAAGGTTAATTCGTTGGGTATTACTACTGCAAGAATTTGACTTTGAGATAAGGGATAGAAAAGGGACCGAAAATCAAGTTGCTGATCACTTGCCCCTTTTGGAAGATGAAGCTATGCGAGAGTTGGGGGATAAGACTGATATTGATGACACATTCCCCGATGAGCATGTATTGGCTGCCTCATAAGACCTGATTCCTTGGTTCGCAGATTTTGCGAACTACTTAGCTAGTGATATTGTTCCATCGGACCTGTCTTTTCATCAAAGGAAAAAGTTCATGTACGATGTGAAGAAGTTCTTTTGGGATGAACCATACTTATATAGGAGCTGTACTGATGGGCTTATTCGGCGTTGTGTGCCGGAAGTTGAGATGTTGAGAATTTTAGAGGCATGCCATTCCTCACCCTTTGGTGGACATCATAGTGGTGTCCGAACTGCTCATAAGATTTTACAAAGTGGTTACTATTGGCCAACTATTCATCAAGATGCTCATGAGTTCGCCAAAGCATGTGATAGATGCCAAAGAGATGGCGGCATTTCAAGAAAGCAAGAGCTCCCTCTAAACCCCATTCTTGTAATTGAGTTATTTGATGTTTGGGGTATTGACTTTATGGGTCCGTTTGTGAGTTCTCATGGAGTGAAGTATATTTTAGTAGCAGTTGATTATGTATCCAAGTGGGTGGAAGCCATCGCCCTCGCGAATAATGAGGGGAAGAGTGTCACTGCATTCTTGAAAAAGAATATATTCTCTCGATTTGGTACTCCAAGGGCGATTATTAGTGATGGGGGATCCAACTTTTGCAACAAATTGTTCAAGGGATTATTGGAGAAATATGGGGTTCGCCATAATGTGGCCACTCCTTACCATCCTCAAACTAGTGGGCAAGTTGAAGTATCAAATAGGGAAATCAAACAGATTTTGTCAAAAATAGTGAATGCTAGTAGAACAGATTGGTCAAGGAAGCTTGACGATGCGCTTTGGGCTTACCGGACAGCATATAAGACTCCCATAGGTATGTCACCATACCAACTAGTATATGGGAAAGCATGTCATCTTCCGGTTGAATTAGAGCATAAAGCTATGTGGGCTATGAAGAAGCTAAAAATGGACTGGAACGAAGCTACAGAACAACGATTAAATGGGTTAAATGAACTCGATGAATTTCGCCTTAAGGCTTATGAAAGCTCAGCCCTCTAAAAAGAAAAGATGAAGAAGTACCATGACCTAAAATCGAGAAATGAGAGTTTATGATTGGGGATTCGGTGCTGTTATTCAACTCAAGATTACGCTTGTTTCCGGGCAAGCTCAAGTCTAAATGGACTGGACCTTACTTGATCACCCAATTATTCCCTCATGGAGCGGTTGAGTTGGAAAACAAGGAAGGTGTGCGGTTTAAGGTGAACGGACAACGACTCAAAATCTATATAGGTCATGCGGAATCGGCGAATGAGGTGATTGAGGCATATCATCTTGATGAAGTCTGAGTAATCGAGTGTCCTCAGTCGTGCCGCGACGTTAAATTAGGCGCTGGTTGGGAGGCAACCCAATAGTTATCATCTAACCACTTTTATAGTTTTTCTTTCTAGTAATGGTAGGATTTTCTATTAATGGGTTGTAAATTTTCAGGTAGCACATCTACAGGGAGTTCTGCAGAAACGTTACTCTGCATCAGTCACTGACGGATACATCGACGGACCGTCACGCCTGTGATGGACCGTCGCAGTACTCCGTCGTGCCAGGTACGCTCTCTTGTATTTTTGAAAAATTAGGGCACATGCGACGGACCGTATGACGAACCGTCACAACTGCGATGGACCGTCATCGGGGTTTCGTCACGCCATTACCCGGTGACCCGACCCGACCCGGTGAAAGAATTTCAAAAGTTTAAAACGTTTTAAACCCCCCCACCCATTCATTAACAGTTTATTTCCCACTTTCCTCCATTTTCTCCCCTTCCAACTTCATTCTCTTCCCAAATTCCCCATATTCTCCCATTTTTCATCCCAAATTTCCCTCTTGGTCGGAGTCTGCTGCTGTGAGTTTCAGTCTTCTCACTTGAGTGCCATCACTTTTGCATTGTTGTCTTCTCTTCCAAGGTATGTGTTCCTGAAACTCGACCCATTTACTCTTTTTGTTTGTTTTGCTGTTGTTCCTCATTATTTGCCTATGGGTTTTTGCTTTTTGACTAGATATTTTCTAACGTAGGTCTTTAATTCCACAAAATGCCTGGCTAACACTAGAGAACTTAGGGCTGTAAACTTGCCAATTTGATAGGGCTTTAAACTTGTCCATTAGGGCTCTAAAATGTATTAGAAAACCATGGGTCTTTGTTTTGACTCACATGGGGTGAATTTCTCACCCCCCAGTTCTGTCTTTGCTTGCCAGCACGACAACCCGATGACGGACCATCGTACCCACGACGGTCCGTCCTGCACAACCGTCGTGACGGTCAGAGACCCTTATCCTAAGGGTCTCAACACTTTTTCTAAGTGTCCACTGACGGACACATGTGACGGACCGTCATACTCACGATGGTCCATCCTGTACAACCGTCGTGACGGTCAGAGACCTCTGTCTTAAGGGTCTCACCACTATTTCTAAGTGTCCACTGACAGACACGTATGACAGACCGTCATACCCACGACGGTCCGTCCTGCACAACCATCGTGACGGTCAGAGACCCTTATCCTAAGGGTCTCAACACTTTCTCTATGTGTCCACTGACGGACACATGTGACGGACCGTCATACTCACGACGATCTATCCTGCACAATCGTCGTGACGGTCAGAGACCCCTATCCTAAGGGTCTCAACACTTTTTCTAAGTGTCCACTGACGGACACATGTGACGGACCATCATACTCACGACGGTCCGTCCTGCACAACCGTCGTGACGGTCAGAGACCTCTGTCTTAAGGTTCTCCACACTTTTTCTAAGTGTCCACTGATGGACACATATGACGGACCGTCATACCCACGACGGTCCGTCCTGCACAACCGTCGTATTAGTTTGAGACTTTCCTTCTGCTACTTTATGTTGCCAAGTATTACATGACGGGCCGTCACCAGGTCCGTCGTGCCTTACTGCCATTTCAGAGTTGTTCTCACTATTTTGAGTTTCTATATATTATTGTCATTTTTTTTCCTGTCCTGTTTCATCCTTCAAGTACTAATGATGATTCGTTACAGGTACTACCTCTCATGGCACCTAAACAAGATCGTGTTTACGCACGTGGGCGTTCTAAATCTGTCGCCCCGTCTGCCCGATTGGTGATAGGCTCTGATGATGAGCATGATCCAGAATACGTGCCCCCAGGCACTGCTACTACAGCACGAGCTCCACGCATACCGAGAGTCACACCCCAGAAGGTGGCGCCCGGCGTAGTCACTGCCTCCCAGTCTGATGAGGAGCGCACATTGACCGGCACACCTTCTGGGTCAGCCGCCCAAGACGAAGGAGCATCTGGCTCCTTAGGAGTTTCGTGGTCAGAGGAAGCCTCTGGGTCCGCAGAAGCCTCTTCCCCCGCCACAGCTACACAGTCTGCTTCGGATGATGAGGCTGACAGCACTGACTCCACCCCTGGCACACCAACTGGAGTTCCTGCCCCGGTTGCCGATCAGCCCAACCGGTGGTGTGTCGAAGGGCAATATAAAGTATACTTAGACGCCAAGGTTCTCAATGACAAAGGCGTCATGACACGGACCCTAACACTGGAGAGGCGGGTCCTTAAGGGTAGTCTCCCCACCATGCCAGATATTCACACCCTTTTCACCAGACACCGGCTGGAGTGGACGGCTTGTTCTTTGGGCCGCTACAGTGAGGAGTTAGTGCGTGAGTTCTATGCCTCCTATGTGGATACTCTTCGCTCACAGATTGATAGGCGGTCTGCCTCCGCCAAACAGGCCCCACTTGAGCATGTTCGAGTACGCGGCATCCAGGTCGACATCTCACTACTAGCCATCCGCCGATATCTGTACGGCACAGATTTTGACTCCACCAGCACACCTCTCACTGCCGAGTTTGATTACCGGTGGCAAATTGTTAAAGAGGGTAGTTTCTTCCGCCAGCCTTCACTGAGAGAGACCACCAAGAGGTGGATGGCCCAGCACCTGTCTGTTGATGGAGAGGCTGCGGATTGGGTGATAGAACCTAAGGGAGCCATCAGGAAGGCCAACTTGACCTTTACGGCCAAGTTTCTTTGGTTGATAGTCCGCCATTGTCTCTCCCCCACTGCTGCTGATAATATAGTCACCTGGGATCGTGCGGTGCTGATGTCCGCAATGATGGCAGGGTTCGAGGTTGATTTCGCTTGGCTTCTCCAAGCGGTCATGCACGAGAGGGCCTTCAAGGTCACCACGACTTACCCTTTCCCTTGCATGATTTTCTCTTTGTGCAGATCAGCAGGTGTGCCCATTTGGCACATTGACCAGTTCAAGACCCCGCCAGGAAATGTTGACATCGGCCTCATCAGGGATGAGGCCAATGAGTTGGCCCCACGCAGAGGGACCCGCCCAGAGGTTATCCCATTTGGTGAGAACCTGGCAGACACCGTAGAGCATGCTCATGATGCTTCCCGTGCTGCTTCTGCACACACTGACCCTACTCCGGTCGAGTTTATCCTGGGTAGTAGCACTGCCCCGAGCTCCTCTCGCTCGGATCCTTGTGCCACTCTGGTCCCACTTGCTCGGGTCCAGAAACTTGAGGCACAGATGGCTACACTTTTGCATCACATCCAGCCTTGGATGCAGAAGACTATTGCTGAGGCAGAGGAGCGCATGGAGCGCAAGATGGTGCAGCACACGGACACGAAGATCGCCGAGGTACATCAGCGCTTCGACGCGTTTGAATTGCGAGTGCTAGCCCGACCAGCCCCTCCGGTGGACATGTCGACCCTCCAGGCTGCGGTTGAGAGTTTGCGGGCGGATTTTGATATGATTTTAGAGGCAAGGGTGCCTGAGTCTGAGGCCCCTCCTGCAGAGCCTGCTGATGACACCGTGATGGCTGCCCTGTTTGCCACTTTTGATGTTCCACCCCCTCCCCCACGAGAGCATGTCAAGAGACGCAGGGGCCTAGAGGAGGATGAGGCTAGGGCAAGGAAGAAGGAGCGCCGTGAGATGGAGGCTGCGAGGAGAGCCTCGATTGCTGATGAGGAGGCCCGAAGGTTGAGGGCTGTAGAAGTAGCTGCCGGTGCGTCTAGCTCCAAAATTATAGATTTTGTGGGAGGCACTACTGATGGTGCTGTGGATGCTGAGGACATTACTGAGGATGTCCAGACTACGCAGGGAGTGGGTTCCGGTGAACCGGACCCACCAGCTTGCTGATCATCGGCGCTTAGCGCCTCAGGTTTGCTTCACTTACCCTTTTACGTAGTTTAACTTTTCTATGCATTGGGGACAATTGCATATCTTTTGTTGGGGGTGGGGTAAATGGAAAGTGAGCACTTGGGTGAATTCTGAGTAGCCCAAGTTCACGATCCTCTTTTGGGGTTTTCTTGCCTGTGTTGTTTTTCCCCAAAAGACTGATTACTTTTATTGTTGAACCGACATGTCACATCTGATGTACATAGCATAAATCTGAAGCATGATGGCTAATGTAAATATGATATCTCGATAATCAAAATGATGCATGACTAGGCATAGTAAGTGAAAATTATGTGGTTTGAAACATGAAATAAAGATAAACTACTGCATGATCCTGAATCTAAGATTTGAACTAGGTGAATAATCTGGGATTGCAAGGAATGTCAAGAGAGTGTGAGGTGAAATCGAATGTCCACCATTAATACTGAGCTAGAACTTGCCTGGTTTGTCCTGCTAAAAATGAGTCAAAACAATCACTTAGGAAAGGATCATAGGCCCTTGTTCGAAATAGTCAATCTTGAGCCTAAAAATAACAGAAAACCAAATGAAGTTAATCCCTTTTTGATCCAAATGAATTGAGCTTAAAATAGATCTTTCTTTTTGTCCCTAAATGATCTTCTCTGGGAACAATGTGTTGGCCCTGGTCCCTTCTTGGACATGTGCACCTAAGTTTATGCCAAAAGCATAAGTTGAGGGTGGCTAATGCAGAAAGCAACCTTGTTTTGGCCCTGACCCAACCATGGGTATTGTGAACCTTGACTCATGGCAAAATCATGAGTTGAGGGTGGCTGCTATAAGGAAAACCCCGGAAAGTGGGGTTGAAAGAATGAAGAGAAAGAAAGAATAAAACAGAAGTGACTAAAAAAAAAAAAGCAAAATAAACAAAAGAAAAAAGAAAAGTCACTTACACATAAGGATAAGAAAGGGAAAACAGCAAAGTAAAAAGAAAATTGAGTAATAGGGCGAAATAAGATGATAAAAAGGTGGTTCGCTTAGCCGGTATGTCAAGGAGGGCAACAAGTCACTAAAGTATACCTAAATACATCCTACCTGACCCTGAGCCTATGTTACAATCTAAAAAAGTCCTATTGTGATCCTAAGTGCGTATGAGGAATTTGAAGTAGTGAAAATAAGGGCAAGCCTATGGCAATATGTATAAATGAGTGATGAATTTGTTCTGAGAGTGAGTGTCGAAACGTGATCCTTATACTCAAACTAAAATCATTGTGTGAAAAATGAGGATGTTATTTGAAGTGAGGACAGGAGTTGTAATACCAGAAATATTAGCATCTCGGTGAGAAATTGAAGAGGATAGGCATCATTGCATAGTAAATCTGGGTTATGGTTTGATTCTACACAAGTCAATGCCTAATAGTGATACCATGCATGAACATGATGAGAATAATCGGGATTGATAGCCAAATGATTGCGGAAGTTAAAATATGGATACTTTTGTACAAAGATTTTGTAGTGAGTCATAGTGCGTCGCTTGAGGACAAACAATGAATTTAAGTTGAGGGTGTTGATGTACCGTGGTTTCACGGTATGTCTAATGCTTTTTCCTTAAGTTTAGTGTGTGTCGAGAGCCTTTTTTTGTTAATTTTGATATAAGTTTCTCTTTGTTTGCAGAAAATCTATCCAAGGATGAACGCGGGAGTTTTTGAGAGAAAATTGCAGAAGAGACCACCTACGGAACCTGTGACGGTCCGTCGCGGCTGTGACGGTCCGTAGGTGGCACCGTAGTGAAAGGAGAAGTTGCTGAAGGAAATTTGGGGACGTCTGACCAAGTGTGGGATTATGGAAGTCAATGACGGACCGTCACAGCTACGACGGTCCATCCTGCAGGTTCGTCGTAATGATCAGAGAGTAATCCCAGTACCCAAAATTCCAAAGTTCAAGTGTTTTGGAACGAAGACCCTCGACGGACCGTCGTGCTTGAAATGGTCTGTCATACCTGTCCGTCGAGGGGAATGAAGAAAGCAACATGACAAGATGTGAAGTATGGGACGACGGAGGCTATGACGGTCCGTCGTGTCCATGACAGTCCGTCACGTGGTCCGTCGACCCAGACGCGTTTGGAAAGATTTTTAGTAAATAGAATCCTTATTTGATTAGGTTTTGTTTTTATTATAAATAGTTGGAAAAACCTCGTTTTTGGGGTTAGACTTTTTGGATAATTTTTAGTTTATAGTTCTTCGACTATATTATTAAATTCTCGATTTTGGGAATTAAGATATTTTCCGGGAATTGATTGTTGTGGATTTCGTTGATTAATCAAGTTAAATTCTGGGAAATTATTGGTTTTCATAAAAGTAAGTGCATGAATTCTTCCATTAGCAATATGAATTTTGTAATTACGAACATGGGTAACTAAACCTCATAGCTAGGGTTGTGAGAACCATGGGTGAATAACAAGGTAATAATCTAACTTCAATAATAATTCTAGAGTGGTGTCTTGCATGTATTGATAATTCTTTCGTTTAGAATTCTTTTTAACGGTGGACAACGTTAGAACTTGCCTTAATGCTACTTACCGGACCAAGGAGGTAGATAATAGGAAAAGAATTATCAACATAGATTTAGTGTAGACTATCTAATAGACTAGTATTGGTTGGTACGAGTTAATAGCTTAGTCAAATACCGAATACGATGTTTAATATGAGGTAAAGATAAGGGTTAGTATAGCAACACACGTAGCCGGACCAAGGTGCGGAGTGAAATTCTCTAGATGCCGGACCAAGGATTTAGAGATACATAACTTATCACTTTACCTGCAAGATATCAGGATAGAACTGTTATAGTTAGATTTACCAAGTCAGGAACCTGTGGGGAACACTAAAACCCTAGTTACTTTTATAATTTGATTAAACTTCGAAAGTTAAATTTGTTAGTTGTTCATTCTTATTTAGTTAATCATTTTCATTAATTTAGAAATAAACCCCCCCTTTTTGTCTTTTGGTTTATTGGAAAATAGTTGGCTAAATAATAGTAATAATAAAATAAAGTTAAGTCTGAACTATTTTCCTTGTGGGATCGATCCCAACCTCATTAGTTGGGTTCTTTACTTGATACGACCGCTTTACTTCTTATTTGAGAAGTAAGTTTGAGCGTATCAATAGGCTATCACCTTACAAACCTGCATAAGAACACAACCCAAACCAACCCTAGATGCATCACAATAAACAGTGTAGTTCTCACCACACTTAGGCAAAGTAAGCACCGGGGCTGAAGTTAGTCTGTCCTTGAGCTCCTGGAAACTTTTCTCACAAGTCTCCATCCATACAAACTTGGCTTTCTTCTTAGTCAAAGCTGTCAATGGGGCAGCAATGGAAGAAAAGCCCTCACAAACCTGCGATAGTAACCAGCCAATCCCAAAAAGCTACGGATGTCAGTAGGAGTAAGAGGTTTTCGCCAGTTCTTCACAGCCTCAGTCTTCCTGGGATCTACCTCCATGCCCTGATCGGACACAACATGACCCAGGAAGGTCACTGATCTCAGCCAAAATTCACATTTGCTGAATTTAGAATACAACTGATGCTGTCTAAGTACCTGCAAGGTTAGTCTCAAATGTTGTTCATGCTCTTCCTTGGTCTTAGAGTAGATGAGAATGTCATCAATGAATACTATAACGAAAGAGTCAAGGTATTCATGGAAGACCCTGTTCATGAGGTCCATAAATGCAGCAGGTGCATTCGTGAGACCGAATGACATGACTAAAAACTCATAGTGACCATAGCGGGTACAAAAGGATGTCTTTGGGATATCTTCATCCCTAACCCTAAGCTGGTGATACCCTGAACGAAGATCAATCTTAGAGAAGAAACTAGACCCTTGGAGTTGATCAAACAGATCATCTATTCTGGGGAGTGGATACTTATTCTTTATAGTGACTTTGTTGAGCTGCCGATAATCGATCCACATTCTAAGGGTTCCATCCTTCTTCTTTATAAACAACACTGGAGCACCCCAAGGGATATGCTCGGTTGAATGAAACCCTTGTCAGTGAGATCTTTTAACTGCAGCTTCAACTCTTTGAGTTTTGCTGGAGCCATTCTGTAAGGAGGAATTGAGATTGGTTTAGTATCGGGTTCTAAATCGATACCAAAGTCAATCTCTCGAAGGGGAGGGACTCCAAGTAATTCATCAGGGAACACATCTAAGAACTCATTCACTACAAGTACTGAGTCTATGGGAGGAATGTCATGATCTAAATCATTAACACTCACAAGATGACACAATAACCCCTTGGACATCATTTTATTGGCCTTAAGGTTAGAAATCAAGGGGTTAGGACGACTCGAATTGTACCCCTCCCAGACTAACTCTTCTTCATTAAGAAAGAAAAATCTCACCACTCTACTACGACAGTCCAAGCAAGCATAACAACTGTGAAGCCAATCCATGCCAAGAATAACATCAAAATCATGCATGGGTAACTCAACCAGGTTTGCACACATAGTTTTACCACTCACAACTATTGGGCAATCTTTGTATACTCTATCAGTTCTTACATTCTCTCCTAAAGGTGTACTAACCACTATAGGATCATGTAGAACTTCAGGCAATACCTCAAAAGTAAGAGCAAGCAGAGGGGTTACAAAGGAAAGTGTAGACCCTGGATCAAGTAAAGCATAAACAGAAGTTGAGAATACTTGCAGCATACCTGTGACCACATCAGCGGACTTCTCCTGCTCTTCTCTGCCCTTCAGGGCATAGAACCTGTTCCTCTTAGGAGGCTCGGCTGCTGCTGCATCCTGTAGACTAGGCCTAGGCTGAGTATTGCCTCCAGCCTGACCTCTGTTCTGTGGAGAGTCTCTGACCATGTGTCCACTCTTACCACAACCGAAGCAGGCATTAGTGCCCTGTTTGCACTCTCCACTGTGAGCTCGGCCACACTTAGCACAATTCTTCTTAGTACGCTGCATCTCACCTCCATTTCCCTTCTTGGGCTTAGGTCTGCCTCCTTTAGGTGTAGCACTCCTCTGAGGATTAGAATTCCCAGAACTCTGGTTCCCCTTTTTGAACCTTGGCTGCTCACGGACGCCAAAGTTGTTCCTGTGGCCTCCATGACTGGGTCCTGCCTGATCTTGAGGCCTGGGCCTCCTAGCATCACGAACACCTCTTTTTCTGTGGCTGTCCTCTACCTGCTGGACATGCATCATCAACTTGGAAAGATCCATATTATCATGGAGCATAGCAGATCGACACTCCTCCTCCAGGTCTCCATTGATTCCTGTGAGGAACCTGCTCATCTCATCCCTGCTGTTAGAAACCAGGGAAGTAGCATACCTGGGAGATTTCAACAAGGTTCAGTATTATTCTTATTCTTGCTATTTAATACTTAGGGAAAAATAACATACCTTGACAGCTTAACAAACTTCAGGGAATACTCCCTGACTGTCATGGAGCCTTGTTTGAGGTTGATGAATTCCTCAAACTTGGCCTCCCTCATCTCCCTGGGAAAGAATCTCTTCAGAAATGCTGTTTTGAACAGCTCCCATGTGACTGGTACTCCAACTAAGACACGGTTATCTTGCCACATCTTGCACCAAGTCTGTGCAACATCCTTGAGCTGATAGGAAGCCAGCTCAGCCTTCTCAATATCAGTGGCCCCCATAGCCACCAGGATCTTATGCACCTCATCTACAAACTCTTAAGGATCCTCCGATGTCTTAGCCCCTGTGAAAATTGGAGGATTCATCCTCGTGAAATCCCTCAGTCTGTCAGCCGTGCTACGGACCGGTGGGTTCTCCCTCTGAACATCCTTTCTGTTGACCTGGGCAGTCATAGCCTGGGCCTGCATGGTAATGGCCTGTGCCATTTGGGCCAAGGATGCCCGCACCTCAGCATCAGTCAACCCAGCTGGGTTAACTGGTATGGCCACTCCTTCAGCTGGAGCCTGGGGTAGATCCTGATTACCCCTAGCAGCTGCTCCTCCTCTCCTCTGACCAAATCCTCTCCTAGTGTTCATTTTCTGGAAAAACAAAAAGGATTGATGTTAGACACGCTCGTAACACCAAGAATTTTGACATTCAGAAAAGCACGATAAGATCAGAAGAAGGGAAATTTTCCTACGCATCATGCAGTCTCAAATTCAGGATAGTGGTGCACTTCACTACCATGACTTAGAAACTACTCAATGTGGTTGATGTGAACTTATTATTTTCGTAATTTAACCTAGTGCTCTGATACCAACTTTGTCACGACTGGAATCTAGACTCCAGACGAGACCGGCGTCGTTGACCTCTCAGAGGTCGCAGACAAGCCTACTTACGTCATTCTTACTTTACATAGGTTAATTTTAGCGGAAAATTTGAAACTTTTTGTTTCTAATCATTACTTACTAAACATTTCTAATACATTCATAATTTGTTCAACATCAACCATGTAAACACTAAGATATAATCAAATGAAAGGAATAGTTCATTAAACATAATTGTATAATTGCCAAAATGGCCCAATACATAGTCTGAATAAAATAAGAAAGAAATGCTAGTGGAACATACTCCACTAGCTCAACTCCTAAACTAAGCTAGAACATAAAATAGTAGCATCCTCGAAAGCATGAGGACCTACTAAAGCCGGATGAATGCTGGACGTCCGGATAACTGCAGCGATGATCCTGTAGCTCTAACGTCCACCTGTGCCTGCACCTAAAATAGTAGAGTTTGTATAGGGTTAGTACACACTTGTACTAAGTATGGGTATATGCAAGCACACACCAAGGACATGCATGAGAAAGAATAGCTCTTTCCTAACAACGTGATTTTTGGAAGTCAAGTCAGTAGACTTGCCAAATTGGGATTAGGAAAGTTTCCAAATTTGGATTAGGAAAGTAAATGATCTTTCCAAATTTGGATTAGGAAAGTCAGTGAGCTTTCCAGATTTGGAATAGGAAAGTTATGCCATGAGAATAACATACATCATCATACTTTTCACATTTGCACACAACACATAACATTTACACATAGCACATATCATATAACATACAATACATTTTGCATGTAGCACATAACTTCGTTCATATCATTGATTCATATGCCATGAGACCTTAGAATCATGGACTTGACATTAAGACATCCCAGAAATGAGGGCTCAATATATGGGACCTCAACTAGGGAGTCTTCATTAGCAAACACAGAGTCTGCTTCATTCATTCATACGTACTTCATTTCATTTCGTTCATAGTCCAGTGTAACCACCAGTTATACCTAGGATGTAGTTTAAGACTTTCATTAGGTTCGTTGTGCAATGACCAAGAATGACCTAATGTCATTACTTGAATCTAACTCACCTTTTGATTATCCTATCCTAACACCTTTGGTATCATTCATTTCATTATGTGCATCATTTGAGGCTGGCCTCATTCATTCATTGGGAACTTTAACTTTAACCGACATAGATCATGTGAGCATCATGAAATCCAGTGTCTCCCCCACACCGAAAAGAGGTGGAATCACCGGCCAAAGTGATCCAATAACATGCTAGCGTACATGGGAATTTAACCCCGCCAGATCCCTATATTGGCAGTATAGGTTCGAAGACTAGGAGATATAAGGAGACCCATACCCGGCAAGCCGGACAGTCTCATCTCATGAGAGTTACGTGAACCTCCGCCCTTCCCGAAAGAAGGCATCACCGCTCATAGCTAGTCTATCGGTGCTCAGTATAAAGTCCCATTTCATTCATCTCATACGTCATGGAAGCTAACTTCTAGTATGAGGACATCATAGCTCATTAGATGATTTCTCATCTCATCATTCGTATTAAGTGTGTTAAGCTCAATACTCTCATTAGAGTGTTCATAGAGACTGGTCTCTTCATTATCTTACACTCTCATAGGTGAATACATGTTGGTAACATTTACTTAGGCTCATTTGAGATTACTCTCCTCATTTACATTAGCCTCATATCATGTTGTCACCACATTCATCATCATTTGCATCTTTGTTTCTCTTAGTTATTCACCTCTTATTACGTGAGTGTTCATTTCGTCATATGCCAATGTACTTGGCCATTTGGTGTGTCTCACACCCTTACTTAACCCCTCTAGGGTTCATCATTTCATTTTATACATCTTAGGTTCACTTACTTTTGAACGTATGTTAGGCTTATGAGTCTATACACACAAGCCATGAGGCTTCATTCATAGTTCGTTAAGTGATTCTTACATTCCTAAGATTATGTAGTACAAGACGTATGTATCTTGTATTTATGCCAAGATCTTGAATTTGATCTAAGTGGGTGGCATTATTCTTGGACGTTTGTTCACGTATGACTTATGTATCAATACGGAAGTTTGGGCAAGGAAACCCAAGTCTTTAATCAATTGAATGTCATTTACATTATTAATTGATTTCATTCTAATATTCATAACATTTTAACTCTAAGTCAAATCACAATATTTACATTGAAGGGTTACTTTTCTATTTAAAATTTTTCTTGCATTGGCCGATGGGTTGTGGGTTCAAGCCCCCACAACCCCATTTTCGTTTTTCTTTTATTTGTTTCGGTTCATGTGAGACATTGGGACCCAAGGTCGAGTCCCCTCAGCCACACTAAATTCTCCTTTATTTCCTTTCCCTTCCATTCGCTTAAGGCGGAGAGATTGTGGGTTCGAACCCCCACAACCCTTTTATTTTATTCTCCCTTTTTAGAGTTGACTGTTTGAGTTGACTGTGAGGTTGTGGGGTCGAATCCCCACAGCCTCATTTCATTTTTATTGAGGTCGTGGGTTCAATTCCCACGCCTCTCATATTTTAATTTTTCCTTTTCTTTGGGTTCTAACCGAGAGGGTGTGGGTTCGAATCCCACCCCTCTCATTTCTTACTTTTTTTCACACTTATTTTCCCAGCCATGACACGGTTCGAATCCCCCTCACCATATAATTTTTTTCTTCTTTAATATTTTTGGGGATTTTAAAGGGGTGAGGTCTCGGGTTCGACCCTCAATGACCTCACCCATTTTTCTTTATTTTTCTTAACATTCTAAACAACTTAATTTGGCAGAGATATGTAAACATAATGATGGAAATTTAAGGTAACTTCTTTACTCATTTTTATCTCTATTTGTTCGTGAATTTATAGAGCAATACATAGTTCATTTGGTACGTTCTTTAATACATTTTTTTTCACGAATTCCTAACCAAGATGTTTACTCCTCAATTCAGCCACACTTCATGTCACATGAATATCACAATTTACTTCAATTGGTGTACATAAAACAACAATCATAACATTAACAAATTCAGGCCTCTAGGCCGAGACTCAAGACATGACATACATTTTTCTTAATTTCGAACACACACATGGTTTGTCTTTTCATAAATTAATGTACATCTAACATATTAACATTCATCACAAACATCACATAATCCTAAGTCTACCAGCATTCATACCAACCTACAAATTCGTTGGGAGCTAATGACAGGGACATGCAACGGGGAAAACAACCTTAGTTTTGAGCCGAATACTCTGAGTCCTGGGGGTATCTTAGGAAAGGGACCAAGAGTAAGAAGACCCATACCTTTGTTTTCTTGTTAAATGTCCAGAATGCTGCCCAAGAACTTCTCCACAAATCAGTCCACATACCCAAAGTCACACCTTACTCGACTAGTGTAGTACGTTTTGCTTAACGTTACCGAATTGCTTTCTCTTTTGTGTTTCTAGCTTTCAAGTTCTTGATGAACTTTTGCATTTACTTGGTTCTTCTTTTCTGATTGTTTTATCACGTTTTGCAGCCATAAAAAGAGAGTGAAAGAGAGAGAGATTAACGTGAAAAGAGAGTGGGGGATGGGAGATAGTGGTCTAGTAGAAGTAGGACTAGTTGGTAGGACTTAGTCAACTTAAATAATTAATTAAAATTAATAAAAATCTGATTTCTTTTTTTCTAAATCAGTTAATATTAATTATTTATTAAAAATTAAGTTAACAAATTAAAATAAAAGCAAGTCAAATCTTGCTTCTAGTGGGGCTCGAACCCGAGTGACCCCATTTGCGAAAAATGGGTCAATTCGAGTTGCCCCACCCGAATTGCCTTAAATAAATAAATTAATTTATTAATTAATTTTTTCCTCAGGGTAATTACAATATTACCCTTGGCTTGGAAAAGACCATTTTACCCTTGGACCCTCAAAACTTAAGATTTCTTCTTTTGAGTCCGGTAAAAACTCTTTCGATTAAATCTTCGTTTTCGCGTGCCTCACATGGTTGGTTCCAACCTTTCCAAGCTCAGTTAACTACCCAAGCTAGTTGGCTTGGTCTTAGTAAGGGTTCTGAGGTCTGGTTCTATGCGTATCAATACGTGTGGACCTTGGTCTAATCACAAGCATTCTTGAAAAACATAAGTCTTGATCCTATTCATTTTTAGGGTTGTTACAGCCAAAAAGGGGAATTTTATGTGAGAATGGTTCACAGGGAATGGGATATGTGATTCAGGGGGAAAAGAGGAAAACATTTGGTTGTTGGTCTGTGTTATGGCTGGTTTCTGGTCTTTGTGAGTTTTTTTGTTCACTGCAGGTATATGGACAAGCAATTCAGGGGGAACAATAAACTTTGTAATAGTTTGTGATGTTGTCTTGAAGTCTGAAGTATAGTTTGTCATCATCAAAAAGGGGGAAAATGTTATTTGAAGTTTTGATGATTTGACAAAACCACAGGGACCTTGTGAAGGTACCTGGTTCTCACCTCAAACTGCTTTTTGACTGCCAGCTGGAGAAAGTACAAATAGTTGGTGCACAGGTTCCAACAGCGTCACAAATCTTAACCAATAGCATGGGTTTAAGGATAGTGACCTTTCTATACAAAGACAACATCTCCATACTTTTGACTTAGTTTTTGCAACTTGAAAAAAGACATTCAAGAACTCTTGCAAGGCCTTAGAAAATCAAGAAGAAGAAATATTCCAAACAACTCAAGCTCAAGCGAACATAGTGTGTAGTTATTTAGAAATACTTTCTTCCGATCTTACATTGTGAACTGATCCTAAAACTATAAAGGATTCAGTGTGGTTTGATCTGGAAATTCTAAGTTAGTTAGTTAAACTAATTTAGTGGGCAATCTGTGTGTTGCTTAGAAATTTTAAATCATTAGTAGGTTTATGGTTTAGTGGGCAGTTTGTAAGATTGCTTAGAAAATCCTAAGTTGTCTAGTGTGATAGCTTAGTGGGTAGAGGAATCTCTACTTAGGCTCATCAAGAAATAGAGTTATTGCTTGACAGTGAGATTAAAAACTTTATCTCACATTCTGTGTAACTGGTTTCCTTTTGATTGTGAAGATTAGTGAAACTGTTTTGGAAATACTGTGAAACAGGTCGTGGTTTTACTCTCTTGAGCAAGGAGGTTTTAACGTAAAACTCCTTGTGTCATTAAACTGCATCTTCTTACATAAACTGCATTTTTGTGTGTCAAGGGACCTGGTCCATTGACTTGTTGTGGACGCACAGATTCTAACAGATTTGTTATGTTGAACTGTATATGAAACCTGATATCAGCTAGGTTGAGTTTTAAAGTTTTTTCCTACTTGTTATCATCTTGGATGCGGGGTTGGAATGCGTTTTTTAAAGTTGTTTCTTCATCATGGATGAATTGTGTATTGTGTTTGTGTGGGATTGGTCCATTAGTTTGCACTTACAAAATTATGCATCAAGAGAAGTATTAAAGATGTGGACAAAGAAAGGAGGTAGCAACAATGTTAGCGATTGCAATTCCACTGTAGTTTAATAATATGTTTTATCTTTCAACATTTATTTCTTGTAGTTCAGGACACGGAAAACTTTAATAAAAAATCAACACTTAACATGAACGCAAATATTGTTTGATAGGTTATGAATGATAGTTCTTTTATGTTTAGAAAGATAAAACATAAAATTAAACTAGATAAGAGTGTATTATGTTTAGAAAGATAAAATATATTTTATTAAACTAGATAAAAGTGTAGGGAGTAGCGGCCTTGGCCACTGTTGACCCGATGGGTCTGTGTTACGCAATAAATATGCTAGTGTCAATAAGAAGTCTACAGTAGATGAACGTAGTAAGATAGAATTATGGTTGAGTACTACATTATTAGGAGATGAAGTTCCATGTGGTAGAAATCTCTCTGTAGCTTCACCCCTTTGTTCAGCTGCCAAGGCACGTTGGAAATAAAGAGGTGATTCTTCAAAAATAGAGATTCCATTCAAATTGGCACCACTTAAAAAAGTTTTAGCAAGTCTATTTTCCTCTCTATTAGATTTCCTGTATGAATGCCCCATTATCGAGTCACATAGTTAGTGGAGGTTTCACCTGTAGTCATGTAGAATGTGAGGAAATTGTGAGTTGAAGCAAGTAAAAGATCAATTACTTCTCTACCATGAATTTTAATGCTTAGTGGGCATATGTTTTGTAGTAAGAAAAGCTTAATTGCAAGAAATAGGGAAAGTAACTAAAACAGTAAATTGTTAGCAACAAAAATTGGTAAAAACATCAATTTTCGGCTTTGTACATAAGTTTGCTACTCTTGCATTATAAGAGGAAAAAGCAAAATGGAAACATTATAACCTATTATCTGAACTTTTATAGTCAGTACTCGTCTCTACAAAATTTAGTCACAATTCACCGTTTATATCCCTGTTACCACTAGTTCGTGTCTCTGCTTAGAATTGACATATGTATGAACTTCGATAAATTCATTTTAATGTGTCCTAAGATAACAACATCACTTTATATTAGTTGGTTTAAGTTAATGTTGTTCTTATCTATTGAATAGTATGCACATCTCATTCTTCTCGCCTTAGCCACTGGATTATTATATCTTGTATTGGTTCTTAACATGATAGCTTCTGCTTAGTGCTTACAACCTGTTGCTTGCCTTTTTTATCATATGATAAAAGTATTATTGCACTTGGAGTGTTGTTGACTTAGTTGCTGCTCACAAATATTGACTTGCTGCTACTTGAACTACTGCTAACAGATGATGAAGTGTTGTCTAGGGTCCTTAGATGTTTATTTAGTTCTCTATACCAATTGATGACCGTGGAGTATTATTTTGTTAATGATTATACATTTAAGAGTGATATTAGTAGATTGATTAGAGTAGGGAATTCATTGCAGTGGACATCTTAAAAGACAAACTTCAGCCTTCTCCCGTTACTACTCATCACTTATCGTTCATCAAGATTGCTCATCTATTGGTCTAGGTAAACTACTATTGATAAAAGAAAAAGACTATTTATTCTTAGAGTATTCTTATCATCAAGTTAAGTTTATGCTTTTGTATATATATATTAATGAATTTGATTCTGCAGTACATCATATTTATTTACTCTATTGTACTTATGAATTGATATTGGTGGTTTTGAACTAAATGTGGATAAATATTGCTTGTACCTTTATTTTCAAACTTTGATTTGCTAAAATAGAAAATAGCATTCATCGCTTTTGTATAGTCTAGAGTTTGTGTATATTAAGTTAATAGCAGTTCTTGTATTATGCGAGATGAATTTGAAATTGATAGTTACAGTGGTTTCCAACTATTTGTGGATAAAAGTTACATATACCTATGTTATTTATCTTTCCTTTTCTAAAATGCGACAAACATGAATTGTGTGTACACTTAATTGTTTCTCTGATAAAGTTATGATTGAAGTAATATGTAACATGAATTATGTTTAATAAAGATCTAGTTGAATAACTCATCAATAGCATTTTGTGAGTATTAAGCCCACTTGAAGAGGAAGTATCTAGTGATTAGGTAGTTTGATCCTTTTACATCTTTCTCTTTTTTAGTTAAGCGGACTTCACTTCCTTTGATCTCTGTTCAATCAAGAGTTTAGACATGATAAACATAGTTTCTTAAAGCACCATATAATGTTTGCCTGACATTAGCCCGCACTTGTTCTAGATTTCACTCTAGAGAAGTGAGCTTTTTATCTGATTTTCCTCTTCTCACTTTTAGTTTATGCCAATAAGCTGAAAGGGAGTAGTTTCTCTGAAAATGGGTGTGAATATGAAAGAATAATTTTTCGTACCAAATAGGTTTTTGGTAGTATTTGGTTCTTGTATGGAGATTCAAGTTTTTCTTTTAAATTTGAGAGATGGACATGAAAATGATACTAGACTGTTGTTTTCCTTGATTGTGCAATTTGACTTCTTTTAGTTACCATGATTGCACTCACTATTTTCTTCACTTTCTATTAGATGGTTTACTATTATTTTATTTAATGTATAGTGTGTACATTTGTTGGACTACCGTAACCTGCATTGTTACCTTAACTTGATAGCTTCTACATTGTGCTTACATCCTTCTGGTTTTTAATGTATGAAACCTGTTGCTTGCTTGCTTCAACTGATGATAAATGAATTATTGAATGTTGACTATTGTTGCCTTAGTTGTTCCTAACAATTGCTAGCTTGCTGGTATCATTAGCTGCTGCTAATAATTGCTAGCTTGCTGGTCCTATTAGCTGCTTCTAACACTTGGTCTAGGGTCCTTTGGTGATTAATGCAATGTAGTTACCTAAAAAAATTAGATCAATATATCTTTGTGAAAATTAAATATAAAATGGAGCTTTTTAATACACTTTGCATATGTGAAATGTCTATTGTGGTTTGTCTTGAATTGACCTGCTTTGAGAGTATATTACAATGTAATGCCTTGCATGATTTTAGATGGATTTCAGTTTCCAGATTCTCATGGCCTTCCTTTTCACATAGTACAAGTGATTATTTCGTCCAAGTTGTATTAGGACATATGCTGGAGAGACGAGAATGTTTAGTTCGTAATAAGAAGTATTATTCAAGATCTACGAGCCTTCTACTTGTTTTCATAATCTCTGACACTGAATTTGAAATAAATAATGCATGTTGTTTGCAACCTTCTCCTTTACTTCTGATTTTTTGTTGCTGCTTGAGAAAAGTGCCATACTCTTTGGGCCAAAGTTGATTGTTGCTGGCGCTAGTGTATATGCACGAATCTGAAAAGTAATCTCCATCAAGACTATAACACAGTAGTTGCTTTAGTTATTTTGATCTATTTAAGCCATTTTCGATGAAAAAAAATTGAACTCCTGTCTCCAGTGTATTTTATAGGTTTGTGACAAGCAAAAAGCTATGTTGTTGTCAAATGCGGCACACATTAGTGGGTAAGTTGCAGCTGGAGTCATCCCATCATTATTTTATTATGCAGATCTTGTGACAACCACAACCCACAAGTCCCTTCGTGGAATTCATGCTGCCATGATTTTCTTAAGGAAAGGTGTGAGGATGTTAACAAGCAAGGCAAGAAGGTTAGTAAGTTGAACACTGCATTTAGCTAAAACATCGATATTACATCCAGTCATCAAGTCATAAGATCTGATTTCAAGCTCTGTTCTTCTTTGCTAGATAATATAAGACATGTATCAACCAGTATGTGATTTAATGAAAATACTTGTTTTGGTTCTTTGTAAAGGTGTTCTACAACTATGAAGACAAAATTAACCAGGCAGTCTTTTATGTACTTCGAGGTTGTCCTCACAATCATACAGTTAAAGGGTTGGCAGTCACATTGAAACAGGTTTTGTATCTTTTAAACAATGTTCATTGAAAATATTTATAAAAGGGTGCAACATGTTTAATATGTTATGGTTTAATTCACCATGTGCAAATACTAAATATTTTCCTTGTCATGCTAACATCTAACATATTTAAAAGCATAAAACCCATTTGGTGCTCCAAAGGAGAAACTCCTTATTAGTATCTTTCACTTTGTTTTCATTAAGGTACTGATTGTTCATCATTGCACAATATCGTTAGACAATTAATAGAAGTTGGGGTGACTATAAGTTATAATTCACGTGCTTGTTTAGAAACTTAAATGTTTTGTATCTTTTTTGGTAAATATGTTTACGCTTTATATTTCGTATTTTAAGAGTTTATATTTTGTTACCAAATTGACACGTGTTTCTTTTTTTTTACAGCTCAAGAATTTGATATGATGAATGAATCATTCAAGAAAGTACAAAGAAACTTGAAGTTCAAGAGGGCTTTCACATTGGTTAGGGGTGGTTTATAGACGATATCTTATTATTTATATATGTTACAATTCTCCTTTAGAAGTTGATAAATATATGTCACACAAACTTGAATATGATATATCTTTCTTTACATAGTTCTTTGTATTAACGTTGAAGTTTTATATGGTGATTCAATTATTTATGATATATTTTAGAGTGTTTTTTGTATCTTAAATAGTTAATCTTGTTCACTAGTAAAAAAAATTTAATGATAGCAAATGAAAATGGGATTTCTGAACCTTATTTAATTCATAATTAGTTTATTATAAAATATTGAAATAACCATTAGCGCCAGAAAATTTTGTATTTAATAGTATTGGTGTTGAAACTAGCATACAATTAACAAAAGGAATTTTGGTCGTTAAATATCTTATATTAAGGAAAATTTGGTCGTTAAAAAGGACATTAAACGACCGGATTTTATGTGGTCGTGAAATATACTTTTAATGACTGGACTTAAATCCGGTTGTTGACTTTTAACGACGGAGCTTTTAACGACCAGTGATGACCAAATTTGTTCCGATCATTCTTGACATTTAGCGACGGATTTGGACTTTTAACAACAATATTTCCCCTCGCTAAAAACCTTTTTTATTGTAGTGCCTAAAACCATGAGATATTAGTGAAGGCACATACAAGATTGTGGCGCTTGTTTGATACCATATGGTGATTTCTTTAGTGGACAAACATGGTTGGAAAATGATGGGTGAACAAAGCCGGCAGGTTAAGCCATGAAAACTCGTTCCTGGAGGTGACCATGTAAAAAGGCATTATGAACATCTAATTGGCGTAGTTTCCATCCTTGAAAAGTAGCATTGGTGAGAAAAACTCGAATAGTTGAAGGCTTGACAACCGGGATAAATGTTTCAAAATAGTCATGACCCTCTATCTGATGAAATTCTTTGGAAACTAAACGGTCTTTGTAAAGCTCAATATTGCCTAAAGAATTTTTCTTAATTTGAAAACCCCACTTGCTACCTAAAACGTTCATGGATGAATTAAAAGGTACAAGGGTCCAAGTACCATTGGGTAATAGGGCATTCATCTCAGTTGACATAGCATCTCGCTAAACCTTGTGTTTATTTGCCTCAGTAAAGCTAGTAGGTTCAACAGGAAGGGAAGACGATGAGTTGGAAGTTGTGATAGTATATAAATAGATGGCGGAGGCATATGATGAAGTCACATATGATGAGTGTTTTGAGGTGGGTTCACGGGTTGAGAGGGAGTTTTTACGGTGGGAGGAGCATTCTGGTGTAACAATAGGTAGCCAGTGGGATCAGCAACTAGAGGAATTGTTAGCATTGAGGTGTAAACACTCGGTGTATTAGATGGAGATATGGTCGGGGGACTTGAAGAGATGGATGAAAAAGATTTAAAGGAGTATGTGGTTGGAATATTGGATGCAAGCAACGTGATTTTGGTGTGGTAGTAGATAAGTTATTTGGTAAAGAGATCAAAGAGGATGCCAAAGGTCTTGAGTTTTATAGAGTTATGGAGGAGGATCTAGGATCGACATTGAAGAAAATGGGAATGTGGTTTCATCAATGCGATCATGTCGAGCTATATAGAGGAAACAGGAGCTCTATCAAGGTAACGATAACCATATTATTTAGAGTTGTACCCAAGAAAAATACATGGCACACTACGAAAGTCAAACTTATATTGATTATAGGGGCAGATATAAGGAAAGCACAGGCACCCAAAGGCTTTTAGAAAATTATAGTCTGGTGATATGTGGAATGCTAGTTCAAATGGAGATCTGTTGTTATTCGAGGGGGGAGGGAGACGATATATTAGATATACAGTTGTATCAAACACGAATTACCAGTGAAGGGAAGGAGAAGAATTGTGAGCTAAGAGGCTTAAGCCCATTTCAACTATATGAATGATGTTTGCGTTCAACTTTGCCTTGTTGTAAATGTGTGTGAGGACAAGAAACTCGGTAAGAGAAACCAAATTGAGAGAGGATGGGATATAAAGCATGAAATTCACCACCCCAATATGATTGGATAGACTTAAGCTTAGTGTTAAATTGATTTTCCACAAGCAACTTGAATTGGAGGAAAATGGAAGAAACATCCGGTTTCAATTTCATTGGAAATCCCCAGGTAAAGTAGGGAAAATCATCAACAAAGACAAGAAAATTGTTTTGACCTTCAAAAGATAAATGAGGGGAAGGACCCCACACATCAAAAAATAAGAGTTGTAAAATAGTTGAACTTTTATTAATTGAAATTGGAAAATGTAACTTTTGTGATTTGCTGAGTGGAAAAGCACTACAAATATGATTAAAATTGAAACTAGACCAAATTTAAATATGGCTCTGTTAGACTTGATGGATCACTCATTTTTGGGGACTGCCTAGGCGAAGATACCAGCACGCAGATGACGTCCTTGTTGAGAGGAAAGCAGATGGTGACTTTGAGGATGATTTCGAGTAGGATGCTTGGATATTGAGTGAGACGAGTCCATCATCACTTCGACCTGAAAGAAGAGGTGTCCTGGATGCTCGATCCTTAACAAGAAAACGAGAAGGATGAAATGCAAAAAACACGTCATTAACTCGAGCAAATCTTGGAACAGAGAGTGTATTTTTTGAATAAAGAAAAGCTGAAATCTGCACCAACGGTAATGAGTTGCTGCCTCTTTTATCTCTCTGATGTTTCATTCCCTCGGTATATGTCTACTGCCATATGTATACATACACACATATAGAGATACAAATTGTATATTACTAGGAGACCTAACTACAATAATTAAGGTATCCCTTGTCTTTAGGATTACTAGGTAGATTACGAATCATAGTCAAAGCAGGAGATGAGCTACAAGTTCCAATATTGTAGAATCTGTTGAGTGTATACTTTTGACTTTTTTGAAACTTAACAACATAGTTGATAGTTCCCTTGACGTATCTGACAATTTTTTTAGCTGCTCTCAAGTGTAAATCATTTGCACAATGTATGAACTGAGACAAAAAAACTCACTACATATAAAATATCAGGCCAAGTGGAAAGTCAAATACATCATACAACAAATAAGATCTATAATATGCCTCATCCACCTTTTCAGTTCTAGCATCATTGGAAAGAATTTCCTTTTGGTTCATTGGAGTACTCATAAATTTGTAGCCTTTCAAGTAAAACATTTTTAGGATTTCTTGAGCATATTTTTTCTGGCAAATGAACATATTATCTTCATTTTGTTTGATCTCCACTCCAAGAAAGTATGACATCAATTCAAGGTCTGTCATTTCAAAGACTTTCATCATTTCCAACTTGAAGACCTCATTAGGCAAACCTTACTTCCCGTGAAAAAGAGATCGTCAACATATAAAGAAATAATAAGTATGTATGCAACTGAACATTTGATATAAAGTGTATACTCAAATAGGCTCTTCTTGAAGCCTAAATTGAGTAAATGATCGTCAATCTTGATATACCAAGCTCTTGGTGCCTGATTTAAACATTAGAGAGCTTTCTTTATCAAATAACCTTATTTTCTTCCCCCTTGACAATAAAGCAATATGGTTGCTCAACATAAACCTGCTCCTAAATAAGACCATGGAGAAAGGCCGACTTAACATCAAGATGATAAACTCTTGAACCCTTTTCCACTGCAATGGCTAGTAGCAATGTGATTCCGTCAAGTAGAGCAACTGGTGCGAAAGTTCCTGAGTAGTCTAATCCAAAGATTTGAGCATAACCATTCACTACAAGTCCCGCTTTGTGTTTATTGATGGAACCATTAGCATTTATATTTGTCCTAAAGACCCACTTTACTCCAATGATCTTTTTGTCTAAAGGTTTCTCAAAAAGCACTCCCGTCTAATTTTATTCGATCATCATCATTTTCTCCTCCATAGCTGCCACCCATTGGTGATCCCCTTCTGCTTCGTCATAGCTTGGGGGCTCATAAATTTCAGTGTTGCATCTTTGATAGATATAAGAGATCAATCGTGTGTCTCTAAAAGGAGTATCATCTATTAAATCTTTTGGATCTAATAGACCGTCAACTGTAGCATTGTTTTGGGGCTTCTCCTGATTTTAGTGTTGGTTCTCAATGAAGTGGAAATCTCTACTTACAACAATCTTATCTGTTTGAGGTTCATAGAACTTATTTGCTTTGGGTACATTGTAGCCTATAAAGATGACTAGAAATGCCTTCTTGTCAAGCTTATCTTTTTAAACCTGTGATATATAAGAGAAACATACGCAGCCAAAATTTCTGAGAAATTGCAATGAGGGTTTATGACCATACCATCATTCATATGGTGTTTTATCTTTTACAGATCTAGAATCAGCAGTGCAAGCATCCTCTCCCCCCCCCCCAAAGAACCATTTCGGTAGATGTTTCTCATGTATCATGCGCCTAGTCTTTTCTATTATAGTTATGTTTTTCTGCTCACTAACTCCATTTTTTTGTGGAGTATAAGGGACTATTAGCTGATGTTCAATACTAGCTTCGTCATAGAGTACATTGAACGAATTTGAAGTGTACTTGTTCTCATTATCAGACCTTAAAGTCTGAATTTTGCAGCCACTTTGATTTTCCACTTTTGCCTCAAAATTTCAAAACACATCAGCTACCTCTAACTTGAATTTTAAGAAAACAATCCTGGTCAATCTTGTTAGATCATCAATAAATTTAATGTAGTAAGGACTATCATTTAAAGATGGAGTTCTATGAGGTCCACAAAGGTTTGTATGAATGAGCAGAAACTTTTTTGATGCTCTCCGTGTTGTTTTGGGAAAGGGCAGCCTGTTCATTTTCCCAAGGAAACAAGCTTGGCAATCTATCCACCGATTCTGTAATCTTGATAGATCATTCACAAGTTCCTTTCTTTACAAGAATATCATACCTTGATGATGAAAATGACCTATTATTTTATGCCAAATATCTGTAGAGTTGTCTGTCATAAGAAAAGTTGTTTCCTCTTCTTCCAAATGATTGTGTGAAAAACACTTCCCCTCCATTTTATCCTTGAATATCTCATCACCTAATGGATCTTCTATGACACAAGTTTTGTTTCTAAGAACAGATTAAATCCATTCTCCATAATTGACCTACACTGAGAACGTTTCGGTCACGTTTGGAACATTCAAAACATTTGCGATAAGCTTAGTTCTAGAGCTACTAGTATTGGTTATGGCGCCCTTGCCTATTGCACCAAGACACTCACCATTTCAATTATAACTTTCTTTGTCTCGCTGTTCCACAATTCTTTGAACAACATCTTATCAGATCTCATGTGGTTAGAACAACCACTATCAATTAACCAACTTTCACTTGAATCTAAGCTTGTGAAATAAGTTTCACCAAAAATATGATCTTCTTCTCGATCAGTCACTTGAGCTTCCACTTAAGCAGCTGAATTTTGTCTTTACAAATTACAACTGCATGACCCTGTTGATTGAACTTGCTGCATTTTGCATCAGGTCACCTCCAACATCTGAAAGGAGTGTGACCTTTTTTTTCATAATGACGAGAAGGAGGATAGTTAGCCTTCTTTGTTTCAGCAAAATTCTCACTATTTTGTCGTTGTATGTTTTTGTTATGCTTCTTCTTGTTTCTTCCATCATATTGATGTTTAACGAATAGGACTCCTTCATCAACACCTTCATGTCTCATTACACGGCGTTGCTCTTAAGATTGAAGAGGACATAGGAGCTCCGCTAGTCTTGTTTTGGACAAGTTTTCTAAGGTTGTACAATAGCCTCAAATCTTTCAGATACCGTTACAAGGATTTTCTCAACATTCCTTAAATTGTTAAAAGTGGAACCCAACAATCTGACTCAATTTTCTATATTAAGAAGTTGGTAAGAATACTACTTTATGGTTTCACATTCCTTCATCCTTCGCAACTCAAACTCACCTACTAAATTTAGCACTTGCATCCCTCGAATTCTTTATCCCCTTCATACTCAGTCTTGAAATAATCCCATACCTCGTTTGCTGACTTCAGGGACATGATACGAGTACTGATGGCGGATGAAATTGTTGTACACAAGCATGCCTTTGCATTTGAATTCATAGTTTTCCTTTCCTTGTGATTTTTAATCTACGACATTGTGGGATTGTTTGGTAAGGGAGCAATCTCGTAATCATTTCTATAGCTTCCCAAAGATCCAAAACTTTTAGATATGTTTGCATTCTGACTGCCTCATAACTTTCTCTCGTGAAAGCTGGTGGTTCCATTGAAGAAAAACTCGCTTCTCCGTCCTTGGTATTCACTAAAATATATTAATGAACACTCACAAGTCCCTCAAGAATAAAAAATCATTGATACCAATTGTAGTTAATTAATGTTGAAAACCAGAAAACGAAAAAAGAACTTATGAATAATGAAAGATAAGAACTATAAAGCAATAAAGAACAAGAAAGAAGAGATAACTTTATTTGAAAATGTAATATATTTTTCACTACCTAAGACATGTACTTATAATAAAGCACTAACTTCATAGTCCTCAAAATCAGTAATACATCTGATGAGATAAACAAACTCCTAGAGGCTAGGTAAAAAAGTTATTTGAGGAAAACTAAAGCTAATTTAGATTGGTAAAAATAAATGAAAGAGTCCAATCCTAAAACATAGCAACTAACAGAAGTGATAGGAACACCTGATGATCTAGTATTAGAAGACATTTGAACTTATCAAAGGTTGATTAGAAAAGTTCTCTACCTAGCACTAACATGACCAGATGTTTGCTTTTAGGCATACATGAGCAACAAACAGATATCATGACAAAGGAGTTATTCAGATAACAACATGAATATTTGGTATCAAAGTTGGGAGTCTAAAATGTTTTTATACCCATCAGCTTGAGGGGGAGCCATGAAGTAGGTTCTTTGAATTGATCTCTTTATTTAGATATCAAGGAATCTGTTAAATGCCAGTGATAATAGCTCATATTTATTTGTTAGTTAAAAGACTAGATAAGTTGTTAGCTTACAACTGTCATATAGGGCATGCATATAAAGGAGAGTATTATCTCATTCTCTACATTCATTGTTGTAGAAATTACTCAATATTCTCTAATGGCAAGGAATGAATTTGTTTCTACTTTGTTATTTTCATTCCTTTCGTAGCTAAACTAATAGAAGATCCAATTTAGTTGCATTTAGGTACTAATCAGATCATATATAATTCAAGACAAGATCTACTAACGATAGTCAAATCTATATTGAAAAATAAAGAGAACGTCCAAATTTCTAATCTACAAATTAGAAGATTTACAAATATGGGTTTTAGGTCAACAAATCAATTCATCTAGCTAGTAATCTGAAGCAACACTAGAAGCTTATTTTTGTCTCAATGTAGATTAGTTCATTGTCATTGATTGACCACACTTGATATTAATTTCTACACAGTGGTATTGGTGAAACTCAATCTATAAGGAAGAAATGTTGAGAATGATTTATTATTGATAGAGAAATCGACTCAAGGTTCAGTTTCTTCAAATTATAATAAAGGACACCGTAATATTTCTATAACAAAATAATTACCAAACAGAAAGTTTAAACTGAATTATTTTCTATTGGAGTCGGAATTCATGGCATTTGTGAGAATTTGAAATGTATAAGGTGAATTATATCCAAGCTCTTTCAAGTGATCTTTTGTTGTTGATTGAATTCTAATATTTGTTTCCTTCTCCGAGATCATTATAGCTAGATTCTTTTGCAACAAAGATGAAAAGATATTTTTCTCGGTATTTGGTACAAATTTTATCTAGTTTTTGTTAAGTTTCTATTTTATCATTTTTGGGTCTGGTCATTAGATTGAACCTGATTTAGGATATTAAGGATATTTCCATGTCATGAAAATGAGGACGAATAAAAAGTGCAGTTATAGTTACAAATTTTACCTACCATTATTTATATTTTGTTTTAAAAAGAGGTTTATACGTAAATCATATCATATATATTTATATAAAAGAGAATCCTATGCATGCCTACGTGGCGCAACCACAAACCAAGATTCCCTTTTAACTTATTTATTTCCAAAGTTAGTGTTCCCTTTCATGAAAAAATGTGACTTTTATGAAAAGTTGTTACTTTTACAAAACGTTGTGACTTTTGAAGAAAAGTTGCGACTTTTACGAAGAGTTGCAACTTTTACAAAGAGTTGCCACTTTTATGAAGAGTTGCAATTTTAATGAAGAGTTGTGACTTTTATTAAGAGTTGTAACTTTTATAAAAAAATTGTGACTTTTATGAGATATTGTGACTTGTCCAAAGAGTTGTGACCATTAGGATAAGGCACAATAAGAATTTATTCACACTACCCTTTGTTGTCTATAAATAGAGGGATTTTCTCTCATTTTAACACAACAAAAATTATGAATTTCTTCTTCTTCTGCACAATTAAATATTTGTGCACTTTGCTCGTGTTGATTGGATCACTAAAACCATTGTTTTTGTATCAACACGCCAATGAATTTAATCGTTATGTCCTAAGAGGGTCTATTCCTTTAAACCTTGGGTACTGAAATGAAATAATCTTCTTAAGGGAATAATATGCATTCAGTGGGCTCGACTTTTTCCTTTATGTTTCATTTTATTATTAAACATCGTGTAATGTTTTTCAATCGTTAATTTATACTTATTTTATTAAATTTTATTTTTGAATACATGTTTTAAACTTTGTTATTTATATTTATTCTTTTGATCATTATGTTGAAGTAGATATATGTTAATCAAGAGTTTAATGTAATCATTATACTATTGATGTCATGTAGATTAAAATTCTTAAACTTGTAAAATAAATCACTTTAATATTTATAGAGTTTTCAGTGGCTAAAAGATCCATGGGATGTCCAAGAAGGGACTTTAAGTGTTCAAAAGTTATGGTGGTTCCACACTACCTTGGAGTTTTATTTATTCAAGTTTCTATCTTATCGAGGCATACAATAAATTAGTGACATCGAAAAAATAATGGAATGTGGTGGGATGGAAAGCATTGTACTCAACCTTCATGAAAAATTGTGACTTTTATGAAACGTTGCTACTCTTACAAAATGTTGTGACTTTTGAAGAAATTTGCGACTTTTACGAAGAGTTGCAACTTTTACGAAGAGTTGAAACTTTTATGAAGAGTTGCAATTTTAATGAAGAGTTGCGATTTTTATGAAGAGTTGTAACTCTATTTAGTTGAATTTAGGTACTAATCATATCATAGATAATTCAAGACAAGATCTACTAACGATAGTTAAATCTACATTGCAAACTAAAGAGAAGTCCCAAATTCCTAATCTACGAATTAAAAGATTTAAAAATATGGTTTTTAGGTCAAACAAATCAATTCATCTAGCTAGTAATATGAAGCAACACTAGAAGCTTTTTTTTTTCTCAATGTAGATTAATTTATCGTTAACGGCTTTGCCACACTTGATATTTATATATGTACAATGGTATTGGTGAAAACTCAATCTATGAGGAAGAAATGTTGAGAATGATTTATTATTGAAGGATAAATAGACTCAAGGTTCAGTTTCTTCAAATTTGTGATAAGGGACACCATAATATTTTTATAAAAAAATAAACCTTAGAGAATGTTTGACCTGAATTGTTTTCTATTGGAGTCGGAATTCATGGCATTTATGAGAATTTGAAATGTCTAAGGTGAATTTCAACCAAGCTCTTTTAGGTGATCTTTTTTTGTAGATTGAATTTCAATATTTCTTTCCTTCTCCGAGATCATTATAGCTTGATTCTTCTGCAACAAAGATGAGAATGTATTTTTCTCGGTATTTGGTCCATATTTTATCTAGTTTTTGTTTGTTAAAGTTTTTATTTTATCATTTTTGGGTCTGGTTATTAGATTGGACATGATTTAGGATATTAACGATTTTTTCATGTTATGAAAATGTGGATGAATAAAGGTGATGTTATAGTTACTAATTTACCTACCATTATTCATATTTGGTTTTTTAAAAAGGTTACATATATATATATATATATATATATATATATATATATATATATATATATATATATATATTGAACATTCAAACTCCCTTCTTGGACATCCCATGGATCTTTTAGCCACTGAAAACTCTATAAAGATTAAAGTCATTTATTTTACAAGTTTAAGAATTTTAATCTACATGACATCAATAGTATAATGATTACATTAAACTCTTGATTAACATATATCTACTTCAACATAATGATCAAAAGCATAAATATAAATAACAAAGTCTAAAACATGTAATCAAAAATAAAATTTAATAAATAAGTATAAATTAACGATTGTAAAAACATGACACGATGTTTAATAATAAAATGAAACATAAAGGAAAAAGTCGAGCACACTGAATGCACATTGTACCCTTAAGAAAATTATTTCATTCAAGTACCCAAAGTTTAAAGGAATAGACCCTCTCAGGACAGAATGATTCTATTCACTGGTGTGTTGATACAAAAACAATGGTTTCAGTGAGCCAATCAACACGAGAAAAGTGCACAAATATTTAATTGTACAAAAGAAGAAGAAATTCAGAATTTTTGTTGTGTTAAAATGAGAGAAAATACCTCTATTTATAGACAACAAAGGGTAGTGTGAATAAATTGTTATTATGCCTTATCATAATGGTCACAACTCTTTGGACAAGTCACAACTTCTCATAAAAGTTACAATTTTTTATAAAAGTTACAACTCTTCATAAAAGTCGCAACTCTTCATTAAAATTGCAACTCTTCATAAAAATCGCAACTCTTCGTAAAAGTTGCAACTCTTCGTAAAAGTCGCAACTTTTCTTCAAAAGTCACAACGTTTTGTAAAAGTAACAACTTTTCATAAAAGTCACATTTTTTTAATGAAAGGAAAGACTAATTTTAGAAATAAATAAGTTAAAAGGGAATCTTGGTTTGTGGTTGCGCCACATAGGCGTGCATAGGATTCTCTTTTACATAAATATATGATTTGACAACCTTAATGTATTAACACACTTCAAAGTTAACATGAAAATTGAACTTACAAATTGAATAGGGATTGAATGGGACTACCCAAGTATTATAAATATTGTATCCTTTGAATTGTACATATGTTTGCAGTTTTTGTCTTTTGTAAATAGGATAAGAATTCTTTCCCGTGGTTGTTTGTTCTGAGAGTTCTTTCGATATTTGAATTTTCAATTATTTATTTTCATGAAAGGACATGTTATATGTAGATAGTTTCAAGTTCCATGAATCATGTGTTTAGTAAGAAGAGCGTATAAAGCGTGATCTGTACAATTAGGTGATTCTGCGCAAACAATTTTACTATAACCCCATGATGTTATTACTTTATATTTTTCTGTAAGTATAATAAAAAAATGTGCATAGGGATCCCCACTTTTGAAACTCTATTGTATACATTAAAGATGCAACATTTCCAAATATATTCTTTTATAGTACATCTTTTTAAAGCTCTTCTACTTTTGCTTTAAATACTCGACTTACTAAATCAGGTCTGTTTTGAACTTCATCAGTTGACAATAAATGTTCTTGTATTTATGGCTATGATGACTGCAAGTCATTATCAAAAATATATATGTTGTACTAATGCAATAGTATTCATATATCGATTGACACATGTCTCTTGGGCCTCCTACAAAAGTTGCAAGTAGTATTCATCCTTTTGCATTATTTGAAACATCTCATTCACCATGTCTTAATATATCGATAATTCCTTGCAACACCTCAACTATAAATAAATATTGATTAAATGAGAAGAAATTTAATCGTTGCGTCTCAAGTTTTATCTATTGGTGAACTTTATTTTGTTGGAACAGTCTTGCAGAATGTAACATTTTATTTGTTTTTTTTGTCTTATTTGAATTTTATAACAATGACATTCACGACAAGAAACAATTTATCATTTCTTCTTTCCCTTTGGTAAAACATCAGATTCCATGTCGAGTAGGCCCTCAATTGAAGTCATGTTCATTGCACTTGGTGGTTATTCACTTTCAAGGTAAATTTTATATTTAGAAATGTTATATGTTTGTTTAAATTTCTTAATACATTGAGCCATCCATTTTGAATGTGAGGAAATAACAAATGGATCATAACATCCGTAGTACTAATTTACCAATTCTGATTTTTTATTATGGGTGTATATTCGAGTATGAGTTGTAGAATTTTTTTCATTTGGTTGTTGTTCTATCAAAAATTCTCTTACTTCAGATGCGGTTGGAAAAATATATGTCTTATGTCCACACCACAATCTAATTCAAGTGTAATGTAGAATTCAGATAGTTTTGGAACATTTGTTAACGATTTTAGAATGATAGTATATGGGTTAGCTTTTAGTATATTCATCAAGTTCATCACAACGAATTCACTAAGATTGGTTGGTAAAGCCATTCGATTTGTTATCTCATCATCATTATAATAGAAATACAGTTGTATACACACACACACACAAAAACACTCTTTTTTTTACCAAAAATAATTAATGATAGGTACATTAGTAACTATAAATACACTTTTTATTCATCTTCATTTTCATAACATGAAAATATTGCTTATATCCTATATCGGGTCCAATCTAATGACTAGACCCAAAAAAGAACAAATAAAAAACTTTAACCAAACAAAATCTTGACCAACATCGAGCAAAATGCCTCTTCATTTTTGTTTATACTTCATCATCAAAAGAAGCTGGCTATAACGATGTCGGAGAAGGAAAGGTATATTGAAATCCATTCAAAAACAAACAAAGAACCCTAGACATTTCGTATTCACACAAATGTCCTGATATTTTACTCAAACTGAAAAGAATTAATCTCAAACTTTGTGTAATTATGTTTCTAAAAAAAGGATTTTAGTGTCGCCGATCAATAAATTGAAGACACTAAACCTTAAGTCAATTTTTCTATCAATAATAAACAATCCTCAACATTTCTTCCTCGTAGATTGAGCTTTCGTCAATACAATTGTATAGGAATAGATATCAAGGGCGGCCAATCACTGACAAGAAATATGTGTTGAGACAAAGATAAGCTTCTAATGTAGTTTCTGATTACTAGCTAGATGAATTAGTTGGGTGCCCTAAAATCCATATTTTTAAATCTTCTGATTCGTTGATAAGGAATTTGAGTCTTCTCCATTTTTCAATATAGAGTTAACTTTAGTTGGTAAATCTTGTCTCGAATGACATATGATCTGACTAGTGCCTACTTGCAACTAAACTGGATCGAGGAATTTTAATGAATCAAAGGAAGTATGCCTTAGAGATGATTGAGAAAGTAGTTCTCACGAGATCCAGGTCATCCTCGACACCAATACAGAACTAAAAACTAATAGAGCATTAACATTAGAGTTTTAACATTATTTAATTGTGCACAATTTAATTAGAATTAGGTTTGTTCAATTTATTCAGACGTTAGTTGTATGGGTTTTTTTTGTTCCTGCATTTTAGGAGTTAGTTTATGCTAATTTTATTTATTCCATTTGTATAAAAACACTACAAGAGTCTCATAAAAAAAAATTTCTTCTAGTTTATTTATCTGTCTTTATATGGTATTAGCGCCACAAATATTCTAATGAATATTTGTTTCCTCACCGTCGATGGCTCCCTCCACCCCAGTTTCAAATGTTGATGCTTCCCCTGTCAATAAAAACCTGATTCAGTTCAACCCAGTGCCTTGTCCTCCCATCAAACTGTCTAGTAGCCACAACTTCACAGTTCCGACAACCCAGATTGTCATACTACTTCATGGTCATGACCTCTATGTTCATCTTGATGGCACCACTTTATCTCCTCCGAAAAAAATTGTCACTAACACAATTTAAACTGCCAATATTGAGTACAAATTTTAGCATATGACAAATGAATGTATGTCCCGATCCCATAACCACTTTGACAGAAAGGCTAATTTTTCTAAACATACAGGAGCGCATGACCCCTGGATTGTTAATTTGAGTACATCTCACCACATTACCTCTGATGCCAACTCCATGCACAATATTCTAGTCTTCAAAGGGATGGAGGACGTGATGATGGGTAATGTTAATGTCATTCCAATTACTCAAACTGGTACTACTCATTTGTTTGCATCAAATAATGCCTTTACGCTCTTTATTGTTTATATGCTTCTGCTATCAAGCGCAAGCTTCTTTCAGTTTATCAATTTTGCATAGACAACATAACCTCAATAGAGTTTTTTCCTTTCAATTTTCTTGTGAAGGATCTTACTACGGGAACTTCTCTTCTGTGCGGTCCGAACAAAGAAATATTCTACGAATGGCCATCACCAACCATCAATGTTGTTACCAACCCTTCATTACATCTGTTGCACTGTAGATTAGGTCAGCCCCATTCTCAAGTTTTATTTTATATTCTCAATCATTTCATTCTTTGTTGTTATTTGAAAGATAAATTCACTTATTGTAATACATGTTACAGTAAAGCCAACATATTTCCATTTTCTACAAACAAATTGCCCAACAAATTGCCATTAGAAATACTTTAGAGTGATCTGTAGGGAACTTCCCTGGTCCTTTCAATTGATAAAAAACATTATTACTGTACTTTTGTTGGTAAGTATAGCAAGTACACCTGATTATACACACAGAAAAACAAAACTGAATTTCAACAAATTTTTCACCACTAAAATCCTGTTGTTTAAAAAACATTTTGATACAAAAATACTCCCTCTTTACACTGATAGAGGAGGCGAATATCAAGTATCTGACTCATATTTTCATCCCAATGGCATACAATACCTTGTTTCTCCAGCATACATGACTCAACGGGTTGTCATGGCTGAAAGAGCCATCGTCATCTAGTTGAGATAACTAAAACACTACTTAATCAAGTTGCCTTACCATCCTATATTTGGTGTTTTACCAGTCATCATGACACATATCTCATCAACCGTCTATCACCCTTAATAACAGGTTACCATTTGAAGTTTTTTTTAGTGAAAAACCAGATTACGCATATCTTCGTATTTTTTTGTTGTTTGTGCTACTTGTGGCTTCGACCATATGCCCAAAATAAATTAGAATTTTTCTCCAAACCTTGTGTGGATCTATTTTCTTTATTTCTCATCATTCCCATCAGTGTTTTGACCCTACCAGTTCCACACCTTTTCTCTCAAGGTGTAAAATTTTGTGAAAATGTTTTTCCATTTGACACTATGTTTTCTCACTTGAATTAGATAATTTCTTCTTTAACGTGTAAAAACATTTCTTCTCCAAATAAGTCTAACCTTGATATTAATATCACCCAGTTGGCCCCTACTATTCCACTAGTGCACAATACATGTAAAGATGCATCCTCAATTTATGCCGCACGGAAGAACTATCCGAAGGAAGATCACTCCAAGACTTAGGAACTATCTAATACCCTCACTACTTCCTTAAATTCTTCTTCTAATAGACATATATAATCTCCTATTGGTCACCCTCACCCTCATTTGTTTTCCAGAGCCAACCCCCTCTCTCCTCTACTTTCCCTATCTCCATAAATTGTTGTCCACCAATTACTCACGTCTATACGGGTCGACTACCCTCTTTATCTGCTCTACCACCCCTATCTCTAAGTTTACCTTCCCCATCTGAACCTATCATTCACTTTCAACCTATAGAACAACGTACTGTGGTAACAAGGTCGCAAAACCACATCTTGAAGCATCAAAATATCGTTGACTACACTGCCCAAATGAACCAGCCTGCACCATCTATCCCTGTACCCCACAAACAACCACAAAAATTTCCACATTTGAGAAATGCTATGAAGGCTGAATTTCATGCACTAATGAATAACCAGACTTTCGACTTGGTTCCATCATACCATGCCGGAATATTGTTCCTTGTAAGTGGTTGTTTCGAATTAAAACTAAGGTTGACTGCTCCATGTATAGGTACAAAGCATGTTTAGTGGCAACAGGGTTCACTCAAAGGCATGTAATTCATTTTCACAATACCTTCAGTCCAGTGGTTAAACCAACGACAATTTGAATGGTTCTTACACTTGTTGTACAGATGAATTGACCACTGCATCAACTAAATGTCAATAATGTTTTTCTTCAAGGGATGATTCAAGAAGATGTGTATACGTCTCAACCTCCCGGAAGACATCGATTATCCCAACTTTTTCTTCCATCTCAAAAAGGCATTTTGTTACAACAAAAAGGAAGAATAAATTCAGATCTACTAGGTGTAAATAGTAGGAAATCTCAGCTGTAAATTGAAAGTGAAGAAGAACGCTTAAGTTTTCTGATGTTCAATTGTTCTCACTTGATGTTTCATTACATAGGACCTAATTTTAAAAAAAAGTGTGAGAATTACAACCACATAATAAGAAAAAAATTTCACACCAATCTATTTAAAATTGTGGCTCACTAACCACCACTCTTTTTAAATCATGATTACATATCTTACAAACCTAGGAGTTTCTAGACGAATCATAATTTTCTAACATACCTACTACAAAATATCTCAATCTTAGGAGTTTCTAGACAAATGTTACTTTTCTAACATATTTACTACAATATTTCTCCAATCTAGAAGTTTCTAGACAATTCATAATTTTCTAACTTAAGTTCACGGACGCAATGCACCAACTTAACTTCACGATTTCAGCATATCTTAAGTACGAAACCTTATGTGGATATGCTTTGTTCTTCCATGATTCCCTGGATTTTCAGCCATCGCAATGGCTGATTTATTGTCCACATAGAGCAGTATTGGTTCTTTTGGCAACTAATTCAATTCAAGAAGATATTTCTTAACAAAATTACTTAATTTGTAAGAGATGTAGCATCCACATATTTGGCTTCTACTAAAGATTATGCTACAATATCTTGCTTCTTTGTTGTCAATAAAAAATACCTGAACTAAATGAAAAACAGTAACCAGAAGTTCTTTTGTAATCATCTAAACATCCACCCCAATGACTATCTGAATAGCCAATAAGAGCTCCATTCTCTACATTTCTATATCATATTTCATAATTAATTGTCCCTATAATGTACCTTAACACCCTTTTAGCGACTCCAAATTTTTTAGTATTCGGATTTTGCATTTATCGAGGTAACAAACTTACAGCGAACATTATGTCTGGCCTAGAAGTTGTTACATACAGTAGACTTCCAATAAGACTTATATAAACTTTTGGATCTTCCCTCTCTTCGCCATCATCTTTCATTAATATTTCATTCATAACAAGTGGAGTTGAAACAACTTTGGACTTGTCAATATTGAACCTTTTTAACAGATTCAAGGCATACCTCTTTTGGGAAAAGAAAATTCATTCACAAGATTAAGATATTTCGATTCCCAAGAACAACTTCATTTCTGCTAGACCGGACATCTCAAAATGTTTTAGCATTTTCATTTTAAATTCTTGAACCGCAAGAGGACTTTCACCTATAATCATCAAATCACCAATATAAACTGATATCATAATATTCTTTCCTTTCGAAATACAAAGTAGGCTCATTTAGGCTTCTAGTGAAGCTTTAAGACATCAAATGAAAATCCAGCCTACTGTTCAAAGATCTTGGGGCTTGTTTAATACCATAGAGAGCCCTTTTAAGCTTGTACACCTTGTCTTCTTCACCTGCAACTGTAAAACCTTCAGGTTGTTCAACATAAATTTCTTCCTCAAGCAATCCATTGAAAAATGCAGATTTTACATCCAAATGGACGATTTTCTACTTGTATTGTGCTTCGAGAGCGACTAGAAATCTTACTGCCTCATGTCGCACAATAGGCGCAAACATTTCTCCAAAGTCCACTCCTGGCTGCTAGGAATAACCTTTAACTAAAGTCTAATTTTATGCTTGAAGATGGATAACTACAAGTCTAGCTTTGTGCTTCAAGATGGAGCCATCCGGATTGAACTTTGTTCGATTGACAATTTGACACCGATAACATTCTTGTCTTCTGGCCTATGAAGCAACTACCAAGTATGTCAAGTCCCTCCTCCATTAATGAAATCCACAGTTTGTGGTTTTCTGCTTTTTCAAATGAGGATTGTTCAACAAGAGCAAAATTGCATTGCTCATAAACTTCTAATTCAATATCTGAATTGTTTTTGTTCCAGCACAAGGACGAGAGGGAGTATCACCTTTTTGCTTATTTGGAGTTGCAACTGAAGTACTCCCACCTTGGTTCTTCACAAAAGTATCTCGATCCCAATCATAGTGTCTAGAATCATCCACTACAAGATCCCTACTAACAACACCTTCTTACTACTAACATTGTACACTTAGTATTTTTTACAGCTGTGATATAACCCAACAGAACACATAGTTCTTCCTTTCTATCTAACTTTCATCTTTTAGCATCAATGACACGTGAATAGCATACCAAACCAAATACCTTCAAGTGTCTTGTAGATGGCTTGATACCCTTCAATTCTTCAAATAGTGTCATGTCTTGGACTACTCTAGTTGGTAATCTATTTAGCAACTAGACAACGATACTGACCGCTTCAGCCCAAAAGTATATAGGAATGTTCTTTTCTCGCAACATGCATCTTGCCATCTCCACCACTGTTGTGTTATTCCACTCAGAAACCCCATTCTATTTTCGAGTGTAGGTAACAGTGAATTGTTGTTGGATACCCAAATCTTCACAATACTTGTTGAACTGATATGAAGTATATTCAGTTCCATTGTCGGATCTAATATGCTTCAATTTACATCCACTCTCTCTTTCCACAGTAGCTTTGAATTCTTTGAAAACAGAAAACACTTGATATTAACTACTAAGAAAGTACACTCATGTCATTCGAGTCAGATCATCAACAAAGAGAACAAAATACTTGTTTTCACTCAATGAAGTCATCCTCATTGGTACACATAAATCTGTATGAACCAGCTCTAGATTTTCCTTACCCTCCAAAGATTTCCTTTAGGAAAGGATCGTCTATGTATTTTACCAAATTGAAATGACTCACAAACATCTCTACACAAGTCAATTTTGGGTACTTCAAGAACCATACCCTTTGATTGCATATACACTAGTGAGCTTTATAATGACCCGACCTTTTGTGCAAAAAGGCAAATATTACTCAATTAAACATTAAAAGACAAAGCATCAATAGAATAGCATGAATTTGGAATGAAATTGTTAATCATTCTAATTTTAGCTACTTCACATCTTTTAGAATCATAAATGACACATTGTTTGTCCTTAAATTAAGAGAACAATTTATGAAGAAATTGAGCAACACTTAATAAGTTTTGAGTCAAATTTATAACATAAAGAACGTCATTAATAATTTTGGTACCTTCGTCAGTAGAAAATTTTACTGACCTTGAACTTCCACCAATGTGTCGTTTCCAAGCTTCACTTTGGTTCTATCAGATTTGTCCAAGGTATTAAAAAAATTCATTAATCGCCATGTGCCTTGTGCATGCTATATAAACATACCATTTACTATGGTCTAACATGTGAAGTGTGCGAGGCCATGAAAACCTTCTCCTCTAATTTTTCAACTTGGTTATCATCTGTGAAGTTCACTCGATGGGAAGACTAGTCACTTTGATTTTTTTTCCTACAGTACTTCTCAATGTGATCATACTTATTAGAATATCTACATTGAATTAGAGACCTCTTTGAATTCTACCGAAAAATCTTGTCTAAGTGGTTTGTCTTCTTACAAATGCCACAAGGTGGAAATTTTCCTTTCATCGACAAATCACCTTGGTTTCCACCATATTTTACCTCTCCTGATTTATCAAACGAGACTTTTCTTGTTTCCTTTTGGTGTTTGAATGTAAGGCTTTCTTGAATGGCATCTTCTACTATCCATTCACTTCTCATAATGACCTGTTTGTCACGGACATAGAGTCTCTCTAAATCATTTTGCAGCACTTGAAAACTTACTCACGAAACTTTCACGATCTTGTAAGCTCAAGTAAGCTCTTTATACTAAGATCGCTAAGGGGATGCAAGAAATACTAAGAAAATTTTGGGAAGAAGCATTGTATTGCTTGGAAGATTGTTTACAACTTTTTTGGATTTCTTGCTTCAATCTTAGATGGAGTACAAATGAATGTCTCATCTACTTATACTACAACCTGGCGGCTAAACTGCAAACAAAAATTTTCTTTATAAGTCCCTCTAATAATTTCACTTTGGTCACTCGCTAGAACTCTCTACATGTTCTACGATATTCCAAAGTATTCTTATACTATCTAAAGGGGTTTTAGAGTATTCTAACGAAATTCTCTAGGGAATTTTTAGAGTGTTCTACTAACCTCTTCACAACTCTAGATTATTCCCCCTTATTCCAGTGCAAAATTTGAAATGTGAAGTGGCGGGACATTCTAATGTTTGTTAATACGTGATTAACACAAACTTTCACAACTTCTTTATTGGTGTGGGTGGTTCAATAGAGATACAACCGCTTGAATGTTCAGATGCAAAAAATGTTGTTTTTATTCCCACCTCTCTTTACACGAATGATTTGGCCTTTTTATTGTTCCTCTCATTAGTGCTTGGTAGAGATATACATTCTTCTTCTGTGTACGACATAATTGTGAGTCGGAGCACGTAGTAGTAGTGTAGCAGCAACAACTTATAACATAGAGTAACATGTGCTGTAAATGGGTAGTGGGATTTACAGAGGTTGGAAAAAATAGATGACAAATTTGACCAATCATAACAATACTACAGAGAGGCCTTTCCTTTATAAACAACTAATATCTTGTGGTTAATACTAGAGTTTTTTTAAGATAAACTAACTCAAAGTAAATATTATCTTACTTACAAATTTTGAAACGTCAAGTAAGCCAAAGAGTATAGCTATAATTTGGATTATCACTGTATAAAAGTTTAGTTCTACAATGGGACAAAATTACGGAGAAAACAGAGGGACAAAAATCTCCAAAAATGACTATCAGTTGCCATATAGTACTAACCTCTGAGAATTTTGGTCACATTCTTTTTTTATTCTCATTCAATTCTTCTCGATACAATCTTACACCTATGAAATTGATATAAGATAGTAATGAGTACACGTATCTGCAAAATCAATTAAAGGAAGAGCACCAAAAATTCATCACATTTATGTAAACTTAAAGAAAAATTGCAGAAATTTAAATTAGAGTGAAAATTACCACTAATCTGGTAATTAAATGTGAAATTCGATCACCAAAATTGAGGCACAATCTCGGGACTCAAATTAATCTTTTCAAATTATCCATCTATTTCTAAAAGTCTCTTTTCCGACAACAGTGTTTATGGAAGAATGAAAAATACAAAAGTAGAAGATGATGGAAAAGATGAAAAAATGACGTAAGAGACAAAGCAAAATAATGGGAAAATTGACGAGGTAGAAGGACATTTGTAGTTGTGCAATGAAAGTCTCCTTCACTGCACCTTTACTCCACCCCTGCAGAGTTGACCGTTAATTAGGAATCAAATGATTTTTTTTTCTATATCTCATAGAAAATCAAATTTATATTTACAAAATATATGGATCACATATATAGTAACCTAGGAGAAACAAAATGAAATATATCTTCTCCAAGGAGTTAGAGAGACAATAATCAACATACCCGTGTCATTTTGTATAGGGACAAAATGTATACAATCTCACCCTCTTGTATTCCAATGTATAGTAGAAAAATAGTAAGTAAAGGGATATTGTATAAATTCATCAACTATTCATTGTTGTACGGTGGATGCATCACCTGTTAAAGAAAGTAATTGAGGTTTATTTGAAGTGATACTTGTTTGTTTTGGTTCTCTCAATTAAATGTTTTAAGAAGCAAAGACTTAGTACAATGAAGGTAAAGCTTTGAGATAAATGAATAAGCTACATTAAAAAAGGAGATTTTTTCTACTTAGATACCTAAACTTGCACTCTATGAAAAATAATGAACTTACCTTGCAAAGAATTCAATGTATTAAAAGAAAGTGTCCTTGTCATATAAGCACATTATAGTTTGTTCCATATTAACCAACATTAGAATCCAAGAGCATATCCAAATGCTACTCTATGAAAAATAAATAACTTACCTTACAAAGAATTCCATGTATTAAAAGAAAGTCTCCTTGTCATATAAGCACATTATAGTTTGTGCGAATCCATATTAACCAACATTAGAATCAAGAGCATATCCAAATGGAAAATTAAATTAACAACTTGATAATGTAAATTTACTTACATGCACGAAAACAATTCTCTATAAATATATATATATATATATATATATGTATGTATATATGTGTTTTTGTGTGTGTGTGTGTTTGTGTGTGCTCCCAAAAAATTTCCCCTATATGCAACAATTTTTGGAATCTAATACTTTCGATAAACTAAAAAGAGGGAGAAATACTAGAAATGGAGAGAATAACCTTAAAGGTGAAGAAAATATACAACCACTTACAATCCAATGACATATTTTTCTTGTCAAATTTCATTAAACCTACAAAAGCGAAGCAAATCATTGCGTAGAAAAAGGAGACCAAATATTTTCAACTGTTAAGAGAACACAACATGACGACAGTTGTACTTGGCAAATTTTAAAAATGAAGAAGTGGAGATTTCACCATCACTTATTATTCAAACAAACTATAATCATGCACTAGTCAACATAGAAAAAGAGGAGAATGATTTTTTCTTACTAATGTATTAAACTCTTGAAAAAGGACCTATAATGATAGCTATTTCATATACCTTTTCTTGGGTTTGTAGAGTCGGGTTTCTCGTTTACCCTCTCGAGCAAAACTCATATTCATGCACGGATTTATTGTTGAGGATCCATATCAAGTTTTATCAAATATCTTAGAGATTAAGAAATATATGGTGAAACTCATCCTATAAGTAGTAGTATGTCAACGGTCAACAATTAAGTTGTCCAATATATAGACAAAAATAGCCTACTCAAGAGTACATATGTTACCCATGTATGTCAAAGGGTGAATAAAAATGATTTTTCTTCCGTGGGCCAAACAATATTGTATCATTCTACACATATCAAACAGATATATTCTCAAAATTAGTGAAATAAGTTCATAATATGCAAATGCCAAAAATAATGAATTATAGAAGAGGAAAAAAAAGCACTATCGGCTATCATATATTACTAACCTTGGAGTCTGTTCTCTTTATTTTGTTAACTTTTCCCAATTATGAAAAGTTTAATAATTTAGTCGGAATAATCTAATAAATTTTGAGATGCCTGAAAACTCAACCATCATTTCATCTTAGAAAGAAGAGGGGGCTGTTTTTACTAAGTATCAACATATAATATGTAAATTGAAAACGTAAACTTGAAGGTGAAAGTTTATATTCCATAGAGCATGAACAAAATGGATATGCAGTTTCTATTGCATGATATATACAATTTCAGAGTTGAGTTGATGTAAGTTTTACTAAACTTATTGTGTAATGTAGAGTCTTGATATAGCCTTTATGGAAGACATTTGGCGGTCTTTTAGACTTAGTAGGTTTTTCTTACAAAGGATAGAGAATATATGATTTTAGGTGAATACTTTTGGAATGATTTCTTTTTTCACTATAGTGTACGTACAAAGATCATTTGTATCTTCAACACTAGAGGGACGTATAAGTATTTCGATATTTTTTGAAGTTTTAGCTCTGGATAAAGCAACAAAAAGTTGGTCATGCGAGAAAACGAGTTTGCGTAGATATATTCCTATGGAATCTAATGTTTGACCTTGAGCTTTGTTTATTGTCATTGTAAAACATAGTCGAATTATAAATTGTGTTCTTTTAAATCATATAGGTAATTTTTCATCTGCTTATGCTATTAATGAGATAATTACAAGTGTGTTTTTATAGTCACCACTGGCTATAGTAGATCTTATAACATGCTTATTAAAATTATGACATATTAATCGTGTTCCATAACATAATATCTTGGAACATTTAACTTTTACAATAAAATAACTAGACAGTCTTTTTTCAAAGTCAATGTATATGGGGTACGTGTGTAAGAGATTCTCAAATTGACATTGTTCACCTAGTTGTAGTGTTTCATCAATTGTAGTATCTTTAGCATCATTAGAAAGTTGATGGGCATATCATTAATTTTGTTAACATCATTTTTATAGTCAAAATAACTCGGGAAGTTATAGAAGATTGTGAATGTCCTTATCACAGGATAAATTTTGCAACGTGAATGTGTCGTTCGGCCTCCGGAGAGAACTGGAGCTGTAACACCAGAACTTGCAGTTGCTAAAGATATAATTCCTTTTGATCATATATTTTCTAATAAAAATCTTTTCCCAATTCCTCTTGGACCTTCAATAAAAAAAAAAAGCACCTGTTATTAAATGCCCATATTGATGAGGATTTAACCTTTCTTATAAAAAAATATCTTCTGCATTTGTTATTATATTTTATTCGAAGTGGTCATCTTTTGATTCTATAGTTATTCTAGAAGGTATAATATTTTCAGAAACAAAATTATATTCCTTTATATAGTGTCTCATTAAATTTAAAATTCCTTTATATGATTTATAACTAAATGTTGAATAGATTTTCTTCCTAAGTTAGGAACTTTTTTTTAAATGTTCTGACATTGAATCCTCAAATATTTTCCATAGTTCTTTTGGATCAACAAGATTGTAGTATACTAATATTTTAGCGAATAGACCTGTTAAACTGTAAGGCTTTTGATAGGTCACAACTTCATACATACATTCTAGTAAACTTTTATCAGAATGTAATAAGCATCTTTTTTTTCTATGGCTTCTCTAAATGTGTCAAAACATATTCCATTAATTATGTGGTGATATTCATTCAATTTAGATCATATTACATTTGTTAAAAGTAATCTAAGATAATATATATCCCCTTCAATTGAATGACATTGATAATTCTACCAATCAAAATACTATGTTATCGTCGACGTAACCACATTTTGTTTCGTATTGACCAAACAAAATACTTTGGGAAGTCTTTATATAGTAAATTGAGTTGTATATAATTTTTATTTATTCTATTCATTTTTATAAATTCAGTTAAACATTACTCTTCTTAGCATTGGATTATTTAGAATTTTATCCACTATTTGGTTGCTTTTAAATGATACATATACTCCTTCTTGACTTGAACTTTAAGTGTTTAAAAAAAAGTGAAAACTTTTGTGAAAGAGTTTAGAAAACTTTATAAACTTTACTTTGACTTGCCCTTAACTTATAGACTTGACTCTTAACCTTCCTTCAATTGAAGTATGGATTCAAGGTTCATGATCTCATGTGGATGATTTCATGATTTTTCAACTTTGAGGGGTTCATGCGGAATTATGAGCATGAACTACTTAACTCAAGGACTCAAATAAACTTCTTTTCTCAAGATCTTTCGACTTATAGGGTTCGTGCGGAATTATGGGCATGCATTACTCATCTTAAGAACGTCATGGGTAACATGTAATAGTCCCATGAATAGAAATATAATCTCTAAAGAAATAAGGATCTCAATACTCAAGACTTAGAACTTGGAGATACTACTCCTCGCAATGATTCTCAATTTATGGAATTCATGCTAAAGTTATGGGCATGAACAACTCGACTCGAAGGTCTAAGTAATTAGATCGAACTCATGTATATGACTCTTCTCATTCTCTTACTTACCTCTTCAAAACCTAGTTCAAATCAATGATGGATCTCAAAGATTTCATAATTGAACTCAAAGGCTTTCTTGAAATCTACTCGTTACTCTCTCTTGAAAGTGAATTATACATTCACAAGTTATGGTTCAGGATATGAAGGATCTAGGTGATATTGTAGACTCATGAGTACATTCTAATCACTCTCATTTTCACTTACTTGAGTCTTGAAACAAATTACTAGAAGTTGTAAAAGACTCCACAGAAGGACTAAAACGGTTTTCTTATTATGTTGGAAAGAATTATGAAACTTAACCCTCAACTCTACCTTGAATTTGAATTATGAGTTCAAGGTTATGATCATGTTAGGAATTATTTTATTTGCTTGGAAGTAGTTTAGAGTAGTTAAAATCTAAAAGGAGTGAATGTGCACTTTAACAAAATCAAACGGAGGGACCGGAGGCAAACTGGATGGGGCATGCAACCCTGGGCTATCTGTGGCGCGGGTTGCCAGCCCCTGAAGTACAGAGAAGGGTTTGGGGTGCTCAATCAGGCGCATCACGCCAGGCCCCAACCCAAAAAATATGCCGAGCATCCTTGCTCATTTTCTCACCCTAACTTGCCAAAAATCGAATGGTTTATTCCCCAATGACTTGGATTCGATTGCTTAAATTCATTAAACTCTAATCTACTCAAAACAATAATAAAATTACTTAATTTCATCTCAATAAATCATCAAAATCCAACACAACAAGATTTAGAATGAACTTCAAGAACACCTCTCAAAAACTCATCAAGAACTCTAATCTTCAAACTATTTCGCTGAAAAATAAGGCGTGTGGGGTGAACAAACCCAACACTATGGAAGCTTATATACCTCTTAGGGATTAGACTCATGGATAATATCCGTAACTAAACTCAAGAACGTCGACGACCGCCTTCATCTTTGCCTCTGTTCTCCTATTTTCTCTTCTTTTCTTTTCTTTCCTCTTCTTGAACTCTCAACTAAAACCCTAAGAGTGTTTAGGATTATGAAACTGACCCTAAAAGGATTATAACTTTAAAATATGATTAAAAACGAATTAAATCTAATTAGGTAAGGAAAGGGCCAAAATATCCCTCACTATTTTCGTCTAACATTCCTTAACTGGACAACCTAACTTTAAGGTCATATCTCACTCATCTGAACTTGAAATCTAGCAAACTCGGCGGCGCTGGAAATATATTTCAAAGATTTATTTGAATGATATCTTTTATCACACCTAACTCATCCTGCACTGTATTTATGGTCATTTGAAGTTCCCCTAAAACTCATACTTAGCTTAACTTGCAAATTTTCAAATTTTTTTCCTATTTCCAATTTTGTTCTTTTTGGAACTCAATATGCTACATCTATTGAAATTAATCCTTAAGAAATTTTAAATTCCTTTGAAAAATCCCACTCAATACAAATAATGGTTCGACTCTTAGTTCGAATTGTTTTTTCCGCGTTGTTACATTTTCTCTCCTTGGGATAGTTTATCCTCGAATAATGACTAAACTGGGTATAGAATGGTTTGATGTTACTAAGGTCTGATTCTAATGGTACACTTTCAATATATTCAAGCTTAACCCAAATACTTAAGTTTCGATTCTATACCTCTGTATAGGGAATCTCCTCCCAAGACTATTACTCTTTACCACAACATTCAAGCTTAGTACTTTAACAACTCCATTACTAAAAGGACCTCTAAAAAGATATTCCCAAACTCATTGGAACTCATTACTATCTCATTCCCAACACTTGACTTTCTGTCTCATCTTATCATCTCCCCCTAAAGTTAACACTTGAAGGTTATGGACCTATTCCACATCTTTAACTGGTGTACATTCTCTTAATTTTCTTTTCTACTCTTGTGACTTGGCCACACCACTGCCCTTATCTAAAGGTTAGGTTTTCTACTACTCGCATTCATTGAAACAACCATCTTCATTCCTCACATATTCTATGTCAAATCTACCATATCAAATCTTAAGACTAACATCATCACCCTTTTGTTGCAATTCTTTTGGATCATGACACTTATCTCAAATTCAAGCTTAATGTTTATTAATAAACCCGAATACCAATATGATTACTTACTTACTATACTATACTTCAATAAAAATATGAAAATTTAGGAATACTTTTCCATTAGAACCTCATGACAAATATTCAATCCTTACCTCTCATTCTGCATACTCTAATTACCATCATATTCCACTTCAAAACTTAAGTATTGGTTACTCACTTACATCGCATTATATCTCAAATAACTCTATCATTATCTAAATAAGAGGTTCTTCTTTAAAAATTCGTAAGCCTAGATTAGATTTATCACTTGAATACTTTTCCTCTTCTATTTAACACTTATAATTGGTCATACAATGCATACCAAGGATTTCAAGCAAGAAATGATGCAAGCCTTTGAGATGTGTTATTTTCTTGGTATGGAAAAAGAAGGTTGAGAAAGGATGAAGTTTTTTTTTTTCTAGAAGAAATATGCTAAGGAAATTCTCAATAAGTTCAACATGCAAGATTGCAAGGAGATGAGTACTCCTATGAACAAAAAAGAGAAACTAAGAAAGAATGGCGGAACAGAGAAAGTGGAGGAAATGTACTTCAGAGTCTTAGTCGGTTATTTGATGTATCTCACAGCTACAAGACTTGATAATTTGTATGTTGTAAGCATTATATCGAGGTTCATGCATTGTGCTAGTGAGGTGCATGTAAAAGAAACAGAACGAGTTGTCAGATACATCACACACATATACAAACACAACAAGAATATAAATGTCATGACGTTTAACATAAAGAGTAGATTTTGATATACTCTTTTCAAATCCTAAGCCAAGTAAATGGCCATCTATTAAACTATACCAGGCCTTTGGTGCCTGTTTAAGTCCATAAAGTACCTTTCTTAACCTACAAACTTTGTCCTCATTTTCTTTCTTCACGAAGCCTTCAAGTTACTCAACATAAATTTCTTCCTGTAGAAATCCATTAAGGAATGGTGATTTGACATACATCTGATACACTTTCCAACCCAACTGTGCAGCAAGAGCAAGAAGTAACCTTATCGTGTAAAGCCTAGCTACTACTGCAAATGTATCAAAATAATCCTTATCAAAAATTTGAGCATACCCCTTAACTACAAGTCATGCTTTATGCTTATTCACTGAACCATCTACATTTATCTTGGTTCTAAAGACTTATTTCAGTTCAATTATGTTTCTGTCTTCAGGTTGATCAACAAGCTCCCAAGTCACATTTTTCTCAATCATAAACAACTCTTCTTTCATTGCAATCACCCATTTTTCATCATTTTTGGCTTTATTATACCCAGTAGGTTCACATACTGCTACATTGCATCTCTGATATATATCACTGAGTTGTCGAGTACCTTTGACTGGTAAATGATCCACCAATTCATCCTGCAGTGAGAGTGATATTCTCAAAAAACTTGGTAGGAGACTTTTCTGCTTTGTTAGAAGTGTTAAGGACAAATTTGTTTGAGTCTTCCCAACACCACTCTTCATTCTCTATAAAATTCTCACCTCTACTAAAGATTGTATTTTCAGTTTGTGGTTGGAAGACTTTATATGACTTTTAAACTGATCTATATCCAATAAAAATTCCTGGGTATTTTTTTTATCTAGTTTATCTCGTTTAACCTAAGGAATGTAAGAAAAATAGAGACAACCAGACATTTTAAGAAATTTAACAATGGTTTAAATCCATACCAAGCTTCAAATGGATTTCGGTTTTGCACTGCCTTTTGGGAAGGCTATTTTGAAGAAAAACTGTTGTATTTGTTGCCTCTGCCCAAAATTTCTTTGCAAATTCTTCTCGTGCAACATGCATATGGTCATCTCCATAATGTATCCGCTCCTTCTCCCCCTTTCTCAATTCTGTTTTGGAATATAGGGAGTAGTAAGCTGATGATGAATCCCTGCTTCCTCACATAACACGTCGAACTGGTAAAAAGTGTATTCCTTTCCATTATCTGTTCTTAGCGACTGAATTTTATAGTTTACTTCATTTTCTACTTTTGCTTTGAACTTCCGAAAAACATTAGAGCCTCTGACTTATGCTAGAGAGAATAAATCCAGCACATGCGGGTTAGATCATTTACAAAAATGATATAGTAAAGACTACCTTTTAGTGAAGGAGTCCTTTAAGGTCCTGCTATATTAGTATGAACAAGTTGCAATTTGTTTGAGTCTCTCCAAGTTGTCTTTGGAAATGGAATGTTGTTTTGTTTTCCATATTGACACGAAAGATAATTTGAAGAATGTACTTCTAAAACAGGCAAGTCCTTAACTATTTTTATTTTTTGCATTTTAACCAACCCTTCATAAGGATAGTGTCCGAATCTCTTGCGCCATACTTCTGCAACACTTTCTTTTTCTGAAAAAACAACATGCTCCTCCTCAAATAGATCTAACGAGAAACTTTTGCCTCTAATTCTTACTTTAAACATTTCTTGATATGAAGCATCCTTGATCAAGCAATGCTTATCTTCAAAATTTAACTTGTAGACTTTTTCCATCAATTGACCAACACTAAGCAAGTTTTGATCTATGTCAGGTACATAAAGCACGTAAGAAATTGTTTTAGTACCGATATTACATGGAATAGCAATAGTTCCTTTCCCTCTTACAAGAAGATGGTCGCCATACCTATTCTAACTTTAGTAATGGTCGTGGGCTTCAATTCCTCGAAGAGAGACATTTCATTTGTCATATGATTAGTGCATCCAATATAAATCATCCAACACTCACTAGATGATCTGCTTAAAAAACATGTAGCAACAAAGAGTTGATCTTCCTCCTCAACCTTAACTATTTGACCCTATGCTCCTTGTTGCTGACCATTGTTCTTGCAAATGAAAACTTCATCCCCAAGTTGATTGTATTTACTAAATTTAGCATCAGGCCTTTTCCAGCATTTATATGGTGGATGACCTTTATTGTTACAATGCTTACAAGGAGGATAACTTTTCTGCGAGTGCCCATATTTCCTTTGGTAGTACTTGTTGAAATGCTTTCACCATTCTTCTTGTTATGGTTCTTTTTTATTTTGCCTTAATCTTTAGACTTGGAAAACAATGCTCCCTGTGCATTTCCTTCTTCTCTCATGACTCTTCGTTGTTCTTGTGCCGGCAAAGCATTCAATAACTCTGCAAAGGTGATCTTGGATAGATCCTTCGTGTTTTCGAAAGTAGTTATGGTTTCTTCAAATCTTTCTAGTATAGTCACCAAAATCTTTTCAACAATACGTGAATCATTAAACAGGGAACCAAGCAATCTTACCTTGTTTACTACGTTCAAGAGCCTTTCACAGTAATCTTTAATGATTTTAGTTTCTTTCATCTTCTGCATCTCGAAATCTCTTATAAGATTTAGCACTTGCATACCTCTGATCCTTTAATCACCTTCGTATTCTGCCTTGAGATAATCCCAGATGACTTTTGCTGACTTCACAGACATAATTCGAGCTAAGATTGAAGAAGATACTGCTGAAAATAAAAAGGCCTTTGCCTTTGAATTTTTGGTTTTCCTGTCTTTATGGTTATTGATCTAGGCCATAGTAGGATTTTTAGGCAATAGAGTAACTTCATAATCCTCTTCGACTGTCTCCCACATATCCATGGAATAAAGATATATTTCCATCCTTACCTCCCAAATCTAAAAGTTATCATCATTCCAAGTTCTCTGTATTGTAGGGTAGTTAGGGTAGTTATTTATTGTTTAAAAGTTAATTAGTTTCTACCTTATCCTTATCATTATCCTTAGTTTTTTAATCTTATCCTTATGAGTTAGTTTATCTGTAAACTCTATTTAAATCTGTGTTATAATGAAGTTAGTGGTTTTGCTTTCATAAATGTTTTCTTAACTAATGTTCCTACTTGTTCAATAACAAAAGAAGATCATATTGTTATGTTTTTCCTTCTCTAAAAACTAACAATTTGTATCAGAGAATTTATATATTGAGGGATCCATGGGTGTTTCATCAAAGTTAGGATTGTAATCAACAAGACAAGTATCTCAATCATGGAAGCAGAATCAAGTTCTTCCGTAATGGCACCACCTATTTTTAATGGTGATTAATATCAGATTTAGGTGGTAAGGATGGAAACATATCTAGATGCCATGGATATGTGGGAAGAAGACGAAGAGTATTATGACGTTCCTCTATTGCCTAACAATCCTACTATGGCCCAAATAAAAAACCATAAAGATAGGAAAACCAAAAAATCAAAGGCAAAGGCCTATTTATTTTCAACAGTGTCTTCTTCAATCTTAACTCCAATTATGTCTCTAAAGTCAGCAAAAGCCATATGGGAATATCTCAAGGCAGAATACGACGGGGATGAAAGGATCAGAGGTACGCAAGTAGTAAATCTTATAAGAAATTTCGTGATGCAGAAGATGAAAGAAACTAAAATCATTAAAGATTACTCTGAAAGGCTCTTGAACATAGCAAACAGGGTAAGATTGCTTGGTTCCGTGTTTAATGATTCACGTATTTTTGAAAGAATTTTGGTAACTGTTCCAGAAATATTTGAAGCAACCATAACTACTTTAGAAAACACGAAACATCTGAAAAAGATCACCTTCGCAGAGTTTTTGAATACATTGCAGGCACAAGAACAACGAATAGTCATGAGAGAAGAAGGAAATATAGAGGGAGCATTGTTTGCCAAGCCACAAGATGGAGGCAAAAACAAAAAGAATAACAAGAAGGAAAATGGTGAAGGTATTTCAACAAGTACTACCAAAGGAAAAACTGGACACTCAAAGAAAAATTATCCTACTTGTAAGCATGGTAACAAGAAAGGTCATCCACCATATAAATGTTGGAAAATGCATGATGCTAAATGTAGTAAATGCAATCAACTTGGGCATGAAGCTGTCATTTGCAAGAACAATGGTCAACAACAAAAAGAAGAGGCTCAAATTGTTGAGGGTGAGGAGGAAGATCAACTCTTTGTTGCAACATGTTTTTCAAGCAGAACATCTAGTGAGTGTTGGCTGATTGATATTGAATGCACTAATCATATAACAAATGAAATGTCTCTGTTCGAGGAATTGAAGCCCACGACTATTACTAATGTCATAGTAGGTATGGCGACCATCTTCCTGTAAGAGGGAAACGAACCATTGCTATTCCAAGTAATTCAGTTACTAAAACAATTTCTGATGTGCTTTATGTACCTGACATAGATCAAAACTTGCTTAGTGTTGGTCAATTGATGGAAAAAGGCTACAAGTTAAATTTTGAAGATAATCATTGCTTGATCAAGGATTCTTCAGATCAAGAAATGTTTAAAGTAAGAATGAGAGGCAAAAGTTTCTCATTAGATCCATTTGAGGAGGAGCATGTTGTTTTTTCAGCAAAAGAAAGTGTTGCAGAAGTATGGAACAAGAGACTCGGACACTATCACTATAAAGGGTTGGTTAAAATACAAAAAATGAAAATAGTTAAGGACTTGCCTGTTTTAGAAGTACATTATTCAAATTGTCTTGCGTGTCAATATGGAAAACAAAACATACTTCCATTTTCAAAGACAACTTGGAGAGCCTCGAAAAAATTGCAACTAATTCATACTTATATACCAGGACCTTAAAAACTCCTTCCCTTAAAGGTAGTCTTTATTATATCATTTTTGTAGATGATCTAACCCGCATGTACTGGATTTATTTTGTCAAGCATACGTCTGAGATTGCTAATATTTTTTGGCAGTTCAAAGCAAAAGTAGAAAATGAAGCTAACTGTAAAATTCAGTATGTAAGAACAGATAATGGAAAGGAATACACTTCTTAAAGTTCGACGTGTTATGTGTGGAAGTAGGAATTCATCATCAGCTTACTACTCCTTATACTCAACAACAGAATGGAGTAAGCGAGAGAAGGAACAAATACATTATGCAGATAACCAAATGCATGTTGCACGAAAAGAACTTTCCACAGAAATTTTGGGCAGAGGCAGCAAATACATCAGTTTTTCTTAAAAATAGGCTTCGCGCAAAGGCAGTGAAAAACCAAACTCTATTTGAAGCTTGGTATGGATTTAAACCATCGTTAAATTTTCTTAAAATGTTTGGTTGTCTCTGTTTTTCCTACATTCCTCATGTTAAAAGAGATAAACTAGATAAAAAATCTGTCCCGGGCATTTTCATTGGATATAGTTCGTTTCAAAGGCATATAAAGTCTTCCAACCACAAACTGAAAATATAATCTCTAGTAGAGATGTGAATTTTATAGAGATTGAAGAATGGTGTTGGCAAGACCCGAAAATGTTTGTCCTTAACACTTCTGACAAAGCAAAACAGTCCCTACCAAGTTCTTTGAGAAGAAAATATCACTCTCATGGCAGGATGAAATGGTGGATGATTTACCAGTCAAAGCTACTCGACAACTCAGTGATATATATCAGAGATGCAATATAGCAGTATGTGAACATGTTGGGTATAATGAAGCCACAAATGACAAAAAAGGGGTGGCTGCAATGAAAGAAGAGTTGTTTATGATTGAGAAAAACATTACTTGGGAGCTTGTTGATCAACTTGAAGACAGAAAGATAATTGGGTTGAATTGGGTCTTTAGAACCAAGCTAAATGTAGATAGTTCACTGAATAAGCATAAAGAAAGACTTGTACTTATTGGGTATGCTCAAATTTTTGGTGTGGATTATTACATTTGCAACAGTGGCTAGGCTTGACAAGATCAAATTACTTTTTGCTCTTGCTGCACAGTTGTGTTTGAAAGTGTATCAGATGGCTGTCAAATTAGCATTCCTTAATGACTTTCGACAAGAAAAAAAATTATATTTAGCAACATGAAGACTTTTTGAAGAAAGGAAATGAAGAAAAAGTTTATAGGTTAAGGAAGGCACTTTATGGACTTAAACAAGCACCAAGGGCCTGCTATGGTCGAATAGATGGCAATTTACATGGCTTAGGCTTTGAAAAGAGTCTATCAGAATCTACTCTTTATGTTAAACATCATGAGATTGATATTCTTATTGTGTATATATATGTGGATGATGTACTAATTACAGGAAGCAATACAAGGAATTTTGAGGATTTCAAGCAAGAAATGATGCAAGCCTTTGAGATGACTGATCTTGGTCCTTATTTTCTTGGTATGGAAATCAAGTAGGGACAGGACGAAGTTTTCATTTTTCCAGAAGAAATATGCTAAGGAGATTCTCAATAAGTTCAATATGAAAGATTGCAAGGATATGAGTACTCCTATGAACCAAAATGAGAAACTAAGCAAGAATGACAGAGCAGATAAAATGGAGGAAACGTACTTCAGAGGCTTAGTCGGTTTTTTGATGTATCTCACAGCTACAAGACATGATATTTTGTATGATGCAAGCATTCTATCGAGGTTCATGCACTGTGCTACTGAGGTGCATCTAAAAGCAGCAAAATGAGTTGTCAGATACATCAAAGGGACCACCAATTATGGTGTCAAGTTTCAAAAAAATATATATCTGAAACTACTTGGGTTGGATCCGCAAATGAGATGAAGAGCACATCAGGATATTGTTTTAGTCTTGGCTAAGGAATTTTTTTGTGGTGCTCAAAGAGGAAAGACATTGTGGCTCAATCCACTGCAGAGGCGGAATTTATGCTTGCAACATCAACAGTGAATAACGCATTGTGGTTGAGGAAAATTTTTGGTGACATGCACATGAATCAGACAAAGGGGGCTGAAGTATTTGTGGACAATCAATCTACAATAGCAATTTCTCATAATTTAGTATTTAATGGGAAAACAAAACACTTAAACATCAAGCTTTCCTTCTTGAGGGAAGTGCAAAATAATGGTGATGTGGTACTGCTCTATTGCAAAACTGAAGAGCAGCTGGCTGATATCTTCACCAAACCATTATCAGGTAATAAATTTCAACTTCTCATGCAAAAACATGGAGTTTGCAGCTCTTAAAGCAAGGAGAGTATTACAAATATGCTTAAGAACTGCATCAGTCCAAGTTCTCAATTTTGTAGGGTAGTTATTTACTATTTAGCAGTTAATTAGCTTCTATCGTATCATTATCGTTGTCCTTAGTTTTTTAAACTTATCCTTAGGAGTTGGTTTACTTGTAAACTCAATAAATATCTGTGTTATAATGAAGTAAGTAGTTTTGCTTTCATAATTTTTTTTCTTAAGTAATGTTCCTACTTGTTCAATAACAAAAGAAGATCATATTGTTATGTTTTTTCTTCTCTGAAAACTAACATAGTTGAAGTTGGTATACAACTGGAGTTATTTCACTAATAGGAAAATAAAATAAATGACATGCAACTTTTGGAGTAGAGACCCATTTTGCAGATTCATATCCTTTTATTTTATCTATTTCAATATCTGAGTCATTACTATGTATTAAAAATTCAATTTTGTCATATCCTTTACAAATATATTTATATATGTACTAGGTAAATTGTCTGCGCTTCGCGCGGTGTTGAATTACGTCAATAATATACTTCTGAACATAGTGTTTATGGATCTTGTTATTAATTCTTCATTTTACCGTAGTTGTTCATCACCAACGTCTTTAAAAAAGATATGTAATTGTTTCATTGTCTATATTTTTATTTTCAAAAAATGGTAAAAATATTTTATTCATCAACTGCGAGAGTTTTTCTCCTATTCAAGGCCTCTACATAATGAATCTAAAATTATACATCTTACATAATTAGTTGTGTACTTGATAAGTTTATTAAATTTAAAAACATATATCTTGGATTTCAATAAAATAATGCATGTCGCTCAAATAACTTTTGGATTAAATGATGTCTTGGAAAGTCCTTTATTCAAAATCATACCCAGTCAATGACACTACTTTTATAGACAAAAGACATATTTTGTTATTTATGTTTTGATCAATATGGTCAAAACTATATTTTTTGGGACTTTTAATATAAAGTTACAAGGAGATAATTAATTCTTTAATATTTGATTAAGATATATTCATCTTACTTTGAGGGGTAATTTAATGACTCCAACTCAACATTTTAACCCCAACCGTTTCATTAAGGTTGAGTACAATGCTTACCATCCCACCACATTTCTTTATTTTTTCGATGTCACTAATTTATTGAATGCCTTGATAAGATAGAAACTTGAATAAATAAAACTCCAAGGTAGTGTGGAACCACCATAACTTTTGAACACTTAAAGTCCCTTCTTGGACATCCCATGGATCTTTTATCCACTGAAAACTCTATAAATATTAAAGTCATTTATTTTACAAGTTTAAGAATTTTAATCTACATGACATCAATAGTATAATGATTACATTAAACTCTTGATTAACATATATCTACTTCAACATAATGATCAAAAGCATAAATATAAATAACAAAGTCTAAAACATGTACTCAAAAATAAATTTAATAAAATAAATTTAAATTAACGATTGTAAAAACATGACACGACGTTTAATAATAAAATGAAACATAAAGGAAAAAGTCGAGCCCACTGAATGCACATTGTTCCCTTAAGAAGATTATTTTATTCCAGTACCCAAGGTTTAAAGGAATAGACCCTCTCAGGACAGAACGATTCTATTCACTGGTGTGTTGATACAAAAACAATGGTTTCAGTGACCAATCAACACGAGCAAAGTGTAAAAATATTTAATTGTGCAGAAGAAGAACAAGTTCAGAATTTGTTGTGTTAAAATGAGATAAAATCCATCTATTTATAGATAACAAAGGGTAGTGTGAATAAATTATTATTGTGCCTTATCATAATGGTCACAACTCTTTGGACAAGTCACAACCTTTCATAAAAGTCACAATTTTTTTATAGAAGTTACAACTCTTCATAAAAATCGCAACTCTTCATTAAAATTGCAACTCTTCATAAAAGTTTCAACTCTTCGTAGAAATTGCAACTCTTCGTAAAAGTTGCAAATTTCTTCGGAAGTCACAACGTTTTGTAAAAGTAGCAACGTTTAATAAAAGTCACAATTTTTCATGAAGGTTGAGTACAATACTTACCATCCCACTACATCCCTTTATTTTTTGGATGTCACTAATTGATTGAATGCCTCGATAAGATAGAAAGTTGAATAAATAAAACTCCAAGGTAGTGTAGAGCGACCATAACTTTTGAACACTCAAACTCCCTTCTGGGACATCCCATGGATCTTTTAGCCACTGAAAACTCTATAAAGATTAAAGTCATTTATTTTACTAGTTTAAGAATTTTAATCTACATGACATCAATAGTATAACGATTACATTAAACTCTTGATTAACATATATCTACTTCAACATAATGATCAAAATCATAAATATAAATAACAAAGTTTAAAATATGTACTCAAAAATAAATTTAATAAAATAAGTTTAAATTAACGATTGTAAAAATATGACAAGACGTTTAATAATAAAATGTAACATAAAGGAAAAAGTCGATCCCAGTGAGTGCACATTGTCTCCTTAAGAAAATTATTTCATTCAAGTACCCAAGGGTTAAAGGAATAGACCCTCTCAGGACAGAACGATACAATTCACTGGCGTGTTGATACAAAAACAATGGTTTTAGTGATCCAATCAACACGAGCAAAGTGCACAAATATTTAATTGTGCAGAAGAAGAAGAAATTCAAAACTTTTGTTGTGTTAAAATGAGAGAAAATCCCTCTATTTATAGACAACAAAGGGTAGTGTGAATAAATTCTTATTGTGCCTTATCATAATGGTCACAACTCTTTGGACAAGTCACAACATCTCATAAAAGTCACAATTTTTTATAAAAGTTACAACTCTTAATAAAAGTCACAACTCTTCATTAAATTTGCAACTCTTCATAAAAGTGGCAACTCTTTGTAAAATTTGTAACTCTTCGTAAAAGTCGGAACTTTTCTTCAAAAGTCACAACGTTTTGTAAAAGTAACAACTTTTCATAAAAGTCACATTTTTTCATGAAAGGGAAGACTAATTTTGGAAATAAATAAGTTAAAAGGGAATCTTGGTTTGTAGTTGCGCCACGTAGGCGTGCATAGGATTCTCTTTTATATAAATATATGATATGATATGATATGATTTGACAACCTTAATGTATTAACAAACTTGAAAGTTAACATGAAAATTGAACTTACAAATTAAATAGGGATTGAATGGGACAACCCAAGTATTATAAATATTGTATCCTTTGAATTGTACATGTGTTTGCAGTTTTTGTCTTTTGTAAATAGGATAAGAATTCTTTCCTGTGGTTGTTTGTTTTGAGAGTTCTTTCGATATTTGAATTTTCAACTATTTATTTTCATGAAAGGACATGTTAGATGTAGATAGTTTCAAGCTCCATGAATCATGTGTTTAGTAGGAAGAGCGTATAAAGCGTGATCTGTACAATTAGGTGATTCTGCGCAAACAATTTTACTATAACCCCATGATGTTATTACTTTATATTTTTCTGTAAGTATAATAAAAAAATGTGCATGGGGATCCCCACTTTTGAAACTCTATTGTATACATTAAAGATGCAACATTTCCAAATATTTTCTTTTATAGTACATCTTTTTAAAGCTCTTCTACTTTTGCTCTAAATACTCGACTTACTAAATCAGGTCTGTTTTCAACTTCATCAGTTGACAATAAATGTTCTTGTATTTATGGCCATGAAGGACTGCAAGTCATTATCAAAAATACATATGTTGTACTAATGCAATAGCATTCATATATCGACGACACATGTCTCTTGGGCCTCCTATAGCAAGTAGTATTCATCCTTTTGCAATATTTGAAACATCTCATTCACCATGTCTTATATCGATAATTCCTTGCAACACCTCAACTATAAATAAATATTGATTAAATGAGAAGAAATTTAATCGTTGCGTCTCAAGTTTTATCTATTGGTGAACTTTATTTTGTTGGAACAGTCTTGCAGAATGTAACATTTCTTTTTTTTTGTCTTATTTGAATTTTATAACAATGACATCCACGACAAGAAACAATTTATCTTTTCTTCTTTCCCTTTGGTAAAACATCAGATTCCATGTCGAGTAGGCCCTCAATTGAAGTCATGTTCATTACACTTGGTGGTTGTTCACTTTCAAGGTAAATTTGATATTTAGAAATGTTATATGTTTGTTTAAATTTCTTAATACATTGAGCCATCCATTTTGACTGTGAGGAAATAACAAATGGATCATAACATCCGTAGTAGTAATTTACCAATTCTGATTTTTTATGGGTGTATATTCGAGTATGAGTTGTAGAATTTTTTTCATTTGGTTGTTGTTCTATCAAAAATTCTCTTACTTCAGATGCGGTTGGAAAAATATATGTCTTATGTCCACACCACAATCTAATTCAAGTGTAATGTAGAATTCAGATAGTTTTGGAACATTTTTTAACGATTTTAGAATGATAGTATATGGGTTAGCTTTTAGTATATTCATCAACTTCATCACAACGAATTCACTAAGATTGGTTGGTAAAGCCATTCGATTTGTTATCACATCACCATTATCATAGAAATACAGTTGTAAATTTTTTGGTCTTTCATTTGCAACAACTAAATCATCAATGAAGTGATATATTTGTCCTTGAACTTTAAATGAATATATACTGTGATTTGTCTATGATAAATATTTGTCATAATTTACCCCAAGAGGGGTGAATGCAAACATATTTTTGTATGTTAAACTATAGGTACGAAAATTTTTACATTCTTTAGTGTTGCCCAGAAAGATATTGCTTAACTCTGTGGGCATTTGATTAGAAATCAATGTAATTGACCCATTATCATAACTAAAACACGGGTGATTCATATTTTTTTTCATATTCTAATATTTTTTATGCATAAATGATAAACTATAATACCTTTATGAGTAGAACTTAAATGCAATATTACCTTAGGAAAAACAAACATACCTCTATTTCAAGTAACCAGCGGGGATGGCATCTTCTTTGTTTCATCATATCTACGTGATATTGATCCTGACATTTCAAAAATCAATATAAAGAAAGATAAAACATATGTCATTAATTTTAATTTTTCAATTTCCTCCGACTTACTTATTTCAAATATAGAGATGCACCGAGAAGTATCGTAATGTGCGGAAGCATGTCCAAAAAAATGGTAGAAGAAAAAGTACCGCAATTGATAACAAATCAATTTTATGTATAAAGGTATACATATACAAATACAAGTGACACTATGCGTAAATTTAAATTTTCTAATATTCGTTTGTAGCTAATGAAGGATGAGAATATTGTACGCATACTGTGGTTTCCTTCTTCATTGTCTACCTGTGATGACGATATCGTTTTAATTGAATGTTTCAAGAGGCATTGTCTTTTTTATTCAGCTTTTTTAGCTTGTTATTGTGACGGAAATAATTATTTTCTTTCTGGTAATATTTGTGCATATCTAGTACGCCGTAGCATATTAATGTGGATAAGTTGTTGTTCCATAATACTTTGAGGCTGCTGGAGCGCATTATTATTATTTGTTAACATTCTTGTTGCAATGAATTTTCATATTCGTAAGAAAACCATGTTATTCATTATTTGATCCAATTTAAAATCTCATAAAAATAAAAAAATTATAACATCAGGGAACCTTCATAGATTACAACTGCAAAGATATATGGAGTCCATATGGTTTGGGGTTTTCTTCGGGGCTTAAGAGATGGAATTGATAGGGCACTACAAATTTGAAGAATAATATATTCCAGGTAATTTTTTTTTTTTTCCATATTGATTAAAACCTTAAGGTCATTAACGTTTCAATCTAACTTTAATGCTATAAAATAGGAAGAAAAGCAGACATCTCCAGAAGATACAATGAAAATTTATTTGGGAATTTTAAGACAAATTGTGTTCTACACAAAATATATGTATACACCTATTTCATAGCAAATAAAACTGTTGTATTGAGTCAGGATGAAAGCTACAAAATGAAACCACACTTAAAACTTTGAATAGTTGTTTGAATAAAGAATCAAGTAGATGAGTACTTAATTTAAAGTTCCCAAAGATGTACACATACGCTAAGAAGATTGTGAATATGGACCTCAATTAGCTAATCTAAGGATATGCACCAAGGAAAGAAAATATAGCAGCCATAAAGGGGAGAAGCTTTTATCATAGCATCTACTGAAAAAAACATACATATTTAATAATAGCATATTTTAAACGAGATCTACACCACAATCACACAACTTTTGCAACACTCCAAATAAAATTCAAATTCTTAGGATGAACGGAAAGCAAATAGAAAGATATTTTACTAATTAATATCGCGTTTCATCAGAATCATGTCAGCATAGGAACAACTTCTAGAATTTGGCACTTCAGACATCTCATAAGAATCATTTGAGTTACAAGAAGAAGAAACATAACTCAAATTGAGAAATTTTTGGGATAATTATCCACACCATTACTGAGATATTGAATTTAGAACTAAAAGATGAATGGAAAGCAAAAGATGAAATACAGAAGTGCAGATACTTACTGTTTGCCATGGTCGTCGGTATTGGAATAAAGTAGAGAATGGAGAAGAGCTAGGGTTTCCTAATTTGGTAGCTTTTGAACTAATTGTTCTCTAGGTTTCTTTTTCCTTTTATTTGGTGTTTTTGTTAACTTGGGCCGCAAATTTAGGCCAGCCTTTTTTTTTTTTGCATAAATAAATAAAATGGTCCAATTGGTGAAGCCAATTATTATTATTTTAATGTAGATTATACATTTGAGTTGAAATTTATCGCATCTATTTTTGTCAAATTTGTAATCTGGTTTTCGTGTTCTCTAGAACCGAGCAAATTTTTTTGGCTCTATGTGTTTCTTATTTCAATGTTTTGTCCAGATCAATTGAACAAAGGAAGAAGAAGATAGAAAGAACGCACCCAAAAGGAAGACAATAAATGAATATGCAAATAGGGTTTGTTTATGGGAAAAAACATATAGTTTTAGTTCCTATATACTAGATATACATTTGCAATAGTAATTTAAAACATAATTTTGATCAAATGCTCCTAGTGAAGGTTTAGAAAATAACGATATGATAAAAGCGTTAATAAATGCTTGTAACTTCGGATAAAGAATCTTTTTTATAAAATAATGAAATTTATAAATTCAATAACTATATAAAAATATTATAACTCACAATTATTGATAACTGAAAGTATTTTAATAAATAACATGAAATAAATATTTTGTAAGGATTTTGACATAGATGCTTATCAGGTAGGATCAACAAAGCAAGGATTAATTTGGGAGAATAGATATAAGTTGGTTGCAGTACACAAAGTTTGTATAGTTAGCAACACATAAAACATTTTAACATTAGATACCTCAGTTAACAAATTCAAATATAGAAACATAGATTTTTCTTAGTTGATATACATTTTACTTAGGATCAGGAGATAAATCGAATCAACTATACAACATTTTGATGGTTTAAAATAGTTATCTCGGGTCTATCCTTCAATAACTTATTTATGTATTTAATGATGTAAAACAAAATTTGGAACTCAATGAAAAAATGTGGGTCCTATGTAGATAAAGAAACGGCATAGGAAAGCTAGGAGGCAGGAAGTGGGCTGCAAAACACTTTTTTTTTCTATTTTTAGATCTCACAATTCATATCCAAGTGTTTAGGAGATTGGATGAGCGATTGTCCAGTTATCCGTGTTGATTGGATTCGCAAAAATGTTGTTGCACCAGTTTTAAATCCTTTTAAAATGCACTGCTTGTGAAGGATCATGCATACAACCATTGACATTAAAGAGTCTCAACCACATAGGTAATCATTCGGATCTCACTGAAGTGTCTAAAATACAATAAAATTTTATATTCATACGTTTTTTTGAAGAAGTCATCAAGTATTAAGTACTAACTAAAATTATAAAGTCATTTTTAAAGCACTATCATGAGTCATATACACTGAAGTCATTTCAGGTAAATTAATGTTTAATTTTACTGTTTTAGTGTAGAAGGTTAAAATGAAGGATGGAAAAGGATAAGAGAACATCCAATCATCACAAAAAGTAAAAGGAAACTAAATTTCTTAACAATGAGAGACAAAAATTTAGCTATAATGCTGCCTATTTTGAGGAAACAACAAAGCATATTACAATTGTATACTTTTTTGTTTGACAGTAAATTATATCAGATCTTTCAGATTAATCAGTCACTATATTATGTATTGATGCATAAAATATGAAGATGCATCTATATAAAGGAGGATAAAAGAAGAGTTCATTATGATCAATGACGAAATCCACTTAAATTAGACACCAAGAACATTGAACAAACGATTGAGCACAAGACTACAGAATAAAAGATTAATATCATACTATTATATATAAGCTTCACAATATTTACAATAGACACAAATGTGTCAAGCTAATACACCGATTGCAAGTGTTTTGTAGTAGTGATAATACAACCAGAAAAGTTAACGTGTTGGAAGTTTTTAGTTCGAAGATGACATCATCTTAATCTAGAACAACAACATGGTAGAATTGGCGTCCGGGTAAACTTCTCCATCCCCAGAATTTATGGCGTAGCAATATGTTAAGGTATCTCAAAATTGAATATTATTATTATTGAACTGTAGAGATATTGGCTAGGAAGTGAAAAAGGCACTAGAGCAAAAACATGGAAAAGTTGCCTACTACCACGCCCCGACGACCCCCTTGACGTAAACACGAGACATAGGATCACGAGTGACCCCAAGATAGCCCTGAGCTGGCATATCATAAGCAAACTGAACAAATCTATGAAAAGATAATCTAATGCAAAAGCTAAATCATGATATGACTTACAGATGGGGAATACCCAATACTGGTATGAATATATATAAATTCTAAGAAGGTAGTGATACTGAACAATCACTCAAACTAAAGGTGAATTTAATGCTATTATCTTAAAAATCCTCTAACATATTAGAGTTGCTAGGACATGACCCTATCTAACTCTAACAAAACTAAAATTGAGACTAAATATGAACGTATGTCTATTGTCCTCGAAATATGATGACTTAACACTAAAGTTGTTGAATATGAACCGGAAACTGATTTATGTAAGATCGGGGTGCTAAGTACCTGAACCTACATCATCAAAGGATGTAATGTAGAGTATGTGTCAATACTTGGAATGTTATGAACATGCATGATATAGAATATAGTTGAACAAACATATAACTAAATAAAAATGCATAACTGAGCAATGACATAATCTGAACACAAACATAAATACTAAAATATAACAAAAAACTGAGATAAATTCAATGACCAAATGCTAATCATGAACTTAACATGTTGAGACTGAATACTGAAGTATAACTTAAAACCTAACAACTACACTAAGAGTCTGACTATGGAACTACTATTAACTGACATAAAACCACGTGAGATGAACGTGGACTGTTTTATACGCCCCATCAAGAGGACCCAATATACCTTGCTAGAGGTATAAAGGCATGACTAATCGATGTATACGCCCCATCGAGAGGGCCCAATATACCTTGCCAGGGGTGTAAATACATTAATGGCATGATCAATAAACCTGATGCCCAACAGAGGGACTTATAAACCTACGGGGCACGTAGTTTTGACACTATGAGGGTATACTGAAACCCTAGTCCACTCGGTGCTAAGCCAACTCCAAACTGAATATTTATATGATACACTATGACTGTTATACTAAATAACTCAAAATATTGGCATGCAAATATGAGAATGTACCAATTATATAATGATAATGTGACATTCAAAACAGGAGCTTGTATATCTGTTTAGTTGACCTAGCATATGTATTGCATGAACTAAGAGAATATAAACTACTAAGGTTCTAAGTTTCATGCAAAGAACTAAGCAACAATTCTACGAAAACATGATAGTTTGATTAGAAATTCTCTAACAGCTAAATCACTACCAATATCTAAGGTTTTAGAGACCCGTTCTAAAAAAAGATGTAAGAATCAAGAATCGGACTGTCTTTTAGGGACCTAATGGATGAAAGGAACCCACTAGTGAAATCCCACATACCTAGTGACAAAATCTACGGAGAAATCCATCAATTTTGGGGTTGGAACTGAAGAAAACGTATTGCATGTATTTGAGAAAAATGCCACTTGTTTTATTATTTTTTTTTGTGAAAATCTTGATGAATTTTGGTGAATGAATCGACTAGTGTAATTTCTGACTAAGTGAAACGCTTAAAATGGGTAAAACGATGTATTTTATATGTAAAACGACGTAGTTAAAGGGCCAAAAACATAGTAAAAAGAACTAGATGACACTAAATTAAAAGCTATCAAAGGACACCTAGGGTCGTGACCTACGGTCTGCGGGTTGAGCTACCAACCGTAGGTAGGGGTCGTCATTCAAGTTTGTCCGACAGGGCTTCACTAAAATGAGCAAAACATTTTACTCAAAGAGGTGATTTTAGCAAACTCAATGGTGTGGGGAAGAGGATTCAGTTATATTTCATTTAATAGGTCATGGGCCACCGAATTACTTTTCTCTAAAAGTTATGATAGTTTGAAGTTTAGACAACAATAATTTCCCTCTTATTGGCTGTTGATCCTTATATACGGAATGTAGGTCCAAACACGGACCGTACTGGTCGACTGTGGGTAGGATTAAAGACTATAAATCCATGGTCGATAATGACGGAACCGCACCTACGGCATCTGGGTTGTTCGATTGGTACAGGCAAAAGTTTTTCTAAAAAGTAGCATTTCTTTACATTTTGAGATCCGAGGTGTTACACTATCTCATGCTTGGGAACGTTTGTCCTCGAATGAAGTCTAATCAAGCTTAATATGGAGGGAAGAAGCTGCAATCCCTACCACTGAGTACTAGAAACTGATTTTAAACTGAACAGAGTTCCAAGAACATGAAAATATGTTGAAATGCAAGAACAACTGAAGGAACATAATACTAAGACTGAATTTATGCAAGAGTAAACTGAGTGAATGGAGAGGAAACTATTATCTTGAGATGAAACAAAATCGGAAGGAATATGAGGATACTTGGCCTTCATTGCTGTCTGTGCTTCCCAAGTAGCACCCTCTGCGAACTAACTGTGCCGAGATTGTCAAATCTTATAGCCTTAAGGTAAGAGATAATTCAAGCTATAGGCACTTAGCTACAACTATTCTATTCTAACATTGGCTCGTTTAGAAACTGAAACAAAATGATCCTATTTCTACAATTTACTGAGTCATAACAGGAATGTAACCAATATATGCTTAGAATGATATCAAAATCCACCATTTTTAACTCTACAAGATATGAAGTTGACTTTCGGAGAGACTGTGATAGGGCAATTTTTGTATACCAGTCTAGCTATTACTTGGTTACCAACTGGAGTAGAGACTTAGAAGGGTTGTAAAAGGTTTTATGGACATTCACTAATAGATTAAGATTCCTTACACTACTGGTACCAAGTTTAAGCCACTCTCTTCGACGCATGCATCACTTACTCCTTCAATGGGTGTGCTAGCTGATTCCTTGCGTCAACTCTTCTCGAAGGCATTTTTCGAAATAGAAAGATGAGTTAGAGGAGATTTAATAAATTTTATACTCTCCTATGATAAGAAATGTTAAGAAAGTGAAGTTTTTCCTAAAACACTTTGTAGCCTTCCTCTCATTAAATGTGTGGTACTTCAGACACATGAAAAAGATCTACTTAGTGCCACTTTTAAGTCATCATAGGACTCTTGAATCTATTGCGCTAATAAAAAGTTTTTTATCCCCTGAGGCTAACCCTTAGACGTAAACACGAGAATTAGGATCACGAGTGACCTCAAACTAACCATGCGTTGTTATATCATAAACAAACTGACCAAATCTATGAAAAGATAAAATAATTCCTAAATAATGAGATAACTTATTGATGGGGAATACCCAATATCTGTATTAATATATATAAATTCTAAGAGTTTAGGGATACTGAATAATCACTCAAAAATAAAGATGAATATAATACTATTTTTGAAAAAGCCTCTAACTAATTACAGTTGTTAGGACATGCCTCTCTCTAACTATAGAAAAACTTAAAATGAAATAAAAGACTAAATTTGAAAAAAAAACATGTCTATTGTCCATGATGTATGATGAATCACCATTGAAGCTATTGAATACAAATCAGGAACTAATCTATGCGAGACCTGGATGCTGAGCACCTGAACCTACATTACCAAACAATGTAACGTAGAGTTTATATTTGTACTTGGAATGTACTGAGCATGCATGATATAATATGTAGCTGAACAAACATATAACTGAACAAAGCATAATTTAGAAATGACATAATCTAAACAGAAACATAGATACTGAAATATAACTTAAATTAAGCTAAATACAATGATTAAGAACTAATCCTGAATTTAACATACTGAGAAAGAAATCTGAAGTATAACTGAAAACCACGTCAATGCACTAAGAGTCTTACTGTGGGAGATACTATTAACTTACATAAAACCATATGAGCTAAACGTGGAGTCTAATGTATATATGCAATGACCTAAAGTACCCCCTATGTGTTACAGGCGTCTTCCTCTTCGAAGAGGACTTAGACAATCCCTTCGCATTCGTGATAGCATGTATCATAGAATAAAAATGCTGAAAAATTTAAAACTTCATACCATCTATACATATGAATATAGAAAATTGGGACTTAACCCATACATCAATGAGAACATCTCGAATTAAAAATTACAATATTATCTTGTAAACATAACAAAACTAGAAAGCTAGAATATGTGGCTTTGTCCCTAGATTTGAAGACTCCTCATCTTGGAGAAGCAAGTTCATGTATCCTTGAAAAGCGGCCTTGATTCGTCAATGGCCCAAACATACATTGTTGGAAAGAATGGAAGAAAATATGGGTTAGTACATCATATGTAATAAGTATGGCTTGTATGCATGAAAATAATCAATGAATGAATAAAGGGACATTTTAGTCAAAACCATGCGTAGTATCAAATAACCTTAACACACCCATATAGAAAAATTTCATAAGTCAAGCCAGCATAATATCTACCAAACATATAAGTAACCCAAGCAATACTTGTGCACTGCAAAGAATAGAATCTCTTAACCCTATTCTACGCTAAGTATCACATTAAGTAACCACTTCATACATAAAACTTTTTCTCATATTTCATTATGACATGCTTTATTCATAAAGACCACTCATAGCTTATCATCACAAATCATAATCAACTTAATCAGAAAAGAACACTACTATAACCATCCCTTATGATCCCACAGGTGCAATGTTTAAGAGAAGTCTCATACCCTCCCTCACACCATGTAGAAATCCTCCAGATAGCATTAGGAAGATTTCACACACTTCCTTTATAAATTTAGTTTTACATTAGCGAAAGAAGTTGTAATAACCCACATTAGACCATGTGAGCTGCATGGAATATGGTCTTCGACTCCCACATCGAAAATAGAAGTTTAATACTTGCTTAAGGTGTGTAACCTTTGATACATTTGTGTTAAGGTGGATCCACTAAGATAGAGTCCTATGTGGGCATATAGTTAAGGGTCAAGGAGATTGTTAAAAGAAACCCTAAGTTGCAAAATGTGGGTTTTCCATCTCATGAGACAACACATTACTTGGGAATCAGAACTTTCTAAACGTGAGGAAACCCATATGGGGAGACGGACTTAGTAAGCGTGATACCCCCATCTCATTTATGTGCCCTTTCGGTGCTAAGCATTTATTCCCTTTAGTATTCATCATACAAGTTCGCATTAGTCTCTACTAGACCCCTATGTAAACATCTTGTCGTAATAGCTCGTAGGTAATCATAAATGAGAACTACCCTTTCACTTTAGAAAACACTAAAAAGTGAGTAGACCTTTCACTTAACGCTTTATTATAATCATGAGAAAAACTTTCAATCATATAACAAGCATACCATAACATGCATACATACTTCATAGCTAATTCAAGTGTCTAGGGTGAAGGATAAGGAATTCATTTTATCAACATCAAAACAACACATTGGACATAGGAGCATTACTATCTAAGTAACTCATCTTTCATAATTCAATTCAATAAACCAACCTTCATACCTTCTTGCTCTTTCATGGGCCTTCATACCTCCATTACACAAGAATACATAACCAATGCATAAATAAGGTAAATTCAAGAAGTAATACATATTAATTAACATTCTACATAATCCATATACTTATCATCTTCCACAATTACCATAGAAATTTAAAGGTTTAATGAGTTTAGGGAAGAACAAGGGTCCAAGAGGGAAATCTCAAGTGATAACCAACAATTAGCCATAATTATATAGTTAAACAACAATAAAAGATAATAATTCATCACCTTTGAATCACAATTTTGTTTTGAAAAGAGGACCAATTTATTCATAGAAACCATAGTCTTGGGGGAGTTTCGAAATACCCTTTTGGAGGGGACTCTTTGGGAAAGAAGTCCTAAGAGTGAGAGAAACTATACCTTAAGGATGATTTTCCATGAATTTGAGTTGGATTCCTTGGTGAATTCGTGATCTTGCTGAAGCTCTAGTGTTCCTTCAATGGAGGTTTGAGTTGGGGAGAAAGAAACTATAGAGAAGTTAGAGCTAAGTGGGTTTTGGGATTTTAGAGGAGTTAGTTTAGTTAATTGACTTAGGATAATAATATTGTCCTAAACTAATCAATTATAACCGACCTTAACCCCTAATTAATTAATTAATCAATTCCCTGACCACCCTCTAATTTAGCTAAAATGAAGCACTGAGATGGGCTCTCAATCGACGAGACCCCAATTGGGTCCTCCTCAAGGACCCTTAGGGTGGTCCTTGGGAAGTCCTACTCGGACGTTTTCCCCCAAATACACTCTAATATATATCCTAAGCCTTTTTACCAAGTTTGACCTTTATCGGACTCTTAAAACCCCTTGAAACACATGAAGGCACGCTACATCACTTTCACTAGTCTCCTGACGTCGTGGTCGTCCCTTGACGTTATGGCTCTAACACTTTATAATCAAGTTATGTACCTTTGTTTTAGGTCTAAAATCATCATTCTTAAACATATTAGGGTCTAGTCTATCTAGGTCATAGAATTGTTGGGGTGCTACAATATACTTCATCAAGAAAATTCAATATACCTTGCCTGGGTATAAAGACATGATTGTTCGATATATAAGCCTTATCGATAGGATCCAATATACCTTGCTTGGGGTATAAAGGCATGAATGATGTGATCACTAAAGCTGATGCCCAATAGAAAGGACTTATAAGCCTATGGGCCAGGGGCATGTAATTCTGGAATAATATGGATAAGTTGAAACCTTAGTCCACTCTGTGCTAAGCCTACTCTGAACTGAATATGTATATGATACATTATGACTTAAATATTGAATATCTCAAAATACAACATGCGAATCTGAGATGTCCCAATTATATATATATAATGTGACATTCGAAACTGTAGCATGCATATCTATTTAATTGACCTAGCATGTGTGTTTCTTAAACTAAGAGAATGTACACAACTAGGGTCTTGAGTTCCATGAAAAAACTATGCAACGATTCTACAAAAACATGATAATCTGATTTGGAATACTCTAATAGATAAATCAAAACAAATATGTAAGGTTTTAGAAACCGTAGGTCTAATCAAGATATAGGAATCAAGAATCTGACTAAATTCTAGGGACCTTGTGGATGAAAGGAACCCACTAGTGAAATCCCACATACTTGTGACGAAATCTAAGGAGAAATCATTTGATTTTGGGGTTGGAACTGAAGAAACTTGTTGCGTGTCCTTGAGAAAGATATCACATGTTTTCTCTTCTTTTTGTTCTAAGCTTGGTGAATATTTGTGAATTAACTTACTAGGGTATGTTTTGACTAAGTTACTAGGATTAAATTGAGTAAAACGACATAGTTTAGGTGTGAAATGACATAGTTTAAGGACCCCAACAAGTATGAAAAAGACCTAAATGATCCTAAATTTAGAACTTGATGAAGGACAAACATGATAGGACCTACGGTCCGTGGTTTACCTAACAACATTAGGTAGGGATCATCGGTAAAGCCTGCTCGACATGGCTTCACTAAAATGTGCATAACATTTTACTTGGAGATGGAATTTTAGATAAATTGATGGCGGGAACAATGATTCAATTATATTTTATTTGATAGGTCATGGACTACCTAATTCCCATTTGTGCTAAGAGTTATGGACATTTGAAGTTGACCCAACAACAATTTCCCTATAATTGGCTGCTAAACCTCACTTACGGTCCTTATGTATGACCACGAAACATAGTGAACATAGTGATCGACCGTGGGCGGAATCAAAGACTATAAAGATTTGGTCCTGAATGAAGGAACCTACATACGGTTCGTGGTCCTACAGACGGTCCATGGGTGGTTTTGGTTGCGCTGGCACCAGTTTTTCCGAAAACTAGGATTTTCTTCATTTTGAAATCCGAGGTGTTAGACCTATAATCTTTGTTATGTCACACTCCGAGCCCACACCATGGGTTGGAGTGGCACTCGAAGACAATTGTTGGTCCCAAGTAAACCCTTATCCTGACTTGCTTACTCAGTGGAAGACTTCAAAGCATAAACAAAAAGATTCAATGCATTTCTACTCAACTACGTAACAAAATACATAAAATGTTTCAATATAAAACATTCAACTTGGCCAAAATGGAAACTTAAGTCTTTAAATAACATATGAATTAAAAAAGTAAAGACAGCTAAATTTCTATAAAGCCTCTTAAACAACGAGGGATGTAAGGACATGACCCTTATCATCTTAACAATGCAATGCTGAAAGAAAATGATAAAAGAGTCCTCCAGAAGAAAGAAGGCTCACCAAAAAAAGTTGGAATGCTCAACTAGATCAACGGTGCGCTGGATTCTGATCCTTGTTACATGTGTTTGCATTATAAGATGATGTAGGCCAGCTAGCATCTATACATTGAATGGACTAGTATGCGAGTTGGAA